>CM076579.1:1303272321-1303669478 GCA_034641835.2 Pinus albicaulis
ACTAGGTAGCCCCAAGGGACTCCTGATCCCGTGCAATTAGGACCATGAAAGGAAGGGAACTGGGAGGGTCATTTCATTATCCCGTGCATGTGCATGAGGTTTAGTCAGCTGGGTTGGTTTTTCCTTGCACTCCCGATAAATGGGTTGGTTCAGTATAACCCACAAAGTACACACACCACATTCTTTATCCCTCCATCATGCCATAACATCTTGCCACCCCGTAGTACGCCTCCATCTTACTACAACCCGTAGAGCACACACATGATACCTGTTGTAAGTCAATCGCACGAATAGAAAGCATAATCACCGCTATCCGTCACCCAGCCACTATGCTACATGTTACAGTAAAGCTCCGCCATAAAGTATACCGAGCCATCCGCCCATCTACAGCCCATATAGCCCCCAGTGCACTCCTAAGTCAGTCGAAAGACCAGACACTCCAATTCTCACGCCCAGATAATGATCCTGTAGCGTAGTTTACCCATATCCCGTATCGAAAACAGATGCAGTTACATGTACGGACCCAAATGCAGATCCAGATTGAGTTCGAGCAGATCGAGATCGAGTTCCTGTCCTATAGCGAGTTGTTTACCTTGATTAAGTCACTAAGCTAGCAGCACCCGTAAGAGCAGTCTCAATAGCAGTGGTTGAAGGACAGATAGCAAGGCGAGGCAGCGGACAGGCACACAGTAAGGGGGGCTGCGCCATCCATACCCACGGATAGAGCCCATCCCAAGCGCATCGATAGTTTACCAGCCACTCCCCTTACCAATCAAACCTAACGCCCACTGGACACTATAGTATGACGTTACGTTCCGGGCTTACCTACTGTTATTTTATCCTTTGCATGTGATAATCTGATTCCCTGCTTTGATCCTTCCTCATAGGGAGTAGCAATGGAGGCCACAGAGGCAGAGGTAGATTCACCAGAGTGGCATCCCAGCCAGTGCCATCTGGCGGTACGTGAGCTATATCGAGAGTCATGTCCTGCGGCCTCACGCCACACCAAATCTAGCTAAGCGTACAACAAATCCTAGGCTAAGCGACTCGCCCAAGTTACAAAGTAATAGCTGGTAACTTCATCTATCTTCAAGCTTCAAGGAGGATTCGGGCCTCAAATACGACTACGACTACAACTCAGAGACTTGGTAGGCGACTCATACGACTCAGAGACTTGGTAGGCATTCAGAGAATAAAACATCTTTTGGTAGGCGAATTGAACTTTCCTCTGGTAGGTGGCGAAAGACCAGCAGTTTGGTAGGAGAAGGAGCGAAAAGCCGCTAGTCATAGCCAGGAGTACTAGTCGATCATAGCCAGTCTTAGCCTTAAGGTATAGCCTTAGTACTAGCCATAAGGTACTAACTAGAGTACTAGCCTTAGTAAGTTCCTTAAGGTAAGTACTAGCCATATGGACTTAAGAGTGAAAGCCATAAGGTAGGGTAGATAAATTAGCTTTATTTCAACTTGCCTTTCTCTTTAGTGCTCTCTTAGAGTAGAAGTAGCTGTAGTTCTTTCTCTTTTTAGTAGTGCTATAGACCCTTTCTATCTCTATAACGACTAAATTAGCTGTAGTTCCACTTGTTGCTCTTAGCTTTAGTTAAGTTTTCAATTCTCTTTCTAATGACTCTCTCTCTATGGAACTGGGCTATTCCATGGAACTGGTTGTGTCGTTTAGCTAAGCTTTACTTATAGGTTAGTCTCTATGATAAGCCACACTCTCTCTATCAACATGTCTAGCTCTTGCCTAGCCTAGTTCAGTTCATAAAGCAGCTGACTTACGGTTCATAAAGCTTAGTTGTACCAGCAGATTCCTTATTTGTAATACCCTAGCAGCTTCCTTAGTCGTAGTTTCAATCTAGCTTGTCTCACCATACGTTCACGTTATAACAGCCCTCGGTTTCTTTCTCCCAGCCCTCCAACCAACTCCTAAGCTAACAAGCTAACAAGCTCCTCATCCAACTTCTAAACATCTCTTTTCTTTCCTAAGCTCCTAAAATGGGTAATCAACGCATATAACGTGAAGTGTTATGAGCACCTACCTAGCTGGTATGGATCGTTCCGTTGTGGTTGGACTGGTTGGACTGGGGTTGGTTTCGCCAGGGATCTTTCTCCTTACTGGGTTGTGGAGTTTGGTGGGCTTTCCAGGCAAGGTAAGAAAGCAAGATTATCCGGGCAAGAGAATATCTCTCTTGGTAGGTGTTACTGGCCTGGTGAGACTGGACTGTCTAGGTCTGCCTTTGTTGGGCAGGTTGGAGACCATGGTGATACTGGTGGGAGGTGTGTTGGTCCTGGACTGGTGGAGTTTTGGTGTAGGCTATTGGTAAAATGGGGTATATCAATAAATCCAGTCAATCTAATAAAATAAAATCAATCGATCCAGCAATAAGCACGTAAGTAAGCCTGGCGATTCTTGATTGGACCTGCCCTCACACTACTACGTTGGTTGTTGTCCGTCTAGTGTACTGCCTTACCTCCAACAATGTTTTCCATCAATCTCATCAATCGATCGCTATAAAGCATCGACCTCCCATCCCATACAGGCACTAGCGGATACAAGCACTAAGTGTCTGTCTGTCGCATGATCCTCTACGGAACACGGTGGCGTTCAGACATCGATTGGATTGAGGAGGTTACACGATGCATGCCCAGTTCAATTTTGATGTTTATTTGCTTACGTTGACAAGGGAAGAGCAGCATGATACCACCTACCCGATTTCAAGCTTACCGAGGCTAAACAGGGTTCCTACCTGCACCGCATGACATTAACGAGAAATTACTTACGGTGCACCCGTGAAGGAAGGGTCATACACCTCAAGGGTATAGAAGCATATGTCCAGCTTAAGTGGGGTAATCACCAGGGGAAATTGTCTGTAGCGGGCAAACATATCAAGGGGCAAGAGGGAAGCTTGTATGTCCTCCTGTTGAACTGGGGCAGTCAAATCACCGTAAGGCAGTTGAGAAAGAACATAAGGCAGTCGAAACGTAACATAAGAAGAGATGACTCACTAACTAACGTCCTAACTCACCGGATTGCTGCATATATGGAACCGGTGTATTTTGTTAAGACCTATATCGGGAGTCCATGCCAGTCGATGAACCGGTTAGCGTTTCACCAGCTATATAAGGAGCCAAGGCACCTAAACTCGGACAAATGCAACTGTCACTCCAATTGTAAGTTTTGTCATTGGTATTGTAACCCTTGCTTCTGCGGCTGGCTCCGTATCTGGATCAATTGAAAATGGACAAACGAGAGGTAAACGGGTGGATCAACAATTGGAACCGCTGGATTTGCTACTGAAATGGAGTAAACTTGGTAAACTGCGAGTGCCTCTGTGCTCACTGATGTTGCTAAGATGTTGCTAAGGCCTTTTTCCTATGGTCTCATTTATTCCTGTGCTAGAGCGAAGGCTAGGGTGTAGGTCAAGTAAGCATTCTCAACCGTTCGAAAGGTTGACCTGGAATCCGCCAATTTCTCTAGTTTAGATAGTTGATGATCCATGACCACCAGCTATAGAAGTAGAGACGGGTTACTCGGCTCCAGGCGTGGATTCAGCTGACCGAGCATCAATAGTAGCGGTGGAAGAAGCAGATACAATTTCGGCCCAGTTCGAGTACCTTTGAGTGTCCGAACCAGTTTAATAGTTTACGGATTAGGGTTATTAATTTGAAACCCTAGCCTAGAAAGGAAGGTTACAATTACACCTTTGCCCTAGGTTTACTAAGAAATTTATTAGCAAGGTTAGCATTACACCTCTACCCATATTAGCTAGATTATGACGGGAGGATTACTCTCCGGCTTGCACCTGCAGATATAGTAATCTTCCCCAATAATTAGGAATCAAGAATCTTCCTAGGAAGAAAAAAGGCAGAAGTGGGGACTAGGACAGGCACTAGGGCAGGCAAAGAACAAGCACCGGCAAGGAGTGGGAAACTACGCGTTGGGAGGTATCGCAGGAACTATTCCAGCCGTTACAGAGCTATTATCGAAGCCAATTATATCGCAACGCATCAAATCGTATTACCGATGCCCTATGCCAAATTCTCCTCCCCAATCAAGCGCAGCTCATGTCGATGCTGATTCAACCCCGGTTACTCAATCTCGAGCTGGAACTACATTTGGATTTGCAAAAGGCTCTTAAGGAACAATATTTGTAGGAACGTAGTGGTGGGTGGGAGTTATAGATAGAAGCTATAGTCCTTTTTCTCTGCGACTGGAGTTCGGGTTTGGATCTGGACTACGAGGTGGTGAAACGGCTAATGATGCTTTCTATGTTGTTGATGCTTTCTCTACCCCTGCTGATGGGTAAACAACCAGCTCTGCCTCTCTTTCTGCTACCTCCGCTATAATAGGCAATTAGAGGTATAGCCATAGGTGTATAGTTCAAGGAATACTTTTCACTTTCAACCTCGAGCCTTTAACCTGGAAACTTGAACCATAAGCTGGAAACCTTGAGCCTTCACACAAGCTAGCCGTCCTTCTTACTATACTTTATTCCAAGAGCTAATCTTGAGAGCTTATTAAAGCTTACAAGCATAAACAACCATCAAGCATATATGCCTAGCTCACGCAACCAAGCTAACTCAATCCAACCAGCAAGGAGGAATCAGGCAGACTACCCATCAGTCATTCAATCAGTCATTCAACCAAGGAAGCATACTTTTTCCATCATTCCATCCAAGTCATTCAAGCGGTCGGACTCTGTCCATCCATCTTGCATTGAGACTAACCCTGCGATACCCCTTTGGGGTAAGCAATAAATTACCTTATGTATTATGCTTTCAGTTCCCCCATTCTTTCCCTCGCAATAAATTGACCCAGATAAAAGCGACTAAAGAAAAGATCAATCCTTTCCCTCGCATAGAAACGATTGTTCAATACGGCCTAGGCAGTCAGGTCCATTAACCCCATCTGTGAATTCGTTCCCTCGTTAAGAGATAATATATGCCCAACTAATCTACTAATCTATGGCTTTCCTGTGAAAATAGAGAGGTGGCTTCTTTCCAATCTATTCTTATCTCCAGACCTGTATTTGACCACAAAATCCATGTCCCGTTCCTGAGGGTGGGCCGCCCCCAGAGGTTGGGATGTGTTGGTCCTTAGAATACAGGGGTGATGGGTGGGGTCTCCTCCATGACATAAAGGTCGAGTCTATTAGTCACGAAGCATGAAACATGAATGCGCTTCTGGGCTGTGAATATCACCTATTTCCCTACTGCCCGGAATGCAACCAACCCCGGGACTACTGGCAGTCGAGTTGCCTACCACTACAGTATTGTCTTCGTCTGACATTGCTAGGATATGCTTTCATGTTAGTGCCTTCACTTTTCTATTTACCCACCTAGAGATAGATACTTGCCTGCCTTACTTAGACTTACAGCAGATGGATGGGATGGAAGGGCTTCACATGGAGGGAGAGAGCATTGGTGCACGGGCGTTCGGATAGATACATCAACCTGCGTTCGATAACCAACACTTCCTTATAACATATTCTTACTTTGGTACCACTATGACTACCTTTACTGGTTACTAAGCCTTGTCGTAGTGCTGCTAGGCCGTCCCCGGTCTAACTTTCCGTCTCGGGTACGCCGTCCTCCGTGGTATACCTTACTATTGAGTGTTCTCTTTTTGCATTCTTCCCTCGAATCCCCATATCAATTAGTCTTCCCTTGGATCGCATGAGTGATTGAACCACCTAGAGCTTCCCAAAAATATCATCGATGTACTCGTTTCATTGGGTTAGTATTCTAAACCAAGACATGCGTATGTTAGTTGGTTAGTAGCATCAGTTAGCTAGTCCACATTATCTAGGTCGGTTATGCAGTATAGTTAGTAAAGAATCGTCAAGATTGGTATAGCCCCATCACAGGTGGGCATAGGTAGGAAGCACAAGCATTTGTTGAGATTGATAGCATTGGTATGTCAGTATGCTTCTGCTTGGAAGCGCGGTATGCTTGCTCTTCGTTGTGCTTATTGGAGAGTAGTGGCTAGCAAGATTGGGTGCTGGCTTCAATGGTAGACTTTATCTGGACTGCACTAAGAAGGTCATAGGTAGCTAGGTGGTCTTGTAGCATTGCCCTGCTTCGATGTAAAGGGCCCATTGTTTCAAATTACCGAAGGGGAGACGGGAGCTAAGGTGGAGATTCAAAAGCCCAAGAGCTACCATTTAGCACATAGTATCATTCTTCCCCATACACCAGGACATGTACCAATACCAAAGGATAGGAAGGAGTTCAACAAAGCTAATATCTTTGCACCTCGCACATCAACATAATAGTATCTCTCTCTGCGAGCCTGTAGGTTGTTGCCCTATAAATGACTTCTTTGGAACTAGATCAAATGCGTATCTTGCTCTTGGTGGGCCGGTAAATACGGTCAAGGTGGGAGTGAGGAACACTAACCACCAAATGACAAAGTGAGTGGTGCCAATAAGAATGGCTTATAGGAGTTACGAAGTGATAAGTACAAGCTCCGATAAGAGCTAGTTTCCATGCCATAAGTACAAGCCTCTGTAGTGATTTCTCACCTTCCATGGGCACTCTAGTGATTTCAAACCTTCCTTTCCTTCCCAAGGAGTTGGTGTCACCTCCCATTCTAACTCAGGGTAAATAGCTAAAATCTATATATTTCTTATTAAATTGGCAGATAAGAGTTATTGGATTGAGAGTGCCTTGAATCTTACTACTATGAATCCTAGCTGTAAGGGCTTTCTTTACTATCTAGGTTGGGTGGGTAAAACTAGATACCGGATATGATAGAATGATTTGACTAGGAAGGACCGAAACCCGGCCAAACACCCACACCCTTCCCTTGCCTATAGAAATTTCTTTTGGGCAAAGGATTTGATGCTTTTGCACTAGCACTGGTCTTTCCTGGATGGATGGATTCATTAGCACTGGGATTGGAACTAGTAATGGGATTCATTGGTCTAAAAGGGACTATGAATCGTACTATAAATCCTCACATTTCTCTTCCCTGAAGGAGATCGAGTCACTTAACATACCTCCCCCAAGACGGGTGAGTCACTTAACTAACGTACCTTATGCACGACGATACCTGGCTAGTGACCGAAATTAGTCAATATGTGATAGAAACACTTCATTGCTTACTCTATGAAGTTATGACTTCTTTCTCTGGATTTATGCGCTACTTATCAATTACTTATCCGGTGGAGGGGGCCCTTGCTAGTGACCGAAATGTTATGGGTCAATACATTATATATTTGTTAGCGTGTCAAAGTACAATACTTATTTCTATCCTACCACTTTTTTTTCCCACTTAATTAAGTCGTTGGTGAGGTAGCGCAGAAAAGTACAAGACAGGACTAGTCATTCATTCCCTAGGTCTTTATTGCGTAAGAAAGCATTTCTGATTAGTCTAAATAATTGGTAGAAATAAGAAGTTCTCTTTGGTTGTTGTTATGAGTTCCCTCACTTCGGTAAATAAATATTAGCTCTATTGTATGTCCCTGGATATGACTCTGTGGCTTTCCCTCGCTATTGGTTGTCCCAGTAAGTAACTATTAGTCCGCGAATAGCATGCATCCCAGCAGGCAGTATGTCAAGCAGGAAAGACTTATGTTTCTATTCTGACGACACACATTACTATTATTGTATGATCTGAAGGACATTGACCATCCCTTTCCCCTTCTGTGGCTATTCATAAAACCCCTTCCATCTATCACGGGCTGAATGAATCAATCTATCGCGTTGTAGCCATAGTCTTGGGGGGATCTCTGTGGAGCTACGTAAACCCCCCGAGATGATAAGAGCTGGTTAGATACCCTTGGCATTACCTAGATTGCATTACCTGGGCTTACTTGGGAAATCTGCAGTAGGGCCCTACATGGAGGATAGTGCCCAATAGGTTGAAATGGTGAGCTAAAACTATTTATGCTAATAGGTTGAAATGGATAGACATTTTCCTTATATTCCCAAAGCTTGAGGGGGGAACTATCGTTGAGCGTAGTGAGCTCCCCGACCTTATCGCAATCTGTCTTTCCTATCCCTTATGGTTTCAATTAGTGCCCTGCATTGAGTAGTGCCCTGCATTGAGGTACGAGAGGTTCGATGGTTAACTAATAGTGCCCTGCATTGATGGCGAAATAGTTCTTTTCCTTCTTCCTTTCCTTTATCACTGAGCGTCAGCGAAGAACTAATGATACTCTATCTATGATGATCAGATGTGCAAGGTGAAGAGGTAAGGTAAGGAGTACAGGGGTAGAGATCCTCATGTAGGGTGGAAGAGGTTGAGTTCTTTGTAGTGGTAGAGGGTCAATAGAGTTCAAGCTTCCGTCAGTCAATTCCAAATCGAGATGTATAGAGAAGTAGATCATTATAGAGATGTATCTAGTATATTGTATATTTCCATTATATACGTTATTACACATAGTGCATAGTAAAATTGCTACTCTATATGTCCTATTTTAGTAGTTTCCTGTGTCCGGTGGAACGCCTATTTTGTAAGATGTGGCCCCTTGAAATGGTAACACTTTTATCGTAATATGTAATCAAGTGAAATCAATCAATGCCAATAAAATATAGCAAGTTATATCTCAGAGGTAACATGATATAAGAACTAATATAAGAAGCTACATTTTGTAATAAGGCACTGCCCACCTAGCTGGTCTTGGCGAAAGGCTTCTGTTTATTGGTTGTAGGCCTCTAAAAAGTGCCTGGCTACTGGTTCTTGGCTTAAGGCTTCTAGTTATCCTAACCTCCCCCCCTTGTAGAAGATTTTTTCTGGTATGTGGACTAATCCTGTTCTACCTCCTTCCTACGATCAAAAGCAAGCCCCGGTGGTTATTACGCCACCTCACCATCCCACCTTTCATAGATAAATGTTCCTAAAGGGAATATTTCATAAAATATAAAAATCCATTTCATTTTCATCTTCGAGAACCTTATCATGTGGGAATTAGTAAGAACCTCTGCCTTAGGACTATCCATGGTGTAAGAAGCCTTAAGAGTAGCCTAGAGAGTAGTAAAGCCCATCCCACTATTATACTTACCTTAGAGAGAGTTAACGCGTCCCCTTTAGATATTCCATGTAAATATGCAAGTGAAACGTAGATATGCGGGTCTGATATGTATAGATATTATTTGATGTTGATCTTATTAAGTTCCCCGATGATGGGGTGGTTGGAATTCATCGAAACCATCCAAATGAGGTAGGTTGCGCTCCAGGCAAAAAGCAAAATGAGAATGTGAAATATGTACCAACAACAAACATGGATTCAAGGGTTGTTAATTTATGGTATGGAATGGGTGGCTAAGTATACCCTACCTATTGAACTGGGAAAAGTGAAACGTAGAGATGCGAGTTCTATAGTATCGATTTCTTTATTTAGAGATTTCAATTGGCACTGTAGGAGTAGTAATAAACCCCTTTGTAATAGGAACATCAAATGAATATAAGGGATTGGGAAGTCTCCTATTTTTAGCCCCATGCCTTAAGCCTTAGTCAACGACAACCTTAAGAGACTATCTTAGTCCAACCAACAAGCATGCAGTTGTTGCATGGACTGCCCTCCCCTATGGGACTGTAAAAAATTCAAGCCATAGAGTAGAGTGTAAGGTTTATTCTTTGTCACTTGCCTATGGTATGGACTAGCTTCAGCCCACAATATCGAGAGTGAAACCTATTGAACTAGACTACTAGCTTAAGAGTGGGCTCTATGAGAATAACTAGACTGTAAGTTCTCTATTTATTTTTACCATGCCTTCTGTAGTCCATGGCAAGAAACTTCTTAATAGAGAGCCTTAGTCTTTGCATTAGCTCCATGTAGATTGCCTTATATAGCCTTACAGTAGTAGCTCTGTTAGTCACTTACAACCTTCTGGGCACTTACAACAAGAGAAAATCTACTTTTTGTGCCCCAATGGACTTCCTCCGATCCGATCAAGCCGAGTTGTTGTTATAAAAAAAAATAGGGAATGAAATGAAAATGATATTTCTCATTTGTTTTTGTACCATTTTTCTAAACTTCAGTCCATGCACTTAGTTCCATGTCAATTAGCTTGAATAGATTAGCTCTAGTCTTAGCTTTTTAGTTCCATACTTGCACTAGAGTTAAAGCCATAGTCTATACAGTAATCCCTCTCTAGTATTTATTAATTTAGTCCCATGGCCTCTATACAGAATATTGCCCTAAGGTCTTGTTACAGTACTAATAGCCCTGAGCCTATTAGCCTTAGAGTAGCAGATCTACTTTCTTTAATCTTAGCTCAAAGTACTACCCTCCTATAAAAAACTACTAGTTGTAGAGTAAGGTCCATTTATATGCACTAAGCGGCTAGGACACACTACTTTTGTCAATGAGGCGACCTTATCACAGGTGATTGTAAGTAATACATCATCATCGGTGAGCACAGGCTTCTATCAGTGATCTCCTGTCAATGAGAATGTCTATCAATGATCCTATTGCTTCGATCCAAGTAGTCCCTCCATAGTGAAATAAGTCTTCATTGGGTACCCGGGGTCCATATCCTCTCCTTTCTCTTCCTTCCTTCCATGCTTAGGTCTAGTGGTGAGCCTAATATCTTGCTATTGATCACTCAATATTGTCTGGTGGTAATGTAAGATAGAAAACAGAGTGTACATGGATAATGCATGGACAAGGAACCAATATCTACTATGCCAAGGGACTATGATAAGGGTACTTAATGGGGACATACTATTGGGGCTATTGGAATGCCCTATAAGTTATATATGATTAGCTATGGACCAGTTAGCTATGACTAGAGACTTAAGGTTACTATTACTAGGTACTCTGACTAGGGACTATGTCAAGGACTCTAGGCAATGTAAAATGGCTATGATGGGGACTATTACAAAGACACCTCCTAATAATACTATCTATTTGAATAGTTTATTAGTATTAGTTCCCATTATATAAACTCTATGACTAGCTAGTTCAAGAGGCCCACTAAAACTAATAGGCAATATTTTGAAAGTACCATTTCATATTCATCATAATATTGCATATTCAGATTACCGATTACAAAAGACAAGTTAAACTTAGATATGCCGATATCACGTAGAGATGTTAGTATCATATGTAATGTATTCAGGTATACACTATGGGAAAACTAACCTTTACTTTTCTCGATAGTAGTTCCAAGTTCAGAATAAATGAGATTGATAACTATTCCAAATCTATTCCATGTAACTATTCTAATTATAGCTCTAGAAGTTACATTGTAGAGAACTTGATGCTATTAGTAAACTATTCTTAGTGCCTTATTCTCTTTCTAACTAATGAGGTCTCTTGGGTGGGAATGGGCTATCTATTGCTCTCGAGTATTGGCGGTAATTGGAACCTCCTTTCTGGGATCTACTCTCGGCATACATGCATAGACCGTTGAGGTAATGAAATTGATATCGACATCCTATTTCATGCCCCTTTCCTTATGGCAACCTCCAAGACACGGTGGCTCGAGAGAACTGGTGGTCTCACGTCCTATGGTTAAATACTGGAGCTTCAAGCATGGATTCAATTCAAGTTGTGTATTTATGGAATGGGGGGGTGCTAATAAGGGGATCACCACCTATTAAAATGGGAAAAGTGAAACGTAGATATGTAAGTCAGTTCATGGTATGGAAAGACCCGCAGCCTTAGTCTTCCTTCTTAGCGCCTTACTTAGTTCCAAGATAGGGGGGTGGAGAGAAATTAGCTTTTCAACTTGCCTTTCTCTTGCCATAGTGAGAATTATCTAACAAATTCGGGGGCAACATAAGCGTAATCACATCGTACAATTTCAATTATTGTGATTTCTTAGAGATGGATTTCTTTCTCACATCAGACTACTAATGGCAAGGACGTATAGATGCGAAAAGTTCAAATTTGACTAAGGCAAATAGGGACTACTTTTTTCACGTAGAACCTATTTCATGCAGGTCTGGGATAGTCTAATTCATGCAGGTTGGTACGGTTTTTCCAGTGTGAGGTGACCAATTACCCTAACAACTAGCATATCTACGTTTCACTTGGACTCACATCTATATGTTGACCTTTACTATTGTAAGTGAATTTTAAGTAATATGCTGAATATGAAATCTTAGGGCATTAGGAGTAGTACTACTTGGAAGCTAACTAATAGGTATCTATATCTCTATGGCCTTGGGGCAGGCAAGAAAGAAAGACTATATAGGATACACTTAGTTTGTCCTTTCTTTTCTTCTGCTAGTTGTATTGGATAGGCCAGAGGGAACAATGGAGTAGTCCCCATTGAGGTTGTAAGCACCCATCATATTGGAGCAGCACAACGAGGGCTGCTTCAACACAGGTTCCCAACTTCTTTGGCTAATTACCATTAGGAAGAAAGTAGTCCACATGCATGCACTAATAGGAAGAACTCTTACGGTTGAAATCTATTTTATATAGAATACTTCCCGAAGACGAGTCCTCTTTATAATATTATTATTAGTATGTTCACTCTATGGTTGGACAGTATGACAACTTCTTCCAATTCACTTTTTATTGCACAATGAAACTTCTTTTGTTAGGGGTGGGATGAGACCCATTCCCATCGGGGAAAGAAAAGGGATTGTATTATTTAGTAAGAATTCCATTTCATGAAGTTTCTATAATATACGATAGATCGCATCTCTACGTTTACCTCTTTTCACCTTAATAGGAGAGGTCCTTTGAGTTATAGTCGATAGAGATACTTACTATTAAGGTTGGATAGAACCATTTCTTATCACTTTGTAAAATAGAATCCCTGGGCCCAGGCAAGATAGTTGGAACAGAAGAAAAAAAACCTTCTCATTTTAGGGTTGTTCCGGACTTTATTAGCTTAATAATGGGGAGAGGTTGAAAAACAAAAAAGGAGTGTGAAAACAGAAAAACAAAGGCAAGTGATCAAAGTAGAGTTCTAGTGCACTAGTTCAAATTAGCAGTAGTTAAGAAGCCGCCTTATAGTAGTGCAATTGCCTTAGGTCCATGTAAATAAGCCGCCTAAAGAGACTAGCCGCCATAGTCTCCCAATTTGTTAGTGGTAAAGGTGCCTCTGTTAGTGTAAGTTCCTATTAGTTCATTAGTGAGAAAGACTCCTTCCTTCCTTTGCGAGTATGCGGCTCCGACACAATTCATTGGTTAGGTAGAGGTTTTCTAAGTGTGAAGCTCTGACAATAGGTTTGTGCAAATGGGGTTAGTGGAGCCACCGACAACGACGAACGACAACGACCAGTTCCATTCCCAATTGGTTTTTCCATTCTTTCTGCCTTATTATGAAACTAACCTTATTATGAAACTAATTAGTATATGCCGTATTTTCTCTTCAATAGGTCTCCTATTCTATATTTTGTCTCCATTCCAAGAAAAGGAGATATGAAAGCCTTAATTCAGTCTCCATTCTTTGTTTTTAGAGATAGTTAAATTCCATGCATTCAGTTCCATGGCGTAAGCCAACATAGACTATATGATTCCATGCACTTAGTTCCATGGAGTTCAATTTCCGTGAAAGCCAGGTGAAAGTCTCCATTCATTTAAAAAGAAAGAGAATAAATAGGCCGGTCTGGGCTCTCCATAAGGTAAGTTCCATGTTCTAATACTGTATTGGAATCTTATGTTTATGCTATTGACTGGAATGAGATTATGGCGGCGGATCTGAGACTGGTGGGCTAAGTACATGCACTTTGGACTATGAGCTCTAGAGAAAGAAAACTACTAGAAAGTAAGAACTACTAGCTTAGTCTTATGCAGTAAGTAATATTAGAGTAGTGTTAAGCTGTAGTGTAAGGACTACTAGAGCTCAGGGGAAAAAGCTTCTTCGCTGGTAGCTCCGACACAATAATAGGTGAGGTACAACTTCTTTGTATGTATGGAGGCTCTGACAAGATTAGTGAAAATGGCATCTGCATGAGACCTGGCATGGACTACCCAATGATGCAAGAATAATGCATGGAACACGGATCGACACATCAACTCTATGCCGTCGGCGGATGCAAAAACGGCCAGGATCCATAGTCCTTTGTGTTTCCGCCGGAGTTCGCTCTAGTACCATTGCGGTAGGACGTACCTACTGGCTCCTTGCTCCACGGGTGAAAGTGCAAGAAAGCAAGCAATCAACTCTTCAAATTGGCGACCACCTTTTACTTATTGGGTGAGGGGCATGGGGGTATGGAAACTGGGGACTAAGAAACTATTGGGGACGGTGTATAAAGAACAGTTCACGTCGAACTGGGCATGGTGGGTAACAACTTGTAACACCTCCTGGGGCAGGGTCATGGGTAGAGAGTTGTGAATAAGGCCTGTTGTTATTCTCCTTATAAGCTTAAGACTAATGGGAAAGCGCCCAAGGGGCTCTACAGACTAAGGATTTTCTCTAGAGCTAGTACCGGGGAAGTCTCCTCCTCTATGGTTGGCAAGTAGCCCATAAGACTAAGGCTTTCACTCTAGTCAAGTGTATCGAAACTAAATAAACTCAATCTTTATTACTTCTTTTCTCTATGAATTGAACAACGTATATATAAATTCACGTAGACTTCACTTCTCTTTTGACTAGGGACTATGTGACTAAGGACTATGCCTTTGACTAGTGACTAGGGACTATGCCAAGGAGGAACTATCAGCGATGTAAACTACTGGCTATGATGCTGTTCCAACTCAACTTATTGCCTGGGCCAAACCAAACCAACTAGGTCATTCTATTTCCAAATAAAGATTGTCTAGCTCAAACATAGCCTCATGTATATGCTGCATAGCCTCCCCTCTGTGTATGCTCTTTAAGTAATAACTAACATGCAGGTATTAAACGTCGTATAATATATGGAGTCTCAGCTGTATGGAAAGGACCCTATGACAACAATGTGACTGGCGATGATACACTGGCTGTTGGTAGCTAACCAGCTAGCAATGGCCTCCTGGCTGGGCACTTATTACTGACTTACTTACTATTGGCAGACTTATTGGAAATGAGAATTTATGTAAACAACCATGGGACTTGTGACTGTACATCGATGCTGAAGCTCTTGGAACCCTATAAATTTAACATTTGTAGTTAATCGGCCTCGGTCACGCGGAAGGAGATAGTGTACATAAGCAGGTACGTAAGGCATAGTATATTATTATCCATGGGACTTGCTCTAAGGACTATTAGTTTAACTAAGGCAAGTAGTAGAGCTTACGGGAACAACCTATAGTAGTTATTACACTACAAGACAAGGGAAAAAGTAGGCACTATATCTACAGGTAGCTCTATGTGTCTTTATACGTTGTAGCTCAGCAGAGTAGTAGGCGCCAAGTCGTAAGGCCATAGAAAGTACTTGCCCAGTATACTAGCCCCTAGAGACTTCGGTATGGCAATTGCTATGGCTAGGTCTCTTGGTTAGGTATCCCGGCCAGTTCTGTTGTCGATTATGAACCATGCCCATATAGATGAACCACCTTCCTGGGCACATGGGAAAGAGAACAGGTAACGTCGAACAACTGGGCTGGGTGCTATTGGGAATGACCCTCATAAAACCTCCTGGGCAGGGTGGAAAAAGCAGTAACAACAACCACAGACTGTGAAAGATTCATGGGTAGAGAGTTGTGAATAAGGCCTGTTCTTCTCCTTCCTCTATATGGGGATCACCTCAGAAAAGTGAAACGTATAGATGCGAGTATCGTATGTTTAAACGTAGAGATACAACACGTATAAATGCTAGTAGCAGAAGTTGTCATCTTGCCCATCCAAAGCTATTCTATCTCTATTGTGGAAATAAAGAAATATGGAATGGAATAATTACTTTACATTGAGCAGATTGGGACCCTCCCCTGATACACTTGACCATGGAGAAGGAGTTAGGGAAATTGGGGTGCACCTCACACTTGGGACTACATCCTTGTTCCCTCCGCTCATATGCTTATGGCTATGTAGTATGTCTGTTTCATAATCAAATGAAACTACGGCTAGTTAGAATCAGGCTTAGATAAAGCTAATTAGTAGTCTCTTAAGCAAAGAAGCAAGAGGAAACGTTAAGTTGGCTCGACCACGGGGAGAGGTTGTATCCATTCTTTGAAAGAAACCTTACTTAACTGAGCGTAAGCGAACGAAGAAGCTATAACGCGAATAAGACTTAGTCCCCTTCACCTCTCCCTGAGCTCTAGCGATGCCTCCTTTGAAAGAGGCCTTCCTGTTCCCCTCCCATTGTAGGTTGTTCCACTAGAGCTATTAGTACGGAAAAGTGAAACGTCGATATGCGCAATAATATCGTACATTATCGATGTATTATTTATTGATCTACACTGGCTATACGTTGTGGCCCAGGCAAAAATCCAAATGAAAAAGGTTGGTGGGTCAATATGTCCCAACAAACAAACATGGATTCTTCAACTGGTTGTTTATTTAGGAGGTGATTTTATTGAGGTAATGGGTGCTAAGGATCACCTCAAATGGAAAAGGTAGACGTAGATATATAATGAAAATAATAGGAATTTGATTCCCATAATCTCAGATATATAATGAAAATAATAACGACAAGAGCTTATTCGCTAGAGCTCAAGGGACACAAGTGGAAAGAAATGGCTCTTATGTGTATGTCAATGTTGAAATAGAGGGCGATGTTTATGTCGATGTTGATTGCTTTATATACTTGCACCGTCTTAGGGAGTAAGGAGCCAGGGTTGAACAAGAAGATAGGGTACCCTTTCTTTATGCAATAGATGAATCTTCAGCAGTGTGAGGTGAACCAACCAACCTTACAACTTCTCCATGCATTATGCAACAAACAATCTTAAGTTTAGTTGGAACAGGATTACAAGGCACTACCCCCCCGTACGGCTTTCACTCTTATGGCTGGTACTTATGCAAACATTTCATTCCTACCACGTGTGAAGCTAACAGTCTCTAGGGCTTCCATGGTGAACCACCTACACTACATACTAAGGTAGTTTCAAGTGTGAGTACTAGGGCCATACTAGCATATATAGTTGAACTTTGATTTGAATTCGTTCGAACTGATTCTATCAAACTTATTCTAATTCTCCATTGTTGTTCCACTTGCATAGATTCTTGGGTTGGGTTTTTGTTAAACTGCTGCTGGAAGTTGTAAATACTCCGTGACCTCTACTCTATAGTTCATACTCTTTCTTGTGAAGTTCATAGGCACAATGAACCTGGAATTCGATCTTCTCTGGCAATAGGTAGGCAGTAATCTATTACAAGTTTGAATTGGAATGGAAAGGCCATGCAGCAAACTCAGATGAAGACAATACTATAGTGGTAGGAAACTCAACTTCCATTAGTCCCGGGATTGGTCGCATTCCAGGCAGTAGGGAAATAGGTGATATTCACAGCCCAGAAGCGCATTCATGTTTCATGCTTCGTGACTAATAGACTCGACCTTTATTTCATGGAGGAGACCCCACCCATCACCCCTGTATTCTAAGGACCAACACATCCCAACCTCTGGGGGCGGCCCACCCTCAGGAACGGGACATGGATTTTGTGGTCAAATACAGGTTTGGAGATAAGAAGAGATTGGAAAGAAGCCACCTCTCTATTTTCACAGGATAGCCATAGATTAGTAGATTAGTTGGGCATATATTATCTCTTAACGAGGGAACGAATTCTGAGATGGGGTTAATGGACACATACTGCCCTAGGCAGAGCGCATTGAACAATCGTTTTATGTGAGGAAAGGATTGATCTTTTTCTTTAGTCGCTTTCTATACGCAGGTCCAATTTATTGCGAGGGAAAGAATGGGGGAACTGAAAGCATAATACATAAGGTAATTGATTGCTTACCCCAAAGGGGTATCAGAGGGCTAGTCTGAATGTGTAAGATGGATGGGATAGAGTCTGACTGCTTGAATGACGGATGGAATGATGGAAAGTATGCTTCCTTGGTTGAATGACTGATTGAATGACTGATGGGTAGTCTGCCTGATTCCTCCTTGCTGGATGGATTGAGTTAGCTTGGTTGCGTGAGCTAGGCATATATGCTTGATGGTTGTTTATGCTTGTAAGCTTTAATAAGCTCTCAAGATTAGCTCTTGGAATAAAGTCTAGTAAGAAGGACGGCTAGCTTGTGTGAAGGCTCAAGGTTTCCAGCTTATGGTTCAAGTTTCCAGGTTAAAGGCTCGAGGTTGAAAGTGAAAAGTATTCCTTGAACTATACACCTATGGCTATACCTCTAATTGCCTATTATAGCGGAGGTAGCAGAAAGAGAGGCAGAGCTGGTTGTTTACCCATCAACAGGGGTAGAGAAAGCAGCAACATCATAGAAATCATCACTAGCCGTTTCACCACCTCGTAGTCTAGATCCAAACCCGAACTCCAGTCGCAGAGCAAAAGGACTATAGCTTCTATCTATAACTCCCACCCACCACTACGTTCCTACAAATATTGTTCCTTAAGAGCCTTTTGCAAATCCAAATGTAGTTCCAGCTCGAGATCGAGTAACCGGGGTTGAATAAGCATCGACATGAGCTGCGCTTGATTGGGGAGGAGAATTTGGCATAGGGCATCGGTAATACGATTTGATGCGTTGCGATATAATTGGCTTCGATAATAGCTCTGTAACGGCTGGAATAGTTCCTGCGATACCTCCCAACGCGTAGTTTCCCACTCCTTGCCGCTGCTTGTTCTTTGCCTGCCCTAGTGCCTGTCCTAGTCCCCACTTCTGCCTGTTTTCTTCCTAGGAAGATTCTTGATTCCTAATTATTGGGGCAGATTACTATATCTGCGGGTGCAAGCTGGAGAGTAATCCTCCCGTCATAATCTAGCTAATATGGGTAGAGGTTTAATGCTAACCTTGCTAATAAATTGGTTAGTAAACCTAGGGCAAAGGTGTAATTGTAACCTTCCTTGCTAGGCTAGGGTTTCAAATTAATAACCCTAATCCGTAAACTATCAAACTGGTTCGGACACTCAAAGGTACTCGAACTGGGCCGAAATTGTATCTGCTTCTTCCACCGCTGCTATTGATGCTCGGTCAGCTGAATCCACGCCTGGAGCCGAGTAACCCGTCTCTACTTCTATAGTTGGTGGTTATGGATCATCAACTGTCTAAACTAGAGAAATTGGCGGATTCCAGGTCAACCTTTCGAACGGTTGAGAATGCTTACTTGACCTACACCCTAGCCTTTGCTCTAGCCCCGGAACAGGTTCTGAGTAAACGGGGTCATCTGCACTCGCTTCTGTATATGGTTGTGTCTCCGCTGGATCATTCACGATATCTGCGGGGTCACTCAAATAAGGAACTAGTGGAACTACATCTGCCTTTGCACCTTGCACTCTAGGGTTTGATCTCAACATGGATCTGTTACTTGAAACTATGCAACTAAATACATGGTCCGGATACGCGGTGCTCCTATGCGTATAGGCTTTGGCCAAATGGGTATAGATTTGGAGTGGGATATAAGTAATGGATATGCCCATACCAGTTTGCTACCACATGCGCGGGATCTTGCGGGACAGGCTGACCAATTACTGTATGCCTCTGGCTGATAACTAGACCATGTCATCACAGAACTTCTGTGGTTCACCTATCAATGTAAGGCTCACATCGTAACGACATCTAGGCCATTCACAATCACCCACCTTGGGGTTTTGAATTCACGAGCGAGCTTTCTTTCTACTAACTAACATATTGCCCAGGGCTGCAGCTTGTGACCCAGGTTTACCGAGAGGAATTGACCACCATTTCTGTCAAAATCTTATATATCGCTAAAGGCTGCGAGATCCTTATGAATGGGAGGGATTCCCCCGACTTCGTTCTTCATTCAATGGATGAGTCGAAGAGCGGGATATGCAGGGAAGACATTAATGATTAGTCGGTCGAGTAACACACAATCATAGGAATAGAAGAGAAGGGAGTAGGTTGGTTATGCCTGCTGGATGGAAGCCCGAACCCGTTGATCTCTCACTTATGTGTTTCATTAACCCCAGTCACTGGGTTACCTTTCCCTCCCAATAGCAGCGATGGATTCACTCCCATGAATGGAGAACAAGCAGCCGAGAAAGAAAGTCCAGACATTATCTAGCATTAACATTAGCACACTTCATTCATTATTATTATATATGTGAAAACCACAGGTTGTGGGTGGGTTTGCTACTGCTTAGGGTTACTCCTATTACCAAGTCATAGTTGTAACCTATGTGGCCGTAACTATGTGAGTATTCGCGGTGAGTGTTGCTCGTTCCAGTGGTGATGGCTGTTCGCTCGGGATCGCCTATTGGACTTTCGGCAGCTCCATTAGTGCTGCTGCTAGGAGGTAGGGGTGAGACGGCTGCTGGGAGTTAGGCGGCACGTACGGCTATAGTGCCGGCTTATGAAAGGCTATAGGCTAGCAGTTAGTCCTGGCATTGGCGGTAAGCGGCAAGCAAGAGAGAAACTCACATATTAGGGAAGAGAGGCGGTAAGGGAGACAGAGTTATAGATGGTAGTCCGAAGCTGGCAAGAGAGAGACGGGCCTGATAGCCCAATATTGGGGAAGAAAGAAGGCACGCTGTAAAGAAACGCTGTGGGTGGGGGAGTTCAGGCTATCCATACAACTATACGGTTATTCAGTGGGAGTTAGGCTGTAAGACGGAACAACCCAATAAGTTAGTCCTGGCAAGACGGTAAGCGGCAAGAGAGAGAGACGGACCTGGCCGAACAACTAGTGCGGTAAAGATATAACTGGTAGCGGTAAAGCCTTTGATAGGGCGGTAAATAAACGCTAAAGAGAGAGACGGACCTGGCCGAACAACTAGGGCGGTACAGATAGGGGCATGAGTCCCGAAGCTTAGAGATACTAGTAAGACCGGCAACAGGTAAAAAAAGCATGGAGTGGCACCCAAGGGTGGTACCAATGGGATAAAGCGCTAGAGTGTAACCGCCAAAGAGAGCGTGGTGAAGTTAGCGGGAAAGACAGGCTTAGAGAAAAGCTGGCAAGAGACTTAGAGTTCCAACCCTACCATTTAGGGCATTAGAGTACGGCTATGGGACAGATTGGGTGGTTGAGTGGCGCTATAAGACAGGCTGTAGAGAGAGAAAAGCCATTGCCGTTAGTCCTGGCAAGTGCCGGTAAGAGATGCAGTATAGAGGCTTAGGGATAACTAAGGTAAGTTTGGTAAGCATAAGGCTGTTTATAAGACAGATAAGAGAGATGAATAAAGACAGTAAGCAGCAAGCGGTTTAGTAAAGCCATACTGGGTGGAATAAAGATAGGTAATATAGGGCGGTAAAGCTGGTAGCGATAAAGAAACACTGTTATAACCACACAGATAGATAGGGTTTTCCGAGAAGCTTAGAGAGACAGAGAGAAACCGTACCTACCAACTAGGGCATGGCAAGTTCCAGCTGGCAAGAGAAACCTCGCCTCAAGGTCCTAGTGTTAGCCGCAGAGTAACTGTCGTGATAACACCAACAACACCATAAAATAGGAAAGGCAGCTTGGTGATAGGAACGCCAGTGAGTGATCCGGCTTGGTTCGCTCCTCCATCCTTCGTACCCGCCCCTCGGTCCCTAAACCCCCTTGTGGACCCAAGGAAGCGTTATGGAAATTGCATATAGGGAAGGTGAGGCCCGGAGGGTGAGGTAACGAACTCTCGACTAAAAGAAGAGGGACTCGACTGAGGTTACGAGGTCGAGGGACTCGACCGAGGTAACGAGGGATTTATCGCTCACCTTCCCTAAAAAGGTGAGGGCCGCCATCGAAAGATGTTCAAACCGCCGCCAACGGTGAGCCTGTCGAACTCTCGACAATAGGCCCGTAGGGTGAGGGTGAGCTTGCCGAACTCTCGACAACGGAGAGGTAACGTGTGAGAGTGAGCTTGCCGAACTCTCGACAACGGCTGCCATCAGACGACCCGGTAGGCCCGGTAGGGTGAGGGTGAGGGACGAACTCTCGACTAAAAGGCCACCATCGACGTGTGAGGAGACGAACAACTCTCTTTTGGGGGAGGGGGTGAGGGTGAGCCTGCCGAACTCTCGACAACCGGAGAGGTTACGAACGATGGCGGCTCCCGACCAAAGGAGGGGGAGGGGGTGAGGTTACGAACGATGGCGGCTCCCGACCAAAGGAGGGACGAAGTCACTCACTATTCATATGGTGAGGGGGAGGGGCCCCAAAAGAGAGGCCCGGAGGGACTCGACCGAAGTAGTGAGGGAGAGGAACTTGAAGAACAGTAGGCCGCCATCGGCTCACTATTCATATGGTGAGGGGGCTCGACCAACAGGCCCGTAGGGACGGAGTCACTCACTATTCATATGGTGAGGCCCATTAGGGATTTCTCGCTCACCTCCCCAAAGAGGTGAGGGACTCGGCCAAGGTTACGAGGTCGAGGAATGAATATCGCTTGTCTGTAATCAGACAAGGCCAGGTAGGGACTCACTATTCATATGGTGAGGGTGAGCTTGCCGAACTCTCGAGCCTGGGCCGCCATCGATTTATTGCTCACCTTCCCTAAAAAGGTGAGGGTGAGCTTGCCGAACTCTCGAGCCTGAGCCGCCATCGATTTATCACTCACCTCCCCAAAGAGGTGAGGGGTGAGGCCGAGGTTATGAGGTCGAGGAGAGGAGTGTTAACGCTAACCATTCATATGGTTAGGCCCGGTAGGGTGAGGTACGTTAAGTGACTCGACAAAAAGGCCCGTAGGGACTCGGCCGAGGTTACGAGGTCGAGGAGAGGAACGAACTCTCGACTATAAGGCCGCCATCGACTCGACTAAAGGCCCGGTAGGGTGAGGGTGAGCTTGCCGAACTCTCGACAACGGAGAGGTAACGAACTCTCGACACAAGGCCGCCATCGACTCACTATTCATATGGTGAGGGAGAGGAGTGTTAACGCTAACCATTCATATGGTTAGGAACAACTCTCTTTTGGGGGAGGGGGTGAGGGTGAGCTTGCCGAACTCTCGACAACGGACGGAGTCACTCACTATTCATATGGTGAGGCCCGTTAGGGATTTCTCGCTCACCTCCCCAAAGAGGTGAGGGACTCGGTCGAGGTTACGAGGTCGAGGAATGAATATCGCTTGTCTGTAATCAGACAAGGCCCGGTAGGGACTCACTATTCATATGGTGAGGGTGAGCTTGCCGAACTCTCGAGCCTGGGCCGCCATCGATTTATCGCTCACCTTCCCTAAAAAGGTGAGGGCCGCCATCGATTTATCTCTCTATTTCCTAAAAAATAGAGGTTACGAACGATGGCGGCTCCCGACCAAAGGAGGGACGGAGTCACTCACTATTCATATGGTGAGGGGGAGGGGCCCCAAAAGCCGCCATCAACACGAAGAACACAAGGCCGCCATCGATTTATCGCTCACCTTCCCCAAAGAAGTGAGGGACTCGGCCGAGGTTACGAGGTCGAGGAGAGGTAAAATGGCCAATCTTTCTAGGGTGAGCAAGCGAACTCTCGACAAGGAGGCCGCCATCGAAAGATGTTCAAACCGCCGCCAAAGGATAAGTAGTTGAAGCAAGTTGTATGGGCAAAGATGAAGCAAGCCTTCAGACCCAAGCAAGAGCCTAGCCAGAACCCGGGAAGCAGACCCAGCAAGCATTCAATCAAGGTCCCGGAGGGGCTTGTGCTTCTGAGGGCAATGGAAATCAAACCTTAAATGAAAGAATTGATTAAGAACGCGCAGCCTTGCCCTCCTTTTGTCGAGCAAGCGACTACGTTCCTTGCCCGGTGCGGACAAGCAATAAATTACATTGCATTGAACATAAAGCGTAATTACATATATAATATATGCATTCACGCTCTATCGATCGAATAATGAATTCGATAGCATTTGGATGGGCATATTTTATATATGCACTGTGTCTGCTTCTTTCAGTAGTGTCGAAATGACGTGTAGAGATCATAAGAGCGACAATGACGTAATTGCGTATATAATAAAGGTTTGATGCCTTGGCCCTCCTAGTTGCCCTTTTCACCTTGGCGGCACTTATTGAAGTTTGACTTATCATTTTCTCATCTTCTCATCTCCTTATGTCTCAGCAGTCTCCATTTGTTGTAAACTCGGGGAATATCCTTCCTCTTGTTGGGTAGGATAAGAAAGAGAGATCAGCCTTACTTACTTAGTCTTCCTTATTAGCCTTACTTAGTTCTAAAATAGCCTCCTTAGTACCAGCCCCCTCATATCATAAGAGTCAAAGCTTTCCAGGTGTGCCATGGCAATTAGCCTTACAGACACAAGCTTAGTCCATGCACTTAGTTCCACCATGGAGTAAGGTCCATAACTTAGAATGGGTGGTGTGGATCGTTAAATGAGAAGGACCCGGAGGGCGCTATCCTATGGACAAGTTCAATGCAGATATGAAATATCATATATTATTGAGCTCCTTCCTGTTAACTTCGAACTGTACAACTTCTTGGCATGCCTATGGGGAGGGTCTCGACAACTGGTAAAGAGTCTCCCTCCTGTGAAAGGATCATGGGTAGTGCCATTGTGAAAGCCTGTTGAGCTAGCTTTCTTTGCTATGGCTCTCCAATGAATGTCTGAAATCAGTTGTGAGATGGGTAACACTTCTCTTCTATCTATTATTGGGTATGTTGAATTGAAAGGTTTGATAGATATTTCCATTCTTCATAGAGCAAGGGAACTTATATAATAAACTTTGATTGGGCATGGATATGATGAGTACTATAAAGGGACTCTCAGCAATGACAACGCGGTATTATTGGTGACTACTGGCTCTCAACTATGATCGACTAATTGTCACGTAGTACTATAAAGGTACTATGAAGCCATCCCGCAATCAAATCAAGCAAGCAAACCATGTCAAGTTAATCGTCTCCAGTTCGCAATAATTTATATCCAGGTCTCTCTCAATCGAGATACAGTTCTCAATCGATTCAATCTCAAGTGAACACGAAGGTGCATCAATGTATATAACGCTATGTGGTATCTGCATCTAGCTGGTATGGTTCGTTCCGTTGTTGGTAAGCTATTTGGTGTAGGTCCGTTGTTGTTCTGGTTCGTGTGTTGTTGGTAAGCTGTTAGTTGATTTATATCTCTATCGTATCGGTTAGCTCCTTCAGTCTCCCCCCCCAGGCTCCCCTTTAAGGGGTATAAAACATAGTCCATAAGTGAAGCGTCGTGTGTTTGTCCCAGCTTCGGAGCTGCTCAGGTCAGGTATAAAGATAAAATCTCTCATCAGGTAGGCTCCTCTCCTCCACTTCGGGCTGCTGGTAACTGTGGCTTTAGGTGAACTGCTCAGGTCCGGGTGTGACAATAAAAGCTTTCGGTTCGTTGTGTCCTTTCGGTTCGCTGATCAGGCTCCACTGGGTGTGAGGTTCGCTGTGAACTGATCAGGTTCACTGTTAGCTGTTGGGCCTAGTGTTTGTGTCGTCCCGTCATACCGTCCCGTCCGTGCTGGGAACTCCAGGTGTGTTGTCTCGTGCCTTGCTATGCCATGTCCTGTTAGTTTCGATCGGCAGGTAGGTTCAACTGTGTCCTTGAGGTTATAACATCCCTAGGCGTAAGTTAAGCAAGATCTATCTCAATGGGCAAGCAGCAATCGATAAAGAGCAGGTAGATCTTCCTTCAATCTTATAATGCAAGCAGCAATCTCGATAGCAGGTAGGTTCCACTGGTGGGCTGCTGAAGGTTAACTGTGGACTTTCAATTCGGTATTTTCATTATTTAACCACGGGGGACTTATATACTCTTTGTTTTCAAAGGACTTTGATTGGCTCGGGAAACAAACAAACACCTTCTATTCGGAGACTTTTATTACCGAAGATGCCGAAGCCATGGACTCCTTATGTGCACTCATTGGTAGCTCTCTAATAACTTGTGGTTTGGCTTCAATTTGTGCTTCCCATTGCTTAATGTATTCATCCTTTGCGTGCACCTTGGGAACATAAATGTGTCCAGATCTGAAAACTAGAGATGACTAGGCCCGAAATCCTATCCGCACTAGCTTTCACACTCTGATACAACTCGTCTGCAACCTTCATTGGTGCCTCCAGCTTTCTTTCTTCAGTGGTCGGCACCGGCTTTCTCTTTGCTTGCAATTCTCAATTCTGGTCCTGAAGGGTAGTGCTTGGAATGCCTTTTGCAAATGTGCAATATTTTATGTCGCAGAGATTGGTAGGTCTGTATCTGCGGGGCCTTTGAGAACGGCTGAGTACAAATCCTCAACTGCAGAAGCTAAAGACTCATGCTCAGCCAGTGTGCGTGCATGCCTTCTAGTTCACTGTTGATAAGACGTCCCAAGTGTGCGGCATCGATCATCCAACTCTGTCCTCATTTCTTTCACATACTGTGTGAAATCATCTGATGGAATGACAGAAAGATCCAGTTGTGCATGCGGGAGCTATTGTGAACTTTATCACAGCGCTGAAGTATCATGAGTCGCAAGGGCCAGAGGGTGCATTTGCAACACCCTCCATTGAACCCCTTAACAATGAAGGAACTTCCTGCCGGGACTTGGATATAAGATTGTCTGTTGAGTTATCAGTGAAGTGCCAATTGGTTCCTGAGGTGGTGAACCTGGCTCATCCATGGACTCTCTATACTGTAAAATAACACACAGGTTGTTGCGGGGAAGAGTCTATTTGAATCATCTGCTATACTTCACTGAAACAACTGGTACTGGGTCAACTGCTACTTCCTCTGTTGTTGATCCGGTCCGTATCTCCAACTTGAACGAGGTATGCTGGCTTTCGAATAGGCTCTGAATATGGATATATAGTAGGCCCTGGATATCTGACTGGATCTGTATCTGGACGAGATGAAGCTAGTGAATCTGGATCTCGATGAACGGGGTATGGCTCTTGAAATGATGCAGATGGGTCGACTTTCGCCTCCATCACTGCAGGTGGTTCTATATCAGGATCTGGGCGGGGTGATGGCTGTCGAACAGACGCTGGGTCTTCTTGATCTCGACCTATCACTAGTGGTTATGGATATTCTTCACCTGGAACTAAATCTGCTCCTGGAACTGGGTCAACTCGATTTCGATCTGCTAGATATGTAACTGGTTAAACTACTAGGTAAACTCCAACCACTGGTTCAAATACAACTGATTCCGAATCAATAGGCTTTCGAACTAAAGGATCCGTCTCCGGGCGAGGTGATGGTTTGTTAACTGGTGCGTATGCTTATGTTAGTGGTGGTGACTCCGTTGCTGGTGCGTATAATGGTGGATCAACTGCTAAAACCACTGCTGCCTATACTGCTTGCTTTTCTGCTGGTGATGGTATTGCAATCTCTGCTGCTGGCTTAGATGCAGGGTCTACTGAATCAATAGCTTCCATCGCTGCTTGGTCAACCGGTGAAACTCCCACCTTTGCACTTGTCTTCGCTTCTCCTTCCTTTGCTGTTGGTGATTCCGGAGAAATGGGTTCAACGAACGATTGGCCCTAGAATTGGATAAACTAGATTCTCCGCTGGTAGATCTGGGTCATAATGTGTAGTTTCGTTAAGGTTGGGTTAGTAGCGCACGTACTTCGGAGGTGCGGGTTTATTATTTCCAGAGTATATCTGTTGATGTGGCTCTTATAGGCGTAGCGAACAAGATTGACCCTACTAAGTCTCATTCTTACATATGTTATATTCCGTATCTAATAAGCTGCCGGATGCAGGGCTATAGCGCTATAGGTAGACCACTGTAGTAACAGTAAGTAAGAATGCTCCGTTGTGGGTCAATGATGGACAAAGATGACGATCGGATGCTCGATTCTTCCTTACTTAAGCCATAGCTCCGACCTTCCATGCCTGACGAGATCTACTTATTCAAATGCTGAATCAACTGGATCGACACCCTTACCTCTGCATTGTCCTTAGAAACAAGAGCATATACTGGAACAGGAAGGGACACCTAGCGAGGTGGTAGTGGACGAATGATGGCAAAAAGGATGGTGCCTCCACCCCTGGTGCTCGTGGTTATGATGCTGACTCGGCTGCTTTTGATACTTGGTCAATTGAATCCGGGACTTATAGCTTCGCATCTCGATCTATTACTATATATGGATATGGATCAACTGGGGCTACTAGCTATCGAACTGAAACGGATGATTGCTCCGATGCTGACCCGGATGCTTATGTTAGTGGTAGTGACTCTGCCTCTGTAGCCTTTGCATCTGCGCCTGGAATCGGATCTTTACCTGCAACCTTCCCCAGCCAAAAAGACAACATGCTTACACGGAGACTATAACACTATAGGTCACTCTTGCATACCATTCCCATTATAATGGAAAACGGGTGTCATACCATTAAGAAGCGTGCTACCGGCCTATATCCTATATGATGCACATGCCAGTCCTCACATTCGTTACTCGGGGAGTTGCGGGACAATACCCAAAGCGAGGTCCCACCTGGACCATAGTAAAAAATAAGAACCCACTACAGATTAACCAGCGGCAGAGCTAGTTCCGAATCCATAAGAAGTTGACCACCTAGTAGCGGAGGTATGAGGTTCAAAAGGCGGGTGCATTTGACTTGGTTGAATCCATTGATCCGGAACCGGGCAAACTCAATATCGAACCTTGGCATTTGCGGGGGAAACTAGGTCCCCTTCGACTGCGGGCGGAACTCGATAAATTGGATTTGCCACAGCTAGCTCTGCTCGATCTCCAACTGAAAGCTCTACACTAGGATTATTCGGATCTGCTTGCTTTGATCCTGCTGCCTTAGCTGCTTTTGGTTCTGCCTGTGCCTCTAGCTAAGCAACTGAATCCGCACCTATCTTTGCTACGGATGGATAAACTACTCAATCTCGAAAGACAGAAGCACGACCACGATCACTAAGGTCAGGATCTGGCTTACGAAGGTATGAATCTACTAGTAGGACTTGGTTACATCTAGGCACGACAGAGCTTACAGAATGACATATCCAACAAGTGAATAAACCCTCCTCGATGGTCACCGTACAGGAAGGACATACAACCTTGGTCTAACAAACCTTGGTTAGGATCTTGGTTAGCAAAGGCCAGTACATGTCTAATTGATCTAATAATCTCCATGAAATTGAATCAGAAATAGTTCCTTCAGCCTCCGTCAATACTTCCAATTTCAATACTTCCAGCCAGGGTCAATCACTCTACCTTCCTGTCATAACACCTTCCTAAAGCATTCTTACTTACCTTCTTCCCTCTCTTACTTATGCACCCATACTCTTACGCACCAACACTCTTATGCACCCACTTCCTCTCGCCCAACTCAGACTTACTCACTCACCCCTCACTCACTTGCTAATACAGAAACTTACCCACTTAGTGATTATTGAAATGGAATGATTGAGACATACATGCCACTTCCCATTGAGACACTCACCCATCATCACTCAACACCCTCAATCAATCAGTCATAGCAAGGAAGACCAAGAAAGGGAGCTATCTTCATTGGTTCTGTCATTAATGGATGGAAGGAAAGCGAAGTTGTACTTCCATTCATAGAGTTACCCACTAACTATGACTAGCAGGAAATAGATTTCTTATAAGTGGGCCGGCCGGGAAAGCAGAAGATAAGGAAGCTGGGGGGGTTATCGGTCAAGGGGAAATACAGTGGGGGAAATACATACTTGGGCATCAGGAAATATTGAAAACTTGATGGCATTGATTCTAGCCAGATGAACTAGGGCTATTAACTCTGATAACTCTGAAGCATGAAAAGTCAATATGGGTGGGCCATTAACAGATTATCCATATTGAGACCGTGAGTGATACCTTTCTTTAGACCTTGAGACCGTGAGACCTTGAGACAGGAAGTAGCCTTATTCCTGAAGGCATACAGACAGAAGGTCTTAGTATCTTACCGGAAAGAGCCTTAGCCTTATTCTCTTACCGGAGAGAGAAAGATAGCCTTATTCCCGGAGACATACAGAAGACAACGGCCTTATTCTCTTACCGGAGAGAGACAGAAATATAGCCTTAGTATATGACTGGATTCAAAAGCCTTATTCTCGGATTCGTCAAGCGAGTAGAGCACCTCATCCTTAGACTTTTGATGCCAACTACCTCTCCTACGTCGAGAGTTCGACAGGCTCACCCTCACCCTTATTAGACTTCCGAACTCTCATTCCGAATTAGTTAGTTTTTAGCATGACGACGACCCAGTATGGTGTCCTGCGGAGCCCGGGCCCGGTTACCTTTACAATAACGAGTGCGGAGCCCACAACATACCCCAAAGCTATTACTTACTTGATACGAGCACTGGAAGGAAGCAGCTTACCTTATCCACTCCGCCTACTTAGGAATAGACTACCTAAGCCTTTACTAAACCACACGGCTTTTTACCCTCTTCTTTTATACCTTACCTACTATGCTTACTTTTATTAGATAGAAATAATTTCTTTAAGGCGGGGGGGGGGGCCCTTTCACCTTGAACCTTGGGACTCTCACCTTTAGCCCTCATCATAAAAAGAAACAAATAAGGCCAACAGAAGCCAGGAGCCATAAGCAAGCCTAAGTGAACCAAGTCTCACCTAACTAAGGGAGGGGAAAGTAAAGGGAAGGGAAGAACAATTTATTAATGGCCTACCCGATTGTCAAGGCTGGGATTTCTATCATCGCCTTTTTGAATATGTTCTGCAGAATCTGTATGCGGTTCGTGTGATGCAACAGCGTCCATATTCTCTTGAGCTGCTTCATCATCCCGGGCTTACTTATAAAGAAATAGGGGGTGGACACGACTTACCTTCATGCTCAGGTCATCCCAATATCTCAGTATAACGGCTAAGGGGGATGGAACAGGATCAACTGCTTCAACAGAGGCAGACTTGTATGCTTGTGTTGCTGGATCAACTCGGTTAGCTCGGTCAACTCAATCAATATGCTCATCTGGCCCTTATTTTCTTTGTATGCTATCTATTTCCTTGCACTAGGAAGCGCAAGCCCCTCCGGGACCTTCTTTTCTTTATATTATGGTAAATGAAGCTTATATATTGAGATTTAGAAACCAACAACGCAATTACATATATAATATATATATATCCTCTCCTTTCGGTCGAGTGTGTCCAAATACGAACATCCATCGGCCGTTATCACCTCATCCTACTATTCACAAGCCGCAGTTGACTCCTCCGTACGTGTCCAATTTACCTTCTGTCACCATAGATTCTTTCTTTCATCCCAACAAGCCAGGTGGCTACGACGAGGGTATACCTGACCCCTATCACCAGGTGGGTGATCCGTTTCTGATGGGCCCGTCTCTTCCAGGGCGCGGTTCCCTTTTCCAGCAGATTTTAGTCACTTAGTGCTTATTCCGTTCCATTTCCTTTGTTAAGGACAAGAGGTCGTAGCCCGATCTCAACTGGTTACCAGACGCGTGACTGAGTTCCCGGTTTTGGCAGTTCCACTTACTGTCCTATCTCCCCTATCAGTAGAGTTGAAATGCTCGGCCAAACCAATATAGTAGTAGAGTATCAGTCTATTTGGTCACGATCCAACTCCCTCGACTAGACAGAAGGCATAAGGAAAGGTAATAGAAAAAGCCCTTCTACTCTAATAGAAGGCATATGTGGCAGTGAGTGAAGGTTCTAGGTTGTCTGTAAGGGGGCTCATCAATCCATCCCATCCGGCATTGAAACGATATCTGCTAAAGGGAAAGCTTCTTAGGGCCCCATCATCCATCCCCACAAGAGCGGAGACAATAATTCCTCTAAGAGCTTTACCCATTATCCTTTGATGGATTAAATGTCGGGGCGGCTTGATGGAGGTATTTAGTGGATTGCTGCGTGGGGACAGACCTTTACCCTACTGAACTCACCCAACCTGTACACACATTACCTATATCACTTACTTAATTAGGCGCTTAGGCGCGAGGGGTACCACACTCACCTCTTAAAAGCAGCATCAGCAATACGGGTGGGATCAGACTACCTCATACCTTTACTCTTACCTTTAGACCAGAACCCTCCCATCAGCCTGAATCAATACCTCCTAGGTATGTATTTGTTCAACCTTACCCACCTACCAGAAATAGTAGATCTTTAGACAGCCCTAGACCTGGAATCACTTAGTTAGTCACCAATGTTGAACTTACCCTTAGAAGCCACAGATTGGGTTAGTTTACCTTTACTGCCCCACATCCTCAACCCTCACTAGAACAGCACTCCTAGGAACCCAGTATGCTTTATTACCTTTGATATACGGTTACCTTCTCTTACCCTCTCAAGACCATCAGCCTCAGAGCATCCAGTTACCACTAGAGAAAGAAGCTAGGAATACTCAAGAAGCTGCCAGGTATGCCATTTCACACTCCCTTGGTTCAACTTACCTGCACGAACTAGAGATAGATAGAGCCCTAGACCTTGAATCACTAGTATAGTTAGTCAGTCAGAATACCTTAGAAGCAGCTGAGGATGGCATGGGTTAGTTGGATCGTTAGATGGGGGAAATTGGGATTGTATTAATGGATTGATCGGATGGGGATGGGTTCATTATACCTTTGAAGCCCCGCTGGGTGGATCATTTGGGTGGGATATGGGATAGATATGGGATGATCGGATGGAACAGGCTTTTGACTGCTAGGAGGGAGATGCCCAGACAGAGGAGTCACCAGGAAGGATATGGTATCGCATCTAGGAATTAGTTACTGCCTTTCACCCAACTACCTATTGAGTCTGCCCAACCTATTCTCGGGAAAGATTAGAAGTTCGTATCAGTACAGTACGGCAATAATACCTTGACTCTTTATCACTTAATCCTAGGACCATTGGAACAAAAACACCCTAGAATACACATATACCAAACGTAGACAGGGGCATGCTATAACACACTTACTTTCTTTTTTACTACCTGCACCAACTTGGAGACCTGGAGCTAGAGACCAGGAATCACGTTGTCAGTGTAAGTGGTGAGTCGATCATCATGAGACCTTAGAAGCCATGGATGAATCCACCGGAACCACCCCACTTACTTAATACGCCCCTCAACCTAGTTACTTAATATGGAGATGGAGCCCCAAATATGGCAGGCACGGAGTTGACAGGCCCGAAAGCTGGAGATCATTTACTTAGATAGGAATTGATCTATCTTATTACATATATAATATAGCACTTTTGCTTTCATTTTAGAACCATTCGGGTCAGCACGACATTTTACTGGCCAACCTACTTTGAGCTTTTGACCGGAAACCCTAGGACGAGGGAGGGGCGGATGGATGGAACCATGGGGAAGGACCTTAAAAGGCTATCATTTAGCCACTTGCCTTAACACAAATGCACGTTCGACACCGTGGTGGGCTCTGTCCTCGACCCAGTTTCACAACGGGTTTATTATAGCTAGAACCGCTTATCAGAAGCTTTTTTATATCGACCGGACGGAACAACGAAAGGGCATAGCCGTGGCTTTTATATCATGTATATCGTGCTAGAGAGCGCTGGAAATAAGTGACTTGCTTAATGAAACATGACATTTTGAGAACCGGGCAGACCTTACCAAACCCCACAACCCCCCGTCTTATATATATAAAATCGCATCTCTGAACGTTTTGACTATTCACCGGAACAACTTGAGAGAAGCTCTTCAGCTATTTGGTATCCAATCCAAAAGGGAGGGGAATACTGGCTTCCACGTGATAGGATTTTGTCACGTCTTTCACGATGGAGGAGGGGAGCGGGTAAATCGGTGTCCAAATTTGCCATGCATCTAGATAAAATTAACAATGAACAAGCGGGTCAACCTCCTTTCTTTGGATATATTTATAGAGATGAACTATACCAAATTCCATCCCTTGGAAGAATAAATCTCTCTCGTAAGGTGATAGCTATGTCACAATAGCTTAGATAGCAATAGGTAACTGTACTAGGCGCAGTAGTGGAAGGAAATATTAGTAGTGTATAGGTTGGTTGGATAGGTAGTGAAAGTAGCAGTAGTGGAAGGATAGAGGGCTATGGCTTGGCAGGTTAGTTCGCATGGTTCGATGGCTATAGTAGCATTGATGGTTAGCGATGGCTGCTATTAGTGATGGCTCGATTGCTTGGCTGTATGGTTCATCAGCCAATCTAGGTAGGCAGGCTAATGATGACTTGGATGTGGAGATTGGTTCGATGGCTATGGCGTTGGTTAGATGGCTCGGATGGTTCAATTAGTTTTCGATAATTGCTGTAAGGGTTGCAACCCTATATTCGGTGATCTATTGCTTTGGTTTAGCCCCAGTGCTAGTCTAAGTCCAAGTGTTTAGCAGCCCCAGGGAGTATAGCAGTAGGAGGATCCAGCCCATGAGCAGCACGAGGTCCGGGATGATGGCCAAATAGCAGCACGAGGTATAGATAAACTCAACTAGCACGAGTCACGGTTTACAAGGTAAATCATCCCTTTCTCTAACCCAGGTTCGTTCAATCAATGGTTGATCGAGTGGCTTTTCGCTCCTCGATCCGATCAATGCAAGCTAGTATGCACGGTTCACGGCCCGCGAGCTGATCTCTTTCCCATCCCTTCGTCGGCGAACCAACCCTAATCTTTCGATGAACGAAGGAAGATTGACCGATACGGGAACGAGGGAATCGTTAAAGCCGAGGAACTCACAATCCGAGGACTGACCAGATACAAGCCAACTCGGGATCCGATCAATATTGACTTCTGGATAATTTGGGAAAAGTGTGCTGCAAGCCGAGAGAACACTATCCTGCTTTCCCAATCCAGCTATCCGGAACCTTGCAGAGAAAGATGAGTACGGGAATCGGTGTGAGCGAGGCCATTTCTGGTTGTTGTGGGCCGCGAGTTCCGACCCCTCCTCTTTCTCGATGGTAGACACAGAGAACAAGCACGGATTACGGAAATAAGTGGACTGCTATCTCTAGATAACCTATTGTTGGGCGACTCTTATATGTAATATGCTATATCTGGAACATACAGGATGTGCTGTAGCCAAAAGAGGCCTCCCGGTTTAGTTTAGGAATGGCACCAGGGAGGGTAAAGACTGCTGTAAGGCATGTCCAAACTGCTGAGTGTATGGCGGGGGTTTTAGCTGCAACTGCTAAAAAGATGGTGTCTGCGCTGGATGGTGGTGCTGGACCATTGCTACTGCTCCTGTGGAGACTAAAAACCCTGTGATCAACGTTTTTGCTAAGTTGAAACCCGCCGTGAGAGTTGAGTGGCTGATGAAGGTTGCCAGACATGTGAGAGATGGTGGTAACAGAGCTGCGGGTTGGTTGTATAATGTGTTATCCTGTAGTTTGCAAAAGAGAGCTGAGTGGGTGACCATAGTTGGCTGAGTGAGCTGCGCATAAGCCATAGTATCGTCATCCCTGAAAGACTCTGGACTTATAAAACAACATAGCTTTGTGGGTTGGAGAGGCGGTTTTGCATAGAGCGGAGTCGGCGCCCAGGAAGATAGAATCATGTGCATATAGAAAGGAGAGTTGCTGAAGAGGGAGCTGGGGGAGGCTGAGCTTGAGATGTCCAACGTAAGAGATAAATGGGTGGCTGAAGGCAGATAGAGGGCGTTGGATAGATGTAAGGTGGTATGAGCTGTGTGAGTAACTAGAAAGAGAATAAAGAAAATAAATCTTGATCAGCATCCCTTTATAGAATCTAATAAATGGTTTCTCATTTCTTTCTTCCAGTCATTCATGAGATATATTATATATGTAATTACGCTCTCTCGAATCCAATCACCATTCATTGGGAGGGAGCAGGCATCACCATAGTAAACCGCCTAATAGGCCATTTCCTGGCCTTGGCATTTTATTATCCATCTTGGTACGTGGATGGAATTTATATGAAAGACTTAGCAAATTTAAATATCGCCTATATCTAGATTATCTGGCGCGTGATCCTAAAGAAAGAATAAGAAAAGATCCCTCCATTCATTCGGCGACCTATCAGCTGATCTGATTGATCCTGTCATTCTGCGAAAAACATGTTGTTGTTAGTCAAACAGGATCATCCTTCCTTCCTGCCTTATCTACACACATGATTAGACCTGCTGATTGCTTTTTTGATCAATGTCAATTCGCTCTCAGTATCAACGTATATAAAGGAATTGTTTTCAATCGATCCAGCCAGAAAGAAATAAATCATATGCATGCTGATTGATCCATTCATTCTTCCGATCAATGAATGATTTGCTGTAACCGATGACTAACTTAGTATGGAATAGATCCCCCATTTTGATAAGTGAGGCCCAAATACTGCGACTGTTAGCTCGTTAAAGCCCCGAAGCCGCACACCAAACTAGCAATATAACGCATTTGTCTTTTCACGAGCTCCTTTCTTTATATTCTCCTAGATTTTAGCCTATTTTCTCTGTCCATTGAGCTAGAAGTTGGTTTCTCAGGAAAAGCGAGAAATAGACTTACCAATAAGCAGGCCACGTCGGGCTCTTCTATCTGTGTCGGCGAAGTTCTGTCTGTGTCGGCGAAGAATGATTCTATCAGAGTCCCGCCCCACTCCCTCACCTCAGTCTCAGGGTGGGTGGGAAAGAAAGAAAATGAGATGAATAGATCGATTAGGTTAGGAGTGAATATCCACCTTCCTTCCAGTCACTCTTCATCTCTGGTAGGGAGATCTAAAGGCTTACTCACCATCAGTAATATAGGTCAATACTATCATATAGGTTCGTATGGGGGTGTGTCCGGATAGATTTACTTTTACTTTCTGTAGGGGCTTGCCTACACGAACACGAAAAAGCTTGCCTATAGGCTTACCTATAGGTCGTTGTATCATAGGTTTACCTGCTCTGGTGAAGGCAACCTATAGAACGAGTCACTTGATGAATGATGCATAATTACATATGAAAGAATGACCAGTATGTTTCTGTTACAACGGGCAACAGCAGCAGCATCAGTAGTTTAAGCACCAGCATAAGCAGCATATCTAGCAGCAGATCAAGATCGATACCCATAAGCACAGCTAGCAGCATATCCAGCACCAGTAGCATCATAGGCAGCATCTTATATAATAGATCCAGAAGCAGAGGAAGCAACAAGCACAGTAGCTAAGGCAGAAGCACCAGCATCAAAGGCATAAGCATCATAGGTAAGAGCATAACTAGGACCAGGTTAAGCAGGAGATTATGCACTCGATGAAAAAGTGGGTTAAGTAGTTGATCCAGAGCTAGTAGCACCAGTAGCTTATTCAGATGCTCGTGATCCATATTCTGGATTTAGTGATCCATATCCAGATCGATACCCAGCATCAGCAGCACTAGCAAAGGCATAGGTAAAGGTAGCTTAAGGACCAGGTGGAAAAGAACCAAAAGCAGTAGATGCAGCTGATCCAGGCTAATGTAATCAATTCTATATGATGATGTGGATTCTAGGTGTCCGACTAAAGTATAGGGGTTGACCTGGGCTTAGGAAGGCTTGTTTGGGGTAAGAGTCTAGAGTTTTCCCCTGCGGTTGGAGGATAAGTAGGAGGCTTACGGTAGTGGATATGTGGGTAGGGCTCCCCTGTGGGAGGGAGTATACTCTCCCATGTAAGTCAGTGCAAGGTTTGGGTAAGTATCTCTTTGGTTCGTAAGAATTCCCCCGGTTGTGAGTGAATGGGCCCTTGCCATTGAGTAAGGTAATCATCTGCTTCACCATTGAAAGGGGCTTCAATGGTGAAGCAGATGATTAGCAGCCATTCGTTGTTCCTCGAGATCACATGAAAAGTGAAACATGCATTCTTAAGTAAGCATTCATACGTATTTGGTCTTGTCGTGTTGGGAAAACTAGTACGTATGGATGTGTAAAGCGACGGGCTCGCGGACACCTCAGCGTGAAACGTTTATCAATCTATGTTCCTTGCTTAGTTGGTCTGATCTTGATGGATGTGAAGTGGTGCAGAACCGGTGGAAGGGTCGTCCATATAAATTTGTTAGTGCTTGGTTTATATTGCTACCCTACTTATGACTTCCTTATATTACGATGCGAGTTAGAGCAGGTGAGATCTTTCCCAACCAACAGCTAATTAGATTGATATTTATTTGACTGCTGGAAGAAGATTGACTTGATCTTAACCTACCCGTAGTTGAGCTCCAAATCATTACTTTTCACCACCCGGGCATGGTATAAATACGAAACCTATCACCGGAATACCGGGTCTTCAAGCTACCACCTCCACCTGCATGCAAGGGATATTGGAGTTTTGACACCGCCACCCAAAAGGGGTATTTACCGCCGGAGAAGACCCAACCCTCTAAACTCCTCTAATAAGACTAGGTCAACAACTAATCTAACGGTAGCTGGTTGCACTCTCTCTCAATGGTGTCCATTCAATCCTTTCATTCGGGTCAATCCTATCCTAGTGTGTGAGGCTAATATCTAGGTATGATCAGTAAGATAATACCAATCATAAGCATCCTATCCCTTATGGTCTTTAGGCCTTACTAACCTTATGACTTGCCTAACTGGATTATACCTTCTCCTTGAGACCGTGAGTTGGTTGGTTGTTGGGGAATGCCTTAATTCCAGCCTTAATGCCTTCCTTATGTGCCTCATTAACTGCCATCAAAGAGATTCCTTGATATTCAATATTTGTTTCCCTCTAGAAAAGTACCTCATTCACTAGGCAGAATGGCTAAGCAAAATGGCTAAGCAAGATTACTAAATTGAAATATACTTTCGGGTGGAAGAGAAGGTCTGGTGGGGATGGATATTGAGCCAGCCTTAATTCCTTAATGCCTTAATACCTTCTTGTAGTCGTAGTAGTATGAGCCAGTGGTCTGAACGGGAGAAGTAGTGTTGGGTTAATGCGACCGGCAGGGAGCAGTATTAGTATCTTCGAGACCGTTATACCTTATCCTTGATACCTTGATACCGTGATACCCTATAGTAGTCTTGAGCCGTAGAAGTAGTCTTTAGCCAAGTAGTACTAATAATGAGCCCGTACCAATAGTCTGTGGAAGGTGTGGATGGAGACCGAGCGTGCGTGTACCTACGTTCGCCATAAGAAGGAAACATACGGCAGTACATTCCGGTTCAGGACCTTCGGCAGAAATACGTGGATTGCTTAATTTATATGTAATGCACAGAGTACTCCCCTCAGAGTCAGGCAGTGGGATATTAGTGGAAATGTGCTATTGGGGATAGAAGCCAGTGAAGAAGTAATGAAATAGATAGATATAGATGCCAGTAATTAGCAAGTAAGGATAGAGTTTGAGTACAAGCTATCGAGTACAAGCCATTTGAGTAGCGGTTATTATGGTTATTGCGGTTATTGCGGTTAGAAGCGGTTATGTGTGGTTAGAAAAGGTACGTGAAAAGCGTCTATATTTATCTTTCTTTTCTAGTAGAGGGCTTTTCTCTTCCTTAGGTTGGGGAAGGTCCTTTCGGATCCTATATAGTATATAGATCAGAGCATGATCCATATTTTATTGAGTCGATTCATTCATGCATATGGAAAGCTTATATAGCCGAACAAACAAGGCAGCGGTCAATGACGAGATGATGAAAGGAGGAGCCAACCAAAACCTTATCCAGAAACACCAGAAATCAGGGTGGCAGCACCTCGCCTACCATAGGCTTAATCTGCCTGACTTGACCAAACTCATCGATGACCCCATTGCCCACGCTACATGCCCTCACGAAGGATTTATTCACGGATCATGGTGGAAGGCTTGATTGAGGGATTGAGCGATTGATTGAGCGAGGGATCTCGGGATTGAGCGATTGAGAAAGCGCTGAATGCCAGCCAGAATGCGATTTATAAAGCCAGCCCCTAATAGGCCCATACTTAGTTTCAGAGATTTGAGTCTTCTACTGATTCTACTTCACCCCTTCTTTGCTAGAGACATTTCCTCCACAAAAACCCCATCCTTCATTTATTAGTTCACCCAGTTCCCTCCCTCTCAGAGCATCCCATCCCCCTCTATCTCTCCCTATCCCTTGTTTGGACAAGATTTTCTCATCCTACCTGCTGCATAGAGCAAGCTTGGTTCCCGCCTCCATTCGTTTGAAAGACGCCTGCAGAATCTATCGAGCGAGCGAAGGCTTTCCTTACATCCCTAAAGCTGACGCTCCAGTCCTTCCTCTTTCACCCTCCACTTCACACCTTCAGTGCCTTATGTAGGTCGGGTCGGTGGGCACCATCACTATACCCTGCTATCTTAGATGTGGAAGGACATGAGGCTCACGGTTCTCCGGTTACAATCCCGCTCACTACACTACGGGCTCCAGAAGGCAGGTTCCTAGAAGTGGGAAGTGGATTCTTGTTCAAAGCCAAGATGTGGGTATGAGAGATTGATTCATCAGGTCAGAGACCAGAGCAAAAGAAGGAGCTATCTACAAACGAACCAACAAAGCTAACAAACACTTACTCTCTTATAGACAGATTAACAAAATAGTCGGGAACAAACCAACACCAACATATCTTCTATGGAGGGAGAAGTCAGAAGATATTTAGAATAAACGAAAGGAGAGGCTAGCCAGGCCAAGCTAATCACCTGAGGTCACTAATAAAGATTCATCAACCAAAGAACGAGAGGTAGGTTGCCTCCATCTGCCCGGAATAGAGAAGTAAGGAAGTCCAATTGAAGGTTGACGATAGATTCTAATTCATTACGTAATTACATATATAACATACTTACTTCGAACGCGAATCAAAGAGGAGACTCGGAGATAGAGTAAGTGGATCTCTCCCGACCCGGGTATCGTTTCTCGACGGGAGCAATGGAGGTATACTGCAACTAACCAACTGACCGATAGGTACACGTCTGATGGGACCTACGTCTAGCCTGTAATAAGCAGCTAGGCGGGGGGGTGACGAAACCAGGAGGGAGGGCAGGGCATGCAGGCACCAACCTGGAAATAGAGAAAGGGGGGAAACATATTATGATTATGTATGAACCTCTTGTGAATCACCAATAAGCTATATGCAGGAGAGGAGGGAAGGGCGAAAGATCAACTCAACCATCATACTTCATTCAAATATTTATAGAGAGTGTATTAGGTGTAGATTGGGTTGTTGGAGTGTCGGGAGGGAGAACGTGTAAGGAGAGGCATTTATGTAGGCTTATTGGTTTAACTGCGCCCGGACGAGAAGGAGGAACAGCAGCAGAGGTTAGTTTATAGGCTTTATCATCTTTAAAGAGCGTATAGGTCTTACGGCGAGCATCATATAGAGCACTACGTTGTTGTTGGTATGGAATGCCCAATAGCAGATCAGAACAGTCTAGGGGAGAGACATCGCATTCTTAGGTATCTTTGAAAGGGCCAATGGCAAACGTTACTGCACAATGCTTATTAACCAGCAGGCGAGGGCCACTCTACTGGACCCAATCGAGATGATACGGAGATGGATGGGGTGTGGTGGGTAGCTGCATATGCTGCACAAAATAACGGGTAATAAAGTGATTTTGGCTTTCGTTGTCGGGTGGCCAATTGATCTTGAATCTGACAGTTATTAGTAAAAAGAAGATCTGGAGAACGGGCGGTACTGTCCTTGGTCATTAAGAGTAAGGATAAGGATGGATCTGCAGTTGTAGGGTTGGGTTATTAGTGTTGCTGCGTCTTAAGCTGCTTATTCGACTGGTATCAACGGGTTATGCTATTGATGCTACCGGGTATTGATCTCTAAGAAGGGATGCTGGTAAAGATGGTGATGGATAAGATGGATACGGGTATGGGTCTAGATCCCTATCACTAAGGTCTGACTCCCTATAATGATCTCTATATCTATCTGGGTATGGGTCTGAACCAACGGAATCTACTTCCTAGCGGTGGTTTTCATACGACAGGTTTATCTCAGGACCTAATGCATGCTTCTCGTAAGGCAGCAGGTTAATATAGGACCTCAGGCATGCTTCTCGAAGGGGCCTAAGGTCAGGTCTATTATCTTTTAGGTCAATTTCTAGACCTTTCAAACCAACAAGCTGGTACTTTTGCTCGGGCAACTTCATCATCTTCAATTCCTGGTCATTTACCTCTCCCGGTAGTCGAGCCATGCTTACGCATCCTCTATTTAGCAATAGAGTAGCCTGTAGGCACCTTTCCCGATGCAGACAAGTGACTACGTTCCTCTCCCCCTTGGTCGAGCGTGAAAACGATGGCGGCCGATGGCGGCCCGGTGGTTGAGTCATGCTGTAGCATGATGGCGGCCTTAACAGTCGAGCCATGCTTCGCATCCCTTATTTGATTGGGTGGGGCGTTGGCGGAGCCTTTAGCCCTTTTACGGGCGGAATGACCATCTACCCTTTGGCGGAGCTTTGACCTTCTCTCCCTTGGCGGAGGTTTGATGCTTTGGCCCTTGCCCGATGCGGACAAGCGACTACGTTCCTCTCCTCGACCTCGTAACCTCGGCCGAGTCCCTCACCTTTTTAGGGAAGGTGAGCAATAAATCCCTCGACCTCGTAACCTCAGCCGAGTCCCTAACGGGCCTCACCATATGAATAGTGAGTCCCTACCGGGCCTCAATTTCGTAACCTCAATTGAGTCCCTACCGGGCCTTCGGGCCTATTGTCGAGAGTTCGGCTGGCTCACCCTTAGAGTTTGTCATTTTCACCTTGGCGGAGGTTAGGGAAGTTTGACTTCTCATTTTCTCATATCAACTTGGACATCTTGACCCATTTGAAGCTTACTTTTTTCAGATATCGATGGCGGTCCCCTTGTCGAGAGTTCGCTTGCTCACCCCCACCCAATAACGCGGAGCTTTTTTCACTTTGAGCTCCTCTTCAATCGCTCGACCGACAGAGGAGGGAGAGGGCCGCCATCAATCTTGCCACAATCGCAAGTGTCCACGCTTCTTCCATCTCTTCCTCGGAACCCGTCTATGTGGCCTCTGCGTAAGCTTCCTCGTACTGCATCCACACTTGGTCGAGCTCTTGTTGTACTCTCTGCTCCTCTGGAAAACTGTGATCAGCGTATCAATAATAGGGGCCTTATCTCTTTCTTTGCAAGCGGTGATGTGAGCTGTCATTCGTCCGTTGGACCGCCCATATCGAATATGTGGGCTGTGTATCTGTGCTGCTCTGACTGGCAATGATTGACTATTGGTTTACCGGCTTGTAATGATTACCTCCTGTCAATGAGACTGTCTATCGGCGACAACTGTCTATGACCTCCTGTCAATGAACTGTTTCCCGGCACTACCCTTAAGGCACGGACTATTGGGCACGGGTACAACTTGGCATGGACTAGTGGGCACGTACAACTGGGCACGGGGTATTGACAACTGGTGGTCTCACGTCGAACTGGTCACGTACTGGAGCTTAAAGCACGGAGTATAGTTTCTTGCTGCACTTTCTAGCTCATACTGCCAACGGGCTACTACGACTAGCGACTATGACTCCTGGATCGAGTATCAGCATCGACTCTAGGATCGAGTGCATGGATACCTGGCATTCATTGAAACCTGGGATTGGACCTTGGCATGGAGCACCGGCATCTAGTGGATCTAAACCTGTATGAGTACCGGCATCAACACCTGGATCTGTGACGATCACCCCACCTATAAACTGGGGACATCATCCATCGGTACGATAGAGTGAGGGTGGGCAAGGGCAACTATCTATATACGGATAAACTTCCCATTCCCTTCATTGCGAGTAAGCAAATTCCCATACCCTTGTCCGAAATCAATCCCTACATCATTGGTTTGGAAAAGGCTGCCTTCTCATCTGGCTGGCATTGGGATAGATACATAAATTCCCTTATTATCCGTTTTTCCCTCTAATTTCGTACATAATAGATATAAATAGGCCAAAGGCAGGGTGCAGAAGCAAAGGCATGGGAGTCGATAGAGACTGTAGGAGAGGTTAAGGCAGAGGTAGTAGTCTAAGATTCAAATAAAGATGTAGATCCTCCGCAAGGACCTCGTGTAGTAGTCTAGAAGGAGCAACAGAAGCAAACAATATCAATGTAGATGCATAAGTCAAGTCTGTTTCAGCAGCACGAACAGTTCGAGACCCAGGAGGAGCATACCTAATAGCAGGAGAAGGCCAGGTCCCTCTAGCAGCAGTTGCTTCAGTGGATCCAGCCATTGATGAAGTCCAGGGCCAATAGCATAAAGTAAAAAACCCTAACAATATCAATGTAGATCCGAAAGGCCTAAAAATCAAAAGTAGTGAGCAGCAGGAAAAGTCAAGTCCGCACGTTGATCTGAATGGGAAACCTTCAATATCCTGCCCCCAAAAAGAAGCTCTGCAGGGCATTGCAAGACATAACTAAATGTCTGTGGGCCCGGTTGCCAATTCTTTTTTGCCCAGCCGCCTTTCCACAGCACGTACTTTGTATAGCAGCACCAAAGGTCTGGCTGTCAGTAAATGCGAAGAACGTCTTTTAAGGTAATTTGCGTGCGTTCTAAGGTCACTTAAAGCCCCATAACGAGACCTACCTAATGTGTGGTGTTGATCTACAATTTTCTGTACATAAGATGGGGTGTTGGTGTATCCCCGAAGGTAAGGTAGGTAGATTCAGGTTCCGATTGAGTCTAGTAAGCAGTGGAAGCACCAGTAGTAGCATAAGTCCCAGCCAGCATAGCGAATTGACCTAGTGGAAAGGACAAGTAAATAACTAGTAGAAACGGTGGAGTAAGTTGTTGATCCAGAAGCATAAGAAGTAGGAATAGCATACCTTATCCTTCTTAGTATTTCTACAACTTCATTCCTTGTGCTTGTTCTCCTTATTCTGAATCTGGGCATCTGGGCTTATGATACTTGGGGCATGTATTTAGGTAGGCACCGAAAGGTAGAAGGCCTGCCTACGAGCATCGAGAGTCCCCGAAAGGGAGAGAGAGCAATAGTAACTCCACTGGCTCAACCGAGAGGTTCGGCACCTGAGGGTCGGCACCCGACTTACGATAGGGCTGTACCTGAGGATAGGGCTAATGGATCATCGGCGGACGGATAGGGCTAATGGGGGAGGGGTACTCCGATCGATATGGGGGGGCTTTGACTGCGTGGATAGCCTTGGTGGGACGGATCCGGCAGCCAGACGTCTAAGTTGTTGGTGAAGTAATGATGTAGGTAGGTAATTGCTATTGATGTGGAGAGGTGCTGCTATTGATAGGGCCTAATGATGTTGGCATTCACCAGAACCACTGCTTGAAGAAAGTATGTTTCTTAAGCTTACGCTGCAGCTATCTAGATCAATCTATCTATCTATCTATTCCATTTACAGATGGACTAAGAGGCTATTAAAAAAGTCAAGGTCTTCATTCGTGCAGTAAGAGGGTATTGAAAGCCCTTTACTTAATTGCTCTAGCCTCCTGCGTAATTACGTATATAATATCTATAGATCCTAAGTTACTTGGTGAGGGGCTGGTTATAAATGGATAGGGGCCGGACCCCTATATCTATACAACAAGTTTGAAGTGACGGTCCGGTTTCTGCATATCGAATCGAAAATGTAGTTGGGAGCGAACTATATCTCAAGTGTCGGTCTCTTCTTTACTAACTCTATTGGCATAGATAGGTATATGTAGTATAGTTAATATAGAAGGGTGTGATAACGCCAACTAAGAAGCCTCAGATAACGTATTTCAATTGCCCAATAAAACGTATTTCAATTGAACGAAATCATTAGCGAATAACCTCGCCTATTCATCTCTATATTCTTCCTACCTATTTATCTATTAAACCTTCTAGATAAACCTATCTATTCATCTCGATATGAACCTATGAATAACGAATGAATGAACGAATGAACAGCTGGTATAATCTCATATATAATGAAGAGCGACCGACCGAAATGAATGCAGGCAGTAAGGTTACTTAAATGCATAAGCCGACGCAATAATATCTTATATAATACAGAGCGACCGACCGATCTTGAAACCTTCTTAGAACACCGAATCTAGTGTTATTACCTACCTAGCCCTTTGCTCTTCGATGGAGTGCACCTCTACACCCTTAGGGCAGATACGAGTTTGGTTCTCTAAAACCTCCTCATTGCCTCAGTTTATAGGCATATCTATAAAGTGCCTCCCCTTCGAGGATTCTTTGGATGCACTTGTCCTTGGCGGGTGTAACGCGGACTTGGCATACTTCGGCGGGTACTTTCCTTCTGCTTACTGGGACTGGGCGATTAGCTCTAGGCTCAAGCAGGCGACAAAAGAGAGAAGGCGACTAGGTTAGGGCTTTCGGTGAAGGATGGAGGAAGGGTGCTAACTTGAAAAATGAAAGATGCTTACTTGTACGTTAAGTGGCTCGACCCAGGGGAGAGGAAGGATGGTTATAAAAAAGCAAGTAATGAATCCAGCTTAAGGAAGGTTCCTCTTACTTTGGGTGTTCACGAGCACCTGAGCCTACCATATATAAAAGTCCCCACGTTAGAGTGCTCACCTTGGACGAATATAGCAAGGCAGTAATAAGAGATGTATGCCATTAGGCTGCCCACAATATCCATCTTCCCACACCAGTTCATGGAAGGTCCTCCATCTTACCACATCAGGCCCATAGAAGCTCTATAAGTTTGCCTAAGCGCTTAATTCATCCAAGTGTTCTAGGGTGAGCTTGCCGAACTCTCGACTAAAGGCCCGAAAGGGACTCGGCCGAGGTTACGAGGTCGAGGAGAGGGCATATAGTTAGTAAACACTTCAGTAAGGGGGAGGTAAGGGTAAGACGGTGGGTTTAATGCCACGCGATCCATACTGTACTGTCTCTTCCAGGTGAGTGAATTGGTCGGTGGTAAGGGACTCCCATTGTCCTAGGTTGAAGGCAGTATAAGAGTAAATAACAGATGGAAAGCATGCTCATAAGTAGTAAAGAGTGTGCCTACTAAGACTAAGATTCCTGGCAAGTTTTAAAAACAAAGCATATACTTACGGCTGTCTGGGCATCAATCCATATTCCTCCTAGCAGTAATAAGCCTGTTCCATCCCATAATCTCATATCATCCCAACGAGGGTTTCTGATGGCCCATAATTGAGCTATCTGGCAGAGCAGTTAAACAATATCATAAGGTAAAGTTCCTCTTCGGCTGACCATCCTACCGCAGGAAAATCCGCAGGAAAATGCATGTTACTATAAGTCCTCGGCTAATGACCCTATTCCATCCCATCATCCCCATATCTCACATCCATCAACCCAGCAGGGCTTCTAAGGTATAATAGCAGTGCCTCCTACTTGGAAGACCTAATGGTATAGGGCCTGTCAATATCTATTTATTGTAGGTGTATGGTATCCAAGGTAAGGTCTTATAATACTGTTCCCTACTTCTATTGGCGGTATACTGAATGGGTGGGTAAGTAAGTAAGTAAGTCTAAGTAAGTAAATCTAGGGTTCCGGGCAGTAGTAATAGAAGGGTAAGGTTTCATAGCTGTACCTCCAAAGTGATTCATATAGGCAAGTGTGAAAAGCATCATATCCTGGCTGGCTTTGTCTGGTCATCCCTCCACTCCATATCCGTCCTAGCAGTGATAAGCCTATCCCATCCAAACGAGGCTCTAAGATGTCCCACCCAACAAGAATCCAATCTACCCAAGGAATCCGGAAGTTCAAGGATCTAAGCTAAAGGTCAACCCTTAGTTCTAGTTCGGAAATAGATTGAAGGCCCCTTCTTTCTTTCAGAACCTCAAAGAGCTATAGAGTATCCATCCAATCCCATTCCATCCCACTCCAAAGGAAACAGGCAGCGAGGGCGGAAACAGAAAAAGCAGAGGTGAAGGTCACATACCAAACCCTAATGCTGCTCTACATCTCATCACGGCTATACCTAGGCGGCGGCTTATCCTAATATCCCTACCCTAGCCTTCCATTGGCTAAGCCTGCTCCCCTCCCGAATTCAATTACTGAACTGTCAAACTCTATTAACTCGTGGAGATCCCTGCTTCCATCTCCTCGTGAGGCTAGGGGCTCCTTCCTCGTGAGGCTAGCTTTCCCCGCTCTCAAACCTTCCGTAACTAATGACCTAATTGTCTTTATTCCTCCAAAATCCGAGCTGAACTCCCACTGTCCATCCTGAACTTTCGGACCTAAAATAGAAGGGCTAGCGAACTGCCCTGCTGTAACGACCTAGCTAATCTAGCCTTCACTGAACACGGAAGCGGCCAGCCTGATAAGACTGTCTTGAACTGCTTCCCGGGGTGAAAAAAATAGGTGTTTTCATTTTCCTATCCGGGGAAAGCTCCGGTTGAGTCTGACGACTGGCCCGCCCCTACTCTTTTTGTTTGACCGGGTGGGAGGGCGATAAGAAAAAAAAGAAGAAGGTGTATGTGTGAAGCGGGGCTAATACGTATCATTGGTTGTTGGGGCTGTGGGCAGTGGGCTGACTACAGGGGGGTTCGGGGGATCACCCCCGACACTAAAGGTAACTAATAATAACGTATAAGAACGTAAGGTCAATGTAATTCGTAAGAACGATGACTAAATCCAATGCCAATGATCGTGTGTCTGTAGTCTAAGCTTGGGAGTAGTAAAGGTTGTATAGTAACCATTAAGGGGTTCACGTTCAATCCTTCAGTTTGTAGTAAGCCTCCCTCGCTCCCTGGCATGCGATCAATAAAGAAATAAGGCTGTCTGTCTAGCCTAAGGAATGAATCCCTCCTGGCTATCTGTCTAGAACAATCCCTAAAGGTCGGTCTGATAGAACAATCCCTCCATCGCTAAGTCTATAACCATTCCTAACTCGCTCAGTACTATAACAATCCCTAAATCCATCTATCTGTGTAAGCCTCCCTCGCTACCTGGCATCCCTCCATGCATCCATCCCTCCATCCATGCAATAAAGAAATCTGTCTATACAAACCCTTCTGTCCCTGCTTGCTGTCTGTCTAGACTAACCCTTAAATCCCTCCATCCATCTAAACCCTTATAAATTAGGGAGTCACGCCTCATAAACCCTCCTCCATCAAGTAGTCATTAGAAGACCGACCTCAATATCGGTAAGAGTCATTAATATCGGTAAGAGTCATTATCTGCCTTCCCCTTCTCGTTCATACAAGTAAGGCAGGGTATAGAGGATTGATTCATGAATGGATAGAGGATTTATAAGTAGGACATATAGGTATGGGCAGTCTTGCTCATCCTGCACGTCTATCGTTCATACAATTGCCTTACCTTGCCTTACTATTTCATATGTGCCCTCCGGGGGCCGAGCCCAACATATAATATAGGCTCGTATATAGGATTGATTATGAAAGATAGAGGTCCCCACATAAGGATAGAACCAAGAGGCTCGTACAGTCTATAGAGGGATAGTTTATAGAAGGATAGTTTATAGAGGGCAAGTCTCTGCCTGTCTCTGCGGGCTAGTCTCTTCGGGCAAGTCTATGAGGGCTAGTCTCTGCGGGAAGGATAGAGATAGTTTGGATTGAACCATGAGTAGTAAGGAGTCGTTCCTGTAAGCCCGTAAGGAGTCATTGAACTTCCCCATTCAAATAAGGCCTGGAGAACACCTCGCCTTCTTCTGACTTTTCCAAACAAGAAAGCAACTCATAATTGCATAAGACCTTGACAAGTATCATGATTACTCGAGATGAATAAGGTTATTCTTTTCAGGATGGAATACAACAGGAGAAGAAAAAGACACATTCAAAAGAGCGAGAAGTATAGCTTCCATGAATGAGCAGTGCTTTCCTTAATGAATGAGCGAAGAGAAGTGCTTGCTTACAGTCTTTAATAAAGGATAATAAATCTATGGCTTCCATACCGTACTACTCTAATGAAAGAGCTTAAGACAGGGAGTTCATAAAGAAACCAATAAGAGTACTTGCTTGCTTTTCTCGCTTAGTTGCTTTCCTCTCCCTTATGGTCGAGCGATTTCATTCCTCTCCCGTTGGTCGAGCGATTTCATTCCTCTCCCGTTGGTCGAGCGGCCTAACGGCACCTCTGCAGAATACTTTCTTTCTAATAAAGAATACTTTCTAAATACTACTCTTAAGCTTATTGATCTTTTATCTGATCTACCTTGCTTTCTTCCCTTCCCCGAGTCCTTGCGCCTCCGGCCGAGAACAAGTGGTTTCCGCCGACGCTAGGCTAGCTAATCTAGCCTTGCCTTCCTACTGTCGAGCAAGCCTGTCGAGCAATCCTTCCTTCCCTTAACTCGAAAGCGGGAAGCTGGTACTCTCAGGTTCATTACTTTGATAACAAGCAAGCGGGGATTAGAACAACTAGCTTGGACAGATGGGATTAGACAAACTCTATTGCTTGGGTTAGGTCACTTGCTTGGACAGATGATCACTCGAACTATTGCTTGGAGGTATGGATTATAACCAGCCCAACAAGAGCAGCATGAGGTCGGGGATCTGATAAGCCCAGGAACTCTAGCTACCAGCCTTAGGTTAGGTGAGACCGTAGAATCGTACAGGTTCAGGCCCGGCAACAGATTGGATTGAATACCAGGGGCTTATGGGGGGCGGGGTCAGGGGTGTACGAGAACTGACTCCCGAACCAATCCCGCGAAGCATTCTATTTCTATACCAGCGCCAAGGTCAAGGTTTCAGAGACAGGGGTAGAGTCATCGATCCAGCACCAGCAGCAGTTGATCCAGTAGCAGTAAGACCACTCCAATACCAATAGAAGACTTAGTAGATCCAGTAGTTTCTTCTTACATTGACTAAGCAGTTTAAGCAGTCGATTCTTATGCTTAACCACCATATCCAGTTGTTTATCCACCTGCCATTCTCCGGAATAGCAATTCTCTGAATCTCGTACTTCGGAGCAATTTCGGAGCAGCTGCTTCAAACACTTAATAAAATCGATTTGGATTTGATAGCTGTGGCCGTGCTGCTCGCTCTGGACGCACCTTGTAAGCTCTCTGAACCTGGTCTTGAAGTGGAAAATGAAGTACAGAAAGGTGGCATGGGTAGATCCAACAGTAGATCCAGGAGAAGCAGATTCACCCCTAGCAAAGGAAGGTACTCAGAGTGGCGTATGTGGTCGCCCTTTATAGTGAAGTTCATTGTTGTTCGCTCCCAGTGCCGAGTGATTTCCCTGTTCCGCATGAGAATAGGCTGCTAGGGAAGCTAACTGGTCCATCACCTTGGCTAACTGCATCACGACACTTTGTTATTTCACCTGCTGGGCTGCTTGCTAGTATGGTTGGATGGGCAACGCCACCTCACCCATCGGATGGATGAGCGACTTCGTTCCTTCTATTATTGAATTTACCACCTTGACCATCGTAGCTCGAATCATCGATCCATAATATCATATACAAAAATATATATATCATTATATATGTAATTATGCATTAAGAAATGCATGATTACGCATGCCCTTAGGCACTTTTATACAAAACAGATATGCCCGGATTCGAACCAGGACCCTTCCATTCTTGAAATGAGTGGGTAAAGCGACCAAGCTTTCATGTCTCCACCCACCCTCCCTCGAAACTTCCACATGAACTTGTGTTGGCGAAAAGTCAGGTCTCGCGGGCAAGACCACCCTGCTCTGGGAGAGCAGAGCGTCTCACCCGAGGCGTGCCGCGACAACATGAGTAAGGGGATGGGATCACAGGTGAGGAATAAACTCGCAACCACAGAAAGAAAGATAATCCATTACATATACCAGAAGGTACATGCAAGATCACTAATCAAGTATTCAGACAGTCGCAACTTAAAATTTTTAAAGCAGTGCAAACACATCATAACACATAACCAAAGCATAGAGACAGCAATCCTTCTTTATATTATTCTTCGGCCAATTACATGATTACATAGCTTCCTTCTCTGATAACTCATAAATCAGATACAGATGGGTCTAAGAACAGAAAGGAAAATCGTAGAAAGTAGGAACCAATGGAGAGAACGGTCTGATTCCTCCACGGCTGCTTCCGCATGCAATCATCCCTCAACAATGACCTCAAGAGCAGCCGATCAACCAACCTCTCCCTTCTTCATCCGGGTGATCGCCTTTTATTCACCCGCTCGTCGCGACTGGCGGCTTCTCTGCGTCTTTGCTCTGGCTTTTCCCGACTTCTCTTCTGATGTCTGCATGTTCTACTTCCTGTTTTCTGTTGTATCTCTTTCATCTGTACTTATCTCTGTTCCATCTCCAGTTATCAAGTGCTTCCGCACCGCCTTGGTAGCTCCGCAACTCCTGGTCGCGCGGTGTGGTCGCGTTAGCTATGTGTATTTCCTCCGCAACTCAAAAAGAGTCCAAGTTCAAAAATGTCTTGGCTGAAAATTCAAAACTTAAACAAAACAAGGGCCCCAACAGGCCCCGACCACAATCCTTTGACTCGTCCGCGAGTCAATCGCAAATGACAGTCTCTACCTCCATACCTTCGCTGGCCTCTGTGCCCTGCTCTGCTGTTCCTTCTTCTGCTGCCCTTTCCTGCTGTGCTCCGCCACCTGCTGGTTCAAACAAGGGCCCCAACTCCGGGACCCGGCGGAGTGCTGAATCTCGAAGCTCGGTGAAAGTTGCCACTGCTTGCTGCCATTCCTGCATAAGCAGGTCAGCATCTTGAACAATTCGGTTGGCTGCAGCTTCGTCGATGGGCATCGGGGCATCCCCGAACAGTGTGGCGAGTTGGGACTCAGCAGTGGCATCCAGCTGATGCATTGCCTCGGCATGGGTGCGAAGGGGCGGCCGCATCTCCCGGAGAGTGTGCTTAGTTGCTGCTGATTCGGCCTCGGTCATCTGCATTTGAAGTTCCAGCTCGTTCGTCTGAGCGTAGAGCTGGTCTAATCTGGCCTGGTCCGTGGTCGCCCGAATTTGAGTGGCGAGTTGTTGCAGTTGAGCAGCAATGGGCTGTGTTTTGACTGTCAGTGCGAGGGAGCACTCCTGCAAGCTGCGTAAAAGGGCCGAAGCCGCTGCTGTCATGGAATGGAGAGTTTCTTGTAGATTGACTGCCTGTGCCTGTTTGGCAGTTACCTGTCCGGAATAATCAGTGGGTGGATCTGGTAGGGTAGGCCGTGCGGCTAGCGTCGCCTGTAACTCCTGGTTCTCTCTGCAAATGGTGGTGAAAACGTCTCCGAGCTGGCGAGCCTGTAAAGCGATGTTGTCTTCTTCTATGCGAGCAGGGAGTGGGGCATTGTGAGCCCGTGCCTCCGGCCATACGCTGGAGAGCGCCTGATTAACAATGTTGGCCTGTTCCTGGAGGTAGGCCTTCTCCTGCAGCAGCTGATTGCGCTGTTCAGTAAGCGCCGTGATCTGGTTCCGCTGCTCGGTGCATCGCCGCTGTAGCTCCGTATGAATCTTCTCGGCCTTGAAAGCCGCCCGCCGAATGAGCAGATATAACTGTGCTGGACTCAGTTATTCTGCATTCGTTGTGCTCGGGGCACCCTTCTCGGGCGTCTGTTCTTGTGAAGATTGGCCCATGGCCGCTGCTCTGTCTGAAGGCTCTAGAAGGTGGACCGGCGTCTGCTGTTGTACCGAAGTGGCCATATCGGGCTCTGGCTGGTCCTGCTGCGTGGTTGGCTTTGTGGACGGGGCGGTTGAATCAACCCCAACTCTGGCTGGCTGAACAAATATAGTGGCAAGGGGATCCCGGGATGTGGCCACGGGGTCAACAGGTGGTACTACAGTTGCAGTACTGGAGGTAACCTCCGCCCCGTGGTCACCGCCGAAGAGTTCCCGGATCAACGAATCGGACACAGTGGCTGATGAAGTGGACAAATTGGGGGAAGTGGCATGTGGTCTGCTGGTGGAGGGGGCGGTGGATGGATGGAACGAGGTGGGAGGGAAACGAAGGTTGAGGAAATCCGCTGGATCAATCAGCGGTTCCTCCGGAATCAGGGTAGCTGTGGGCGGCGTGACTGGTGGATCATCCTCCGTAAGGTCCACCACAGGATCTGTGGTGCGGGCCCTCTTGGATGGAGGTGGCCCAGAGGAATCGGGTTCGGGGCCCGGTTCGCCCATTGTCGTGATGATGGGGGTGGCAGAAGTGAACAGGGGCGTGGGAATGGGGGAAGTGAGGGAAGCGGTGGTGGAGAGACCAAGTGACCGATTAAGACGAAATTCACTAAAGGAAGGAAATATAGGGGCGCCACTAGAAACAACCTGAGTTACCACGTTGAGTCTCCGATCCTGGTCGTTGAAATGCTCCACGACGGGGACCAGCTCTTCGGGCAGGGCTGCGTCTGTGGTCCCCGCTGCGTCTGTGGTCGTCGCCACCGCAACTTGGGACGACTCCCCGGCACTGGTCACGGCAGGCTGCTGTGCAGCCCGCATCCCATCAAAGTTGTATCGGATGACTCCATCCCGAGAGTGCTGGACGACCCCTGGCCATGTAGAAACCTCTCTGTGGAAGACATTATCAGTCAACTGGAAGCGCAAGGGCGCCATATGAAATGTGTGATGCGGGACACAAGCCGGCCGGATGAAAGTGTGGTTATGGCTGACGCCAAACCACACTTGTTCGCTATATTCATCCAGCAGGTTCCGGGGTACCCGTTGCTGAGAAGCGACCACATCAATCATCCTTCCATACCATTCGCGGAACGCCTCCGCGTTCACCTGCTTGGTGCTGGGGGCTGTGGACACTTGCCAGGGAGAATATCGCATCGCGAACGGTTGGCTCCCGGTGAGCTCCGCCGGTGTCCGTATCGGAGGAACATGCCATTTCCACATGGCGAATGCGAGGAGCAAGTACCCATAGATAAAACTGGTGGTCCGTCTGTAATTGTCTTCGCAGGCCGCGAAGAGTTCCTTCAATAAAAACGCACTCCAATTCAATCGGGCCCCCTTGACGCAGTGCTCCGCAATAGAAATGGTGTCCAACGTGCACTCACCCTTGGTGTAATGGCGCATGGTCTTGCTAGCTATCAAGTAGCAAGCAAACCGGATTGCTGGTACATTGATCAGATCTATCTTGGCACCTTTGCCACCCCGGCGAGTACCATACTTTGTGTAGAGGTCCGCCTCAGCTGATTTCCGGGCGCGCTTGGAGGCTGTCTGCCCCGCAGAGGAAACATCTGCACCAGTCTGGCAGAGCCCCGTAAGTCGACCAATGTCTGCTGCATGTATTGGAATTTCCTCGTTCAACCATAGGGACCCGTTCTGCACCCGACTGAGGAGGAACCGGGTGCATTGCAGCACTGGTCCGGTGGTGCCGAAGACAGGAAGACTTCGCAAATTCATCAACGTCGACTGCTGGAGACCCCGGAATTCGTCCTTCATTCGACTGTAAGAGCTGCTCCCTGGTGTATAATGGTGTTCCATGAACGTCTGCCAATGCAGATGGGGAAACTCAGCCGGGTCGGACAAGTTAGTGTCCATGCAGGGTGCATTGTCGTACTTGCCGACCAGTGATTCAAGTCGGTGAATTTTGCGATCAATTGCTGGTTCAGGCACGGAGAGAACAACTCTCGGCATCTTGGTGCGCCTCTGATAGACCTGGACAACTCGTCTGTAACTTCCTGCTAAGTGCTGAGTGCTCTGGTACTGCGAGTGCTCCGGAGTCGCTGAAACTTCCAAACTGAATTGGTCCGTCATCCCGGCGCCGATAGCCTTCATGCAAATTGGGCCATCTGCTGGCACGCGCGGGGTTGATGAGACTCCATAACGGCAATTAATTCTTGCTATCATTCTTGCCTGCGATAATCGTGCGATCAATCGTAGGCCTGTGTGTAATCTGACAGTTGCTGATGGCGTCATTGGGAGATGGGCGGACCCGACGGCGGAGAGAACTGCGACTGATGGGAAATGATTACGGTATGATTACTGTCCATTAAGGGAATTTATGACCAAAATCTGAGCTATCCTACGGACTGACAAAAGGACTGACGGTTATGACCTGGACTGACGCTGGCACGAGGACAGATCCTTTGTGCAGGACACGCTGGACTGGGAGCGGCGTCCTACTGGGTTGGCGCGCCGCCACGCTGGACTGGCGTTGCGACACGCTGGACTGGCCCGCGCCGCGCCATGGGCGGTTGCGGTATGGATGCCGCAACGGACGGTTTATTTGACTGACTGCAAAGGAATGGAAAAGACTAACTATGCTCATCCCGGTTGCGGGAGAGTTATTGAACTACGCTACTCTACGGGTGCTCTCGGTTGCGAGAGTTATTGATGGAAAGGGAGAAGGTACCTACTCCTGGTAGGGCTTCAGGCGTGCGCCATTCACCCATCCGGGAAGAATTGAGCCGTCCAATTGTGCCAATCGAACGGCTCCTGAGTCGCGGATCTCGATAACAAAGTACGGTCCCAGCCAATGCATCTGGAGCTTGCCTGGAAACTTCTGGAACCGGCTGTCGTACAAGAGAACTTTGCCGCCAACCTGGAAAGCTTTAGTCTTGATGTGGCGGTCATGCCATGCTTTCTGTCTGGCCTTCTGAACCGTCTGGTGGAATTCCGCAAGAAACCGAGCCTCATCCAGCTCCTGTAGCTCGTGGAGTCGTTCCTGCAGTGACGCATCCTCGGAGAAGTGAAGGGACGTTGCGATCAAAAGGCTGGGGACGGTGAACTCGGCGGGAATCACAGCTTCCCGGCCGTACACCAGCTGGAATAGCGTCTGGTTTGTCAAACGTTTTACCGTGGTCCGGTAAGCCCATAATGTCGCTGGTATCCGCTCATCCCAATCATCCCGCTGAGCATTGCAAATCTTGGTCAAGCCCTTTTCCAGAATCTTATTGAAGGCTTCCACCGTGCCATTGGCCTGCGGGTGGTATGGACTGCTCTTATGATGCTGTATCATAAATGTCTCCAGTAGCGACTTGACCGTGGCATTAATGAAATGCGTGCCTTGATCACTGGTCAAGCTTCGGGGGCAGCCAAAATGGCTGATGATGTGCTCAAAGATGAATCGAGCAGCGGTCTCAGCGGAGCAGTCGCGTACCGCTGCTGCTTCAGCCCATCGCGTGAGATAATCAGTCGCCGTAATGATGTACCGAGCTTTGGAATGGCGAGCGATTGGTGCAATGGGCCCTACAAAATCGACAACCCACTTCTCAAATGGCCGCAACACATGCACGGGGTGTAGCGGAAGCTCATCCCTGTGTGAAGGCCGTCCCGTCCTCTGACAAATATCGCAACGCTTCACATAGGCCTTACAGTCTGTATGCACCGTTGGCCACCATAGGCCAGCTTGAAGTACCTTTCTTGCGGTGGGTTTAGCCCCTACGTGTCCTCCCGCAACACCGCTGTGACATTCCCACATCACGGCTTCCCGCTCATGGTCAAGAACACACCTGCGCAACACCTCATCCAGGCCCAGCTTGTACAGCTGCCCTGCGATCAATTGATAATCGGCCGCCCGGACAACCAAGTGGCATTTCTGAAGCGGCGTGTAGTCCTCGGGGCACTGTCCCGTGGTCAGATACGTGGCAATGTCGGCCAGGTAGTCTGGGACCGCTTCAACTCGAAATAGATCAGCATCCGGAAGCTGATCATCTAACGGACCATCGTTTTCCCCCGACTCCAATCTGGATAAATGGTCGGGCCCAACATTCAGCCGGCCCGGTTTGACAATTACATCGAACGTAAACTCCTGAAAGAGTAGAAGCCATCGGCAGATCCTTCCTTCCAACACAGGCTTATTGACCAGATATTTTAATGCCGAATGGTCCGTGAAAAATGTAAACTTACCGCCCAGAAGGTAGTGGCGGAACTTTTGGAGAGAGTACACCATCGCCAACGCCTCCCGCTCGGTCGTGGTGTAATTCTTCTCCGCATTGGATAACCGTCGGCTGGCGAAGTATACCGGGTGGTCAACTGTCGTTTCCCCGGGTTGCGCCAGTACCGTGCCAAGTGCAATCCCGGACGCGTCAATGTGCACATGGAACTGCTTATCCCAATTCGGATGGACCAGTATTGGAGCCGTCGCCAGTTTCTCCTTCAATGTGTCGAGTGCCGTCCTGCACTCCGCTGTCCATTCAAATGCTTCGGACTTCCGCAACAGTTTCTCCAGAGGGGCAGTGAGTTTGGCGTAGTTGCGGATAAACCGCCTGTAATATCCTGTGTGCCCTAGCAGTGCCCGCAACTGCTTCACGTTCTTGGGGGCCTCCATGTGGACAATAACCGCGACCTTGGCAGGATCAACGCAGACCCCTTGCTTACACACCACGTGACCCAAGAGTGTGCCGAATGGTACTGCAAAAATACATTTCTTTAAGTTCAGGGAAATCTGCAGCTGGCGACACCGATCGAACATAACACGCAACAGGGAGGCGTGTTTCTTCAGCAGGCTGTAAACGGTCCAATCATCCATATAGACTTCCAGGAACTTGTGAATGTACTCCCGGAAAGCAGCAATGACAATCCGAGAAAACACAGCCGGTGCGTTCTTCAGACCAAACGGCATGACGTGGTATGCGAATGATCCCCACTCAGTCGTGAATGTTGTCTTCGCTTTGTCTTCCTCGGCGATGCGCACTTGATGGTAGCCCGAAAACCCATCAGTAAAGGAATAATCTTCGTTGCCCGCGACGTGATCTAGAACTTCGTCGCTGAATGGAGTGGGAAACGGATCATGAATGCAAGCATTATTCAAACTCCGATAATCCACGCAGACACGGATTTCTGCTTTGTCCTTCTTGTTCTGGATGACAATGGGACTTACCCACTCAGCTTCCTCTACCAGAAAGATGAGTCCCGCAGCCAGCATCTTGTCGATCTCCATCTTGACCTTCTCTTTGATACGTGGGTTCAACTGGTAAGGTCGGTGCTTCACTGGCTGGGCTCCTGGTTTCAGGGTGATGCGCATCTCGCCCAAATCCCCTTTGATCCCCTTCAGGTCCGCAACTGAAGACGGGAATAGATCTTCATACTCCCGAAGGAGGCTGAAAATTTCTCTGGTCGTCTCCGCGTCCCAGTAATCTCCCACCGTTGCCAGTTTCGGTTTCTCCTCCGTTCCTATGTTCAGCTTCTTTGTCTTTAGGGGCTGCAAATGGACTCCTTCTGTCGTCGGCTCGTCACGGACACTCCGCTCGCCCTCCTTCTCGTCGAAGTAGAGATGCCTCAGGTCCTCCAAACTGTCGTCCCCTGTTTCGCCGTCAACCCGTTGGCAAACCAATTCGCCCTTGACCCCTGAGCGTGACGCCACCGGGCCCTCATTGGGCTCGGGATGGCGGAAAAACAGAACCTCCTTGATGGCTTGTAGGGCCTGAGATTCCTGCGCCGTCTCCCCTTCGAATGAGAAGCTCTGGACGAACTTTTCCGCAACTACTTGCCAAGAGCGGGTCCCTCGTTTCCGCTCTTCCTCTAGATACCAGGCCTGGGGGATTGTACCCAGGGAGTGGATAAATCTGTGGACCCACAATTCCTCAGGGTACCTGGCGCTGCGCCACTGTTCCTCGCACGCCCGCAAGTGCTGTCGCGGGTCTGAAGCTCCATGGTGTTTGAGTATAATGCAAGGCCCTTCATCCTCTTTGAAGCGTGCCCGTAGTGCATCAGCCACCAGCTCCCATCGCAACAGAGTGTTGCAGTGATTGTTCCACCATCGTCCCGATGTTGACTTCAAAGCCACATCCAACAGGGGTATCCGGCATTCCTCTGGGACCCGGTCTTCCACCTTGAGGATAAAAGTATTCACTGCTTGCATGTTTGACAATGTGGGGTACCCGCGGATCTCGGTCCCCACCCACCGGACCTGCGTGATGGCGGCACATCGCCGCGTGGTGGTCTCGTATCCCCCTTGCTGCCAGTCTTCCCACGCAAGCTCGGATCCGAGTTCCGAGCTCTGCACACTCCGCCAACTGATAGATCCTGTTGCGGTCGGGTTGATGTAATCGTCCCGCCTCCCGGCGGTCATCTGATAGAGGTGGTCCATCATCTGAGCATCCTCCCGACTGTCCACCGGTTCTGTGTATTGCGGACCCTGATACGGGTCGAGAGGCTGAGTGACCCTTACCTCCCCATCCTCAAAAATCATCAGCTCCTTCTTGAGATCGATGATCGCATAATTCTCAAAAGCCCAATCAATGCCAAGTAAAGCAGGATAGGGGTCCTTATCGCCCATGATATCAATAACTTCAAAGTCGGCATATGTCTTTACCCCCGCAACATCAACCTCGACACCCTCGAGTCGGCCGATTGGCAAAATATAGTACTGGTTCGCCATCCTAAGTTGGATCGGGGAATAGGCGATCCGGGGCTTTCCAAGAGCCTCCCATGTCTTTCGTGGCAATATGTTGACGTCGGACCCCAGGTCCAACATCGTGTCGCTGATTTGGAATCCTGCGATCTGTGTGTTAAGTCGAAATTCTTTGCCCGTTCGTTACTTGTTTCGCTTGACACGTTGCACGTATTGAGGCGTAGTGCCTACCAAGTTTCTGGGTTCTGCGCGCCCCTGCAGCGCTCCGTCCAACACCTGTCTGAGCTGCTGCCGCAGCACGGTGTCACCAACAATCCTGAGAAACAGCCGGAGCCAATCCGCAACTATAGCATCGGCGGCGTTCTGATCACCGGTTTCCGGCAGCTGGGGCTCCTCCAGCCCTCCTTCTTTCCGCAACTGGGCGAATGCCTCAACCGCCTCCTGAAAGTACTTCTTCTGCACCTCGGGCCTAATCAACTTCTTTGGGGATGCCGGCCGCACCACTCGTACTGGCTCCTTCTCGTGGGCATCCTCACCAGTCTTCTTTCCGCCTCTCGTTATTATCGCAACATTATGCATGTCAGGGGTTGCGACCCCTCGCGGTTCTGAGCCTATCAGATTCGTGGCCCTCTGCCGCGCCCGCTCTTCCCACTTCTTGATGAGTTCTGGGCAGTCTTCAGTGGCGTGGGCGTTGACCCGGCACTGGGAACACTAGGGTCGTCGCGGAAGGGGACATTCTCGAGCTACATGACCCTCCTGGTCACAGTTGTAGCATTTTACCGGCCCGCGTCCTCCTGTTCGGCCTCCCCGCATGCCGCCACCTCTTCCCCTCGCAGCCTCGTTCACCCTGTACGAGGGGCGATCCAGTCGATTCGCAAGTGTGTCAAGCGCCCTGCACTGCTCCGTGTTGTGCGTCGTGGACACACAGAATTCGCAGTATACATTATTCGGCACCGTGGAGTACTTCTGTAATATCGGGCACATCCGAGGAGGATGCCCTATCGTTCGGAAAATTTCACAGTATTCTGGGGTGGAGGACCCTGGTTGCGGTGGAAACCCCGCAAAGGCCTGTTGCGTCTGGTATACTCCCTGCGGGTTCATTGCCGTGCCACCCCCTGGTGGTGGCCCCCCCTGGATAGCCGCAACTGAGGGTCCAACTCCCGCGCCGCGCAACCGAGGACATTCGGTTGTGACGTGCCCCTCGACCAGGCAATGAGTACACCAAACATTCGGTCGCGCCGGTCTTGCTGGCTGAATTTCCTTGAGCTTTTCCGTCAAACTGGCGATCTGGTGTTGCAACCCTATCAGCGAAGGGTCTTGCGGAGCCAGCCCCCCCTGTATTCCTGGGGGTATCCCGCCATGGCTTCAATCTTCATGGCCTACTCCAAAGCATCCTGCAGATTATCAATCTTCTGCTGAGTGAGAGGGGTTCGTGTCAAGGGGAGCAGAGCCTTGATGAACCAGTCCCTCTGGTGGTTTGGATCGATCGGGTAACTCAGTTTCCCGATCGCATCCTTGAATCGCCGCATTAACTCCCACGCGGTTTCTCCTTCCTTCTGCTTAATTTCCCACAGCTCGGACAGGCCCTGCTGGTCTATCTGGGGAAGCTTGAATTCGCGGACAAAATCCCGCTTCACGTCCGCAATTACAGGGTTAGGGTGCGCCTCGGACCACTTGATGAACCAACGCAGAGCTCTCTCTCTGAGCGTGGTTTGAAACTCTATCAACTTCCCTGCATCCGGTGTCTGTCGAGCTCTCCAGATAGCTTCGCACAGATACCAGTGTTGTTCTACGTCGTCATTCCCCCGACCAGAGAACTCTGGGTACCGGGTGAAGGACCCAGCCATGTATACTGGCGGAGAATTAACCAGGATAAATCCTTCAGGTCCTGGTTGTGTAACGGTCCCACTGGGGAAAATACTATTACTAGTAACGCTGCTGCTACTGGGCGTTACCGACGCCACTGAATTACTAGATAACTGACTTAATGCTTGTAACTGAAAAAAAATATTTCTTAAAGGTTGATAAAGTACCAGGGGAAGGTCGGGATCCTGGCCATGCGGAAGGTGGGACGTAGGGCTGCCTGGAGGGGTGGGTGCCATCTGATCCTGAAACATCTGCTGCATCACGTCGTGCCATTCGTCATCGGAACTTTCTTCGAGCTGCATCTTTTCGTTATCCTTGCTAGTCGGTACTTCTCTTTCTCGCATCATTGGGCTCCCATGCACCCACTGTACGTCTGCTGCCGTCCCGTCTCCTGTCTGGGTATTCAAACCCATGCTTTTTGTCTTCTGAGGCGCCTCCTTCTGATTTCTCCTCTCGATCTCCCTTTTCTTCAAATCTCTCATTACCCTTCTTCGCCACCTATCGGCGATCTGTGCCCGCCGATGTGCACGTGACTCCCGCAACTTGCATGCGGCCTCAACGTCCATCCCCCGCTCCCTACTCTTACAGTCTACACAGCATCGGTCCCCTCAATCCTTCCCCCAGTACGGGTGGTTTACGCTTCCATACTCGTTTTGTGGAATTCAATCAACCCTTCGTCCACCATTAGGGCTTTGATCCACAGCGGGATCTCCTTCAACAGTTTTCCCCTCAGCCCTGAGTGAAACACAGCCTCAGCCTTCGAGAAATATTGGTAGCACTCAGCGGCAAACTCCACAACGTATCCTTCCAACGTGGTCTTTACCCAAAAATCCACTGCGCGGGTTAGTTCAGTATCTACCCGGTGTAGCGCTACCAAATCTTCGTGCGCCCACCTGCGGTTTATCTTCCGCAAGCCTTCTTGGGCTACCTTCGCTCGTAACCTCCGCAACCAGTTGTAAAGATCCGTGGGAAACCTTCCCCAGAAAATTTCGTACGTATCGCTAGCTGAGTCAGAGAAAAGAACAAGCTCCCTGACCGTCGCCTCCTTTTTCTTGATCAGCTCCGCCTGCTGAGTAATGAAATGGTCAAGATGATCATCCCACCATCGCCGTATTTCTCCTTCAAAGATCCTCGAGACCATGATCTAGATCCCCTCAGAACATGCAGGTCCCGGCAACGGAACCATTTGTTGGCGAAAAGTCAGGTCTCGCGGGCAAGACCCAGGTTCAAGGGGTTGTGGCCAACAAGGGGTCCGGTGTAGTCTAGTAACACGCCGGCATTTTCACCCTGCTCTGGGAGAGCAGAGCGTCTCACCCGAGGCGTGCCGTGACAACATGAGAAAGGGGATGGGATCACAGGTGAGGAATAAACTCGCAACCACAGAAAGAAAGAGAATCCATTACATATACCAGAATGTTCATGCAAGATCACTAATCAAGTATTCAGACAGTCGCAACTTAAAAATTTTAAAGTAGTGAAAACACATCATAACCCATAACCCAAAACATAGAGACAGCAATCCTTATTTTTATTATTCTTCAGCCAATTACATGATTACATAGCTTCCTTCTCTGATAACTCATAAATCAGATACAGATGGATCTAAGAACAGAGAAGACGAACATAGAGAGTAGGAACCAATGGAGAGAACAGGTCTGATTCCTCCGCGGCTGCTTCCGCATGCAATCATCCCTCAACCGCAACCGATCAACCAACCTCTCTCTTCTTCAGCCGGGTGATCGCCTTTTATTCACCCGCTCGTCACGACTGGCGGCTTCTCTGCGTCTTTGCTCTGGCTTTTCCCGACTTCTCTTCTGATATCTGCATGTTCTACTTCCTGTTTTCTGCTGTATCTCTTTCATCTGTACTTATCTCTGTTCCATCTCCAGTTATCAAGTGCTTCCGCACCGCCTTGGTAGCTTCGCAACTCCTGGTCGCGCGGTGCGGTCGCGTTAGCTATGTGTATTTCCTCCGCAACTCAAAAGAGTCCAAGTTCAAAAATGTCTTGGCTGAAAATTCAAAACTTAAACAAAACAAGGGCCCCAACAACTTGATATTGAGAGCATTTCCTTGCCCTCGGAAGCGCAAGACCTCCGGACCTTTCTAGATCGCCCAGACTCTAATGATTTATCGGAAAACTACTATGATTGTTTTCAAGCTTTACCTTTCACCTCCTATGTCAAAGCTTTACCTTTCACCTCCTTTGGTTTGGCTAGATTTGGGATCGGGTTGACTTTGGGGCTCATCACCGAATACGGCCCTCCGAAAGTTGTCTTCGGACCTGCTTTTCTCTTCCTTAGAAATAACTCCGAGTTTGACCCTTAAGTTATTCAACTTAAGACCTAACCGTTGCAAATAGAGAACGGCTATTACTTTGACAACATCTTTGATTTTATGTTTTTTCCACTCGGATAATTCTTCGGATGGGATCGCCTTCAAGCCCATGCGCACTCTCCCGAAATGGAGAAGGGCTAAGGTATAGGCTATAAAAGGTAAAGCTTTGACATAAAAACGATCCAGGAACCAATAAAGTTCGTGCATAACCCGAGGAAAAATGACTATAAAATCGTGCTTCAGCGCATATTTAAGTGCCTTATAATCTTTATAAATAGCACGCAAAAAATCTCCCATAAAATGGAAGAAATTGACCAATCGGAATAGAAATTTCACAAATCTCATTTCTTCTGTTTCCTATCTTTCTTCGCTTTGTGTTTCTTGCTAGCTTCCAACAAGATGCTAGACTTTTCTTCGCGCATCAGGCGTGACTTTGAGTCGAGCCCGCTACACTAATTGGGTGAAATACTCGTTGGTTTTACCGACGAACTACGTGGGCATTATACAGTGAAGTTTTTCAGTGAAACAAACATCCAGAATCCCTCCGTTGAGCGAGAGCCCTCCCACGCGGGACTCTCGGATTCATTCGATGGCGGCCGTTGTCGAGAGTTCGGAAAGCTCACCCTCACCATATGAATAGTGAGTCCCTCTCCTTGTGTCGAGAGTTCGTTACCTCACCCTACCGGGCCTCTATTTTTTAGGAAATAGAGAGATAAATCCCTCTCCTTGTGTCGAGAGTTTGGCAAGCTCACCCTCACCCCCCCCTCACCCAAAATAGAGTTGTTCATCACTATGGCCGAATTTCGTCTCTGTTCAACCAGTGAGTCTCACAGTCAGGCAGGCTTAGACCATTACGCTTGCTTATTGAAAGCGCCTACCTTCGCACACCTCCATTACTCTTTAGGAGGCATCCGCCCCAGATAAACTACCCACCTTACCTTAGGCGTGCTCATCCCTTTCAATAGCTGTATCGTAAGGCGTTCTAATCTCTATCGCTTATCTGTATCCTTACCAACAAGAGAAAGAAGAGGTTAGGCATCCTTAGATGAAAGAGTGGTATTCCAGGATTGATAGTTCCCCACCTCCCACCTATCCCACACATTCGTAAGAGGTTGTCACAAAGCACCTGGAGTTGAACCAGAATCTCCAACCCCGGCGGGGGTGGTGTCTTTCCGTTGAGACGATGCCTTAATCGGCAGACCCTCCTGGGTCTTTATAGATGACTTAAGCTTAGGACTTAAGAAAGAGGAAATTGCCGCCTCTTTGATCAAGCCCTGGCATGCCCAGGGTTTGACCTCATCAAAAATGATTTTCTCGAAAACTACTATATGGGGCCTCTCTTTGAAAGACAAATGGCATATTCTACTATAAGACCAACCATCCGGTGCTTTCAAAGATCAGGGCTATGTCAGTAGCTACTAAGCTAAATTAAGCGATTGGTTATAGGGAGAACAAGTGCTAATTCTTGGGTAAATAGCTTGTGTGAAACAAAGGTGGTTGTTTATAGTGCCTCCCTACCAAAGGTGTTCCTGGGTGAAGGGAGAAGGGTAAGGTTAAGGTTGTATCGTATAATCTATGCTTCCACTTATAATCAATCTATTTCCAGCTAGTCATAAGGCCACACCCCAGCTTCCTTATCTTCAACAATCACCCCTAGATCCTTATCTCTGGGTTACTGGAAACCAGCAGCAGAGGTTTCAGTGCCAAAGAAGCCATCCATACCAATGTAAGCATCTTAGTTAGCAGCATCTAAGCCAGTTCAAATACCAGTCGATGAATCAGCGACAAAGCGCAAAGCACTACCCACAGAGGTAGATGCAAAGGTTCAACCTATAGATTCACCAGCAGCACTTATGAAAATAGATAGCATCAGTAACCATTTAAGTAGCAGCAGTTTAGCTTGTTTACTCCAAAGGATTCTAGTTAGCATTCAAGCAAGCAACACTAGGAACAGAGGCCATAGAGACAAAAGCAAGGGCATCATCAACACCAATTGCATAGAAATAAAGGGCATCAGAGGTAGAGCCAATTTCAGATTCTCCGGTTACACCCCGCCTAGGAGCATCACAGCCCGCGGTATCAGTGTAGATAAAATTGACACTTCGACTTCCTTGAAAAGCTTCTGGCCCACCACCGAGCATAGAGGCAGCATTCAAGTAAGCATACCAGCCATCAGATCCAAATCCCATGCCCGCGGGGGCAATTTTTGGTTATTAAGGTAAGGCCTTAGCCCACAAGCGTATTAGTGACTCCCTGTGCAGGAGTATGGCAGAGTCAAAGATTGACGCTTCATTGATTGACGGATAACCTTTCTATGCCAAGGCCATATATATATGCTTCGATTGCAGTTGCAAATATCCCCCATCATGCAGATCATCTAGTTTACCGAGATCCAGCAGTAGCAGTTACGGAAGGCAGAGGAATTAGTTGGGTCGAGTGGCTGAGGTGGCAAGAGCGATACTCTCCCAGGGTTTACCTGGGCAACTCACATACTATGGTGAATTTCTATAGAATCTCCTGCAGTGAGCAATAGCAATGGACCTACAGCAGCTCCTCCTCCTGTATCTAGGAACGACAGACATAACGTACATTGGGCATCTGGTGCGTATCTATAATATAAGGATGACGGACCCATGGCCTCTATAGTGTCTGGTAGCAATGGATAAGTTGGGATAGAGGGCAATGCAGGATGCTGTCCACATTCAGGTGGGGGTTAGAACGGCTCGTAGTGAAGCTACAGGATGGGACAAGGGGTGGAAGGAACTGCCCTTGGAAGAAGGGATAGAAGGTACTACCTTTGCTTTTCACGAGCCTTAGTAAGATGGGTATATGCGGACACTGCTGCTGCGTGTTAAGCTAGTATAGTGGTTTTAGATGCTTCTGCTCCTGCTAAGGCTTCTGCTTCAGGAAGGGATCGGCCTCCTACTGGTGCTAGAAGGATGCCACATTCTAACTGCTGCAATAGTGATAGTGCGCTTTTCTTCTTTTCCTACAAAGGGAAGGAGGAATGGTAATTGTCCACTTGATTGACGTGATAGTGGTGAGTGTCCGGTCTACCAGGTGCAATATCGTTCGGGAATCGATTTAAGCGCGTCGGGAACCTATTGATCCCAAACCAGCAGTTTCATATCCTGTAGCTTCCCCTTAGCGGTTCCAAATCCATTTTGAGTGCTAATAGCAGCAGGACCACCAGGTGAGGTTATACTAATTGAAGATTAAGTAGCATAGGCACATTCATGAGTTTTCTACCCAGATGAAGCTAGGCCGGTCACTGCCATCAAGTGTTTGGTGGGTTGTTCGGACAATAAGGGATAGACAAATATCTATACATACGCTTTGTGGTGCTTTGGTAATGTGGCATTGAGATGGGACACAAAGACCAGCCAGGCCGGACAGGGAAAGAAAGTAAGCTCCAAAACTGGAGGAGGACATAGATAACAGCAGACAGCAAGATAAGGAAGGATGCAACCCCTCAGGAGTTTAGGATAATAGCATATTTCTAAGCAGAACCAATCACCCACAATATTGCCAATAACATATTAAGCAACAAACTACCTACCCTATCACAGTACATCATAGATAACCCCATGTACTTCTTACTACCTCTTAGGAATCGATACAACCACTTCAACAACTCTTTCAGCAGGAAAGGAACATGTTGTGTAACTAGCTCCAAAGAGAGAAGAAAAGAGATATTCACGCCTTATAAATGAGCCACTTCGAGGGGGCAACCTCCAATACATTACATGAATGAACAATTCTTGGATGATTCAATTTACAAAACCTCCTTTCTATATATAGGAGTCCATGGGGCCATAATGTAATCCCGGTGGGCCACAATGTAATCCTAGCCGACCTAACAATAATAATTTAGGGGCACAATAACAACAGAATGGGGGTTACAAGGGTACAATAATAACAATAAAGGGGTTACACTAACAACAATAAGGTACTATACTAGTAATATAGGGACCTAACATGCCCCTCTCCTTCAAAAAAGCGTTGTCCTCAACGCTTGAGAAGCTCTGGGTGCTTCTGTATAAATTTTTCATCCTCCCATGTAGAATCTTCAGTGTATAAATTCTTCCACTTGATGAGATACTCTGAAATTGATCGATTCCGTAGTTGTCGAGTTCTTGTTTCCATGACCGCTTTTGGTTCCAATATGATTTTTCCTTCCTCATCAAGTTCTGGCAATATTGTTTGAACTGGAAGATTTTCACCTATAACCTTCTTTAAGCATGAAACATGGAAAGCTGGATGCACTCGCGAAGAAGCAGGAAGCTCCAATTTGTATGCCATAGTACCAATCTTTTGCAACACCTTGTAAGGACCATAGTACTTTGGCGATAATTTATTGTCCTTCTTAGCTTGCTTGAGGGACATTTGTTTGTATGGTTGTAGCCGTAAAAATACCCAATCTCCTACATCAAAACTTCTCTCGCTGCGATGTTGATCTGCCTGTTGTTTCATTCGATTTTGTGCCAAATTCAGGTTATCCTTTAAGAGTTGGAGAACTTCTTCTTGATGCTCGATGTGATCTTCCACTGCTTGAACCTTCGAATTTTCTCTTAAATATGATGTGATGGATGGTGGATGATATCCATAAAGTGCCATAAATGAGGTCATTTTTGCTGCAGTATGGAAGGAAGTGTTATACCACCATTCAGCGAGAGGTAACCACTTGACCCATTGTGTTTGTTTATCAGATACAAAACAACGAAGATATCCTTCCAAACATTTATTTACTATCTTAGTTTGAACATCAGATTGAGGATGATAAGATGAGCTATGAGCTAATTGAGTACCCAAACAAGTAAATAACTCCGTCCAAAAATTTCCCGTAAAAATGGGATCTCTGTCGCTCACAATAACCCTTGGGCTTCCATGTAGCTTTTGAATTCTGTCCACAAATGTAGTAGCAACTGTATTTGCTTTAAATGGATGAGATAATGCACAAAAGTGTGCATACTTGGTAAGTCTATCAACTACCACCATGATGACATTCTTTCCTTCAGACTTAGGTAAACCTGTGATAAAATCCATTGAAATCTCCTCCCAACGCTGACTTGGAATGGATAAAGGTTGTAGAAGTCCCGGGGTCTTAATTGTCTCCACTTTGTTCTGCTGGCAAACCAAACATTCCGCCACAAACTTTTGAATATCAGATTTAAGGCCATCCCAAAAAAATTCTTTCTTCACCCTGTGGTAAGTTTTTAAAAATCCTGAGTGTCCTCCTAAAGGAGAAGTGTACAATTCCAGAAGAATATTTTGTTTCAGTTGGGAATTCTTACAAAGATATAAGCGATCTTTGTACCATAAGGAATCATTTTTCCAACTAAATGTATCAGATGTACTAGGATCTTGCTGCAACTTTTGAATGAGTATCCATACATCTTTGTCCTTCTTCCGTTCATCTCTTGCTTCAGTTATCCAATCTGGTTGGATAATAGAAATGGCACAAAGCAATGCTTCCACCTCTTCATTCTTTCTTGAGAGTGCATCTACAACAACATTAAACTTTCCTTTTTTGTAGATTATTTCAAAGTCATAACCCAACATCTTTGTGACCCATTTTTGTTGCTCTTCTGAAGATAGTCTTTGTTCCAAAAAGTGTTTAAGACTATCATGATCAGTTTTTACCTTGAAGTGTCTTCCCATTAGGTAAGTTCTCCATTTCCTTAGTGCATGCAGTATTGCTAACATTTACTTATCATAAATAGGTTTACGTAAATACTTTCCTTTGATTGGACGACTTTCAAAAGAAATGGGTCTTCCTTCCTGCATTAAAACAACACCAATTCCATTTCCTGAGGCATCACATTCCACAATAAAGGTTTTTGTGAAGTCTGGCGTAGCTAAGACCGGTGCTAGGCACATTGCCTCTTCAAGATGTTCAAAGGCCTTAGTTGCTTCAGGAGTCCATGAAAATGCATCTTTCTTCAATAATGTTGTTAGAGGTGCTGCTATTCTTCCATAATTCTTAACAAACTTGCGATAATACCCTGTTAAACTGAGAAATCCTCGCAACTGCTTTATGGTCGTGGGGACTTTCCATTCCTTAATGGCTTTAATTTTGTTAGGGTCTACTTTAACACCCTCGTGAGATATAATATGACCCGGATATTCCACCTCTTGTACTCCAAAGAAACATTTGGATGTTTTTGCATATAATTGTTTCTCCTGCAATAGTTTGAGCACCTTGTCAACATGTTCAACATGATCCTTCCAAGACCTGCTGTAGATTAGTATATCATCAAAAATACTAGCACAAATTTTCTAAGGAAGGGTTTGAAAATGGAATTCATCAACCCTTGAAATGTAGAAGGTGCATTGGTAAGGCCAAAAGGCATGACCAAAAATTCATATTGACCCTCATGAGTTCGAAATGCTGTTTTTGGAATATCTTCAGTCTTCATTCTAATTTGATGATATCCTGAACGAAGATCCAACTTGGTAAAATAAATTGCTCCATGTAATTCATCCAATAATTCATCGATCACAGGAATGGGAAATTTGTCTTTAATGGTGAGCTTATTGAGCTCCCTATAATCCGGACACATTCGCCATGATCCATCCTTCTTGTGTACCAATACTACAGGAGCAGAGAAAGAACTTTGACTAGGTTGAATTATACCCGCCTCTAACATTTCTGCAATCATACGTTCAATTTCGCTCTTTTGGAAGTAAGGATATCTATAAGGCCTGATGTTTGGAGGAACACTTCCTGGAATCAAATGAATAGCATGATCATGATCACGAATAGGTGGGAGTCCTTTGGGAGTTTCAAACACCTTGGAATGATTGTCCAAGACTTGATGGAGATCTGCAGAAATAGATGATTTTGATGTTGGAACTTCTAGTGAGCATAATTGTGCAATTACGCCTCGCTGTTCTTTCTTTAGAAGCTTTGTCATGACATTAGAGCTTATTATCCTTCCTGGCTTCCCCGCAATACCTCGTAATTCGACTTCCTTTCCTTCTGAAAAAAATTTCAAGAAAAGTTCTTGAGAATTAAAAGCTACCGTCCCCAAAGATTGTAACCATTGTACTCCTAGTACAACATCAGCACCTCCCATAGGAATGGAAAGCATTGGAATAGTCAACACATATTCCCCCATGGTTAGCTTGATGTTATGGCATTTTCTAGAGCAATTTATAGTTCCTCCATTTGCAACCATCACTTGACATTCTGGTGCTGGGTATAGGAAACAATTTAATTCCTTGGCTACCTTACAATGAATAAAATTATGGGTGCTACCTGAATCGATCAACACTATTACCTTTTTCTTCTTGATTTGTCCTTTTATCTTGAGAGTTTGAGGAGTGGTAATTCCTGCCAGTGCATTACACGATATGGTCGGATTCATTTCTTCCTCTTCTAGGGTTGGTTCCTGGTGTATATCCTCTTCTTGTTCATTTTCTTCTTCCTCTTCACAATCTGTGTAAAATAATTTCTTCTCATCACACTTATGACCTTTAGTGTATTTGCTATCACAACTGTAGCAAAGCCCTTTTGCTCTTTTTTCTTCCAATTGTTGTGGTGTCAACCTTGTAGGTTGTGGAAATCTAGATGTAGCCACACTTCCTTCTTTATAGAATTGAGTAGTAGACTTCCTTGTTGCTATAATTTTACATTCAACTTTTCTTGCCAACCTGAATGCCTTCTCTAATGAATCAGGTTCCAGAACACGAACTTCATGTTGAATGTTATCCTTTAAACTACCTAAGAAGAGATCAATCCTGTGGTCCTCTGAAATATCGGTTACCCTTATACTCAATTTTTGGAAGTCCTCAATGTGCTGCCCCACTAAACCCTTTTGTTTGAGATTTATCAATTGGGTAAAGAAGGTGTTGCTCTTTGTATCCTCATAATGTGCTATCATTTCCCCCGTAAAAATTGACCAAGTGACAATTTTTTTACGGGAGCAAAGCCATCGATACCATACAAATGTATTTTGTTCTAAATGTAAAGTTGCAATGCGTACCTTTTGTGTGTTTTGCACGTTATGGAGATCAAAATATTGCTCCATCTGTAGTATCCATGTTACAGGATCCTTTCCATCAAAATTCCTCATATTCATTTTTGGAATATGGTGGTTCTTCCCACCAACATTCGAGTTTATGAAATCATGATTAACATTTATTTTGTTCTCATCATGAGGTTCTTCTCCTATATTTCCGCCATTAGGAATCATTTCTGGTTTTAAGTTTGTCATCAAGCCTTCCATGTATGATTTTAGATCATTCTTCATGTTTTCTATGTTGTCTTTCATGTCATCCATCTTAGCTTCCATGCCCACTTCCATGCCATCCATCTTAGCTTCCATGCCATTCATCTTAGCTTCCACGCCATCCATCTTAGCTTGCACACCATCCATTTTAGCTTCCACGCCTTTCTTTAAACCTTCCATCTTTACTTCCACGCCATCCATCTTAGCTTCCATGCCTTTCTTCAAACCATCCATCTTCACTTCCACACCTTTCTTCAAAACTTCCATATCATTTTTTGCTGCTCTTTGCGAGAGTGAAATTTGTTGCACTTGTTCTTGTAATTTTGATAGATCATGTTGCAATTCTTCATCTTCATGAGTCATGGTAGAGCCTTCTGAAGGCTTGATGGGTGTTGAATTCTTTTTGGGGGCCATTTTAGAATCCAATATTGATATCTATTCTACAAGATGCCCTTGGAATCAATTCAACTTGATTCTTCAAACAAGACTTATGCAATTCGGAAAAAAATACACACCTTTTACTAGCTTTTAGGAGCTCGATATTGAAATTGAATTATCTCTGTAGTTGAAAATCTTCGATATCTGAAATTCATCCCTGTAGTAGATCTCTGAAGCTTCTTTCAAATTCCACAGGTCTGACCTGATTTGGATTCTCCAAGACAAAGTTGTGTCCAATCTCCCACAATGACCTAATTCTGGACTGGTTTAGTAGAGCGAACTTGTACGACTTGCCACGTGTCACTGTTTTGTCCTTTGTCTCTGAAATTGATAGCCCAGAAACTTCAGTCTGTGTGCTTGCGACCACTTTTACTGGCACTTCAATCCAATGTGATTATTGGAGTTTCCCGATCACCTCTTTGAGATACCCAATTCGAGGGCCTGAAAAAGTCACCTTCCATGAGATCATATCTCCAAAAATATTACGAACCAAGCTCTGAAATTTTTTTGACGAATTTCTCCAGGCTCGGCTTTACGCACCATATGAATTTCAGATTCTGAACCTTCGTAGAAATTTTTTTATAGCGCAAATGCCACGATGACCTGTTTAGGAGCCTGAAAAAATACCTAAATTCCACAGATCATATCTCTGGAAATATTGCGAACCAAGCTCTGAAATTTTTAGACAAAATTCCTCACGATTTCAGCTTCGCACCCTAAAAATTTCAGCATCTGAAGCTTTGTAGAAAAACAGTTATAGCGAAAATTCCACGATGACCTGTTTGGAGCAGCGAAGCCCTAGAATCCAAAACCTGCGATACCAAATGTTGTGTAACCAGCTCCAAAGAGAGAAGGAAAGAGATATTCACGCCTTAGAAATGAGCCACTTCGAGGGGGCAACCTCCAATACATTACATGAATGAACAATTCTTGGATGATACAAATGAACAAAACCTCCTTCTATATATAGGGGTCCATGGGGCCATAATATAATCCTAGTGGGGCCACAATGTAATCCTAGCCGACCTAACAATAATAATTTAGGGGCACAATAATAACAGAATGGGGGTTACAAGGGTACAATAATAACAATAAAGGGGTTACACTAACAACAATAAGGTACTATACTAGTAATATAGGGACCTAACAGAACACGCCTACATTAGACTATCACAGCATTAGAACATTAGGACAACACCCGGAACACATTACACATTAAGACACCCGCCCCTATTACACATTACAATCGATCAACACCACACACCAGCCAGGAATTACGAAACACCAGAAGAAAAGTACCTATCAAAAACCACACTACTCGCACTTCTCACAAAAGCCGCTACAATCAACCCTGAAACCAAGGAACTCCATACTCACTCAACTCTAGACTCACTATACCTCACTAGAAAGGAAATAGACCATATACTTACAAGACCTACCCTCACCTACTTTGTTGTAGCAGGGCCGTGCTATAAAACCGGAGCCGTGCTTTCATGTTGAACTCTACCCATCACTAGATATTCTATTTGACTATACCCTATTTATTTGACTCTACCCTACTTCTACGAATACAATCAGACACTCTCGAATCTACCAACATGCATTATTTCCCTGCCCCCGACCGCTAGGTTGGTCCTTCCCACCCCTATCTACAGGAGAGATCATCATTGAATCAGAGATTGTAGACAGAGAATAAACAACCATCCATAAACCATTGGAACCCAATCCACACCCTTCATCCTATGAACTTACCTTCTCTTCTTTCTCCTAGACAAGGCTCGGTTAATAACCCTTGGAACACACAACATTGAATAACATCATTGGTGAACAGAACAAACACATTGAATAACATCATTGGTGAGGAAATAGACAAAGACCTCTAACCCCACCACTTGATCCTAGAGAAATGGAACCTCGAACTAGGGTTGTTCACCTAGACCACCGAGACCTAGATCACTTTACTTAGACCCGCCCTTATGACTATTTACAACCTAGAGAAAAAGAACCTATACCTAGGGAACTTGCTGAGGCGGAAGGGTTCACTTGCTGAGGGAGACACGGGAAACTGTAACCTCGACCTACCTTATAACTTTGAGACCTTTTGAACTGTTCCTAGACCCAAAATCTACCTAGAGGATTGAACCTATCGTTGGTCGGGGTGCGCCTTTCAACATCAGTGAATTACGACATCTATTCTATTCTATCAATGAATTGGGAAGGAACAGAAGGCTCATTAGGACATCTATTAGAGTGATTCATTCAGCTTTTCATAGGGGGTGAAACCTCCTGTTGGTCGAGATTTACCACCTTGCTTTTATAGCAGGATTAGGAGGGATTCAGGAGCTAGGAACTCGCATCGAAATCACTGAGATTTGTCACCTTGGGAACTGGGAACGAGCTGGAGAATTCATCTACCGGAATGACCTATACTTTTTGATGTTCCGTAATCCTACATTTTGACTCACGCGTTACGGATAAAACCTATAGTTATTCTTTCTGTTTGACCTAGTTCAATCGATGCCGGGAAAAACCACTCCACAATAGCATTTTCACCTCTTTAATTCTAAGGGGTTGACTATAGAAATTTCATGTTTGAAGGGACCCACATTTTCACGCACGTTCCCGGTAGGACCCTTGCTTCTTTATCTGTTAAGAAGAAGGAATTAAGAAGTAAGCATCATGAGATCAGAAAATCATTTGCTCATTCAATTATTCATTCTCTAGAGCCTAGACTTTTCTAACTATAACTCAACTTAGCTTATTACTCACAAGCCTGACTAACTCTACTCACGAACAACGCTAACTCACTAACTCTTAGCATTGACTCATCATCTAATCAGAAGAGTTGGAGCATCATAGAAACAAGGAAAGACACCCGGCACACCAGCCCGCTGAGAGCACCTAACCCACCTGGCCAAGGTTATCTCCTTGGCTCCTAGTGTAGAATCTTTGGTTCACTTACCTGATTTTCATTCTTTATGGGCCAAAAGATGATATACTAGACTATGCTGGCATCTAGTGGCTCAATTGTCCTAGCCTAGGTGCTTGGCAGTAAAAGAAAGAGGGGTAAGGGGGTGTGGGCTTAATGAAGATTGGGGCTCTATGAACAATAACATTGGGGCTCTAGCAGCATGAATATAGGGGCTCTACGCAGGCATTATATCTTGAGAAAAGGGTAAGGGGTTTTAGTCGAGTCCCTACCGGGCCACCATCAACTTGAAGAACTATAAGGCCACCATCGACGTGCGAGGATGGGAGCAACTCTCTTTTGGGGGAGGGGGTGAGGGTGAGCCTGCCGAACTCTCGACAACCGGAGAGGTTACGAACGATGGCGGCTCCCGACCAAAGGAGGGACGGAGTCACTCACTATTCATATGGTGAGGGGGAGGGGCCCCAAAATAGAGGAACTTGAAGAACAACAGGCCGCCATCGACGTGCGAGGATGGGAGCAACTCTCTTTTGGGGGAGGGAAAAGCCGCCATCATGCTACAGCATGACTCGACCACCGCCATCAACTTGAAGAACTAAAAGGACACCATCGCCGCCTTTCAATAGGAATAGATAGAGAAACAGCCCGAAAGAAAGGCGAGAGAGTGTCACCGAGATAAATGAGTGAATGGTTTAGATATTGCTTATACCGCTTCGCACTATTTTGTCTCTTCTCTCTCACTCATTCCCTCCCCCGGTGCTCATTCATATCGCTCATAAATCAAGTAAGTTATTGTTCGATCCGAAAAAAACTAACTAACTAACTGTTATGTAGGAATCTATTTCACCACAATATTCGTTCTTTTGGGGTTAATGTTCTCAATGGTGGATTGGTCATTCGCTATCCTTTTGGTTCTGATAGGACTCCCTGGAGGGAGAGTTGTAAAACCTGCGATTGCTGCTAGATAACCTCCTTTTACTTTATAAGTAATAGACCCTTTCACCCTCCTATTCGTTCGCCAAATCTTGTTCGGTTCCATCCAAGCTCGGGTTTGTCTGAATATTCGCGGATAAATAATCAGTGGTTCACCGGCCACTACATCTGCGGATCCCGCCAAATCATTCAACCTGGCGGCTGCTCGCTCTTTGATCGGTGATTCACAAGCCACTGGATCTATAGATAATCTCTCTGAAATCTTCAACCCGGCTGCTCACTCTTTGATCGGTGATTCACCGGCCACTTTCACATCCGTGGATCCCACCTTATTCTCAAACCTGGCGGCATTGATTGGCACTCTTGTAAGCTCATCCTGCATACGAATTATTGGGGTCCCAGGTCCTGCATCCACCGGGAACATTTTTTCCCTTGAGCAGAAAACTGGGGATTGCAAAGCGTTTCCACATGATAGAGGAGAACTGGGATTAGATCTTGGAAATAATCGACTCAAATAGATACTCATCATAAGCTAGCTTATTTCTTGCTCCTTCCCCCCTCCCTATTGATTTATTTATAAGAAGAAGCATCTTCGGGCAGCCAGCCATTGTATTTAGATAGGTAGGGAAAACCAATTGGTTGGATTTCTTTCTGAATGAATCGATCGAGAAAGCTCGAAATAGCATGGGGGAGCTCAGGAGGGATCGGATGTTCTCAGTTTCAAGAGCTCGCTGATTGAGATTAACGATGATGCTCCTCGAAATGAATGATTGGTATGAAAATGCATGGGGGATGGATGAAAGAGCATGTTGCTGGCTGGCATAAGCAATAAATAAGTGCCTTTCATTAAGAAGCAATAAGTGCCCGCCTTTCAATAGACCGAACCCGCCCGGTAAGGCCGACGCAGGACAAAAGAAATAAGGCGCAGGACCTTACTGGCTGGGTTTACCCAGGACCTTAACCTTGAAGGCCCAGAATCAAATTGGGGGGGCCTGACTCTTCAAGTAGGTTCGCCTATAACGTTACAGGACCTTGCCTTATGTTTAGAAGTCTACACCGAACGCCTTTTCTTGATGGGCTCAAGTAGTGGTGGATTAGTGTTATGGAGTTATGTCTTCTCCTTATGCACTTAGATACCTGGCTAATGACCGAAATGAAATAGTTTTTTACGTTCAAGAAACACTTCTATAAATGCGCGATGGAGTTATGTTTTCTCTTTATGCTATCCCTAATTACCGAAATGATATAGTTTTTTACGTTAGCCAACGTTAGCGTGGTCACCATTATAGTGAGACAGATAGCTCCTGGAAAGTCCTTACCAAGCCCTGGAAAGTCTTTTGGGTTATATATTAAGGGGGCCTTAATAATACTTTAAATAGACTCTGAATTGACGTACGAAGTCGCTCGACCAAAGCCCCACCCAATAAGAAATCAAGGAAGGCAGGGCTCGACTGTTAAGGAGAGGATGTGAAGCATAGCTCAACCGTTAGCCCCCCACCCAATAAGCAATCAAGGAAGGCAGGTCTCTCAATTAAGGGTGAGGGTGAGCCAGCCGAACTCTCGACAGTAGGCCCGAAGGGTGAGCTTGCCGAACTCTTGACTTCAGGCCCGATTTCTTGCTCACCTTCCCTAAAAAGGTGAGGCCTGGTAGGGTGAGGGTGAGCCTGCCGAACTCTCGACAAAAGGCCCGGAGGGACTCGGCCGAGGTTACGAGGTCGAGGAGAGGCCCGGTAGGTCTGGTAGGGACTCACTCATTCATATGGGTGAGGGACGAACTCTCGACTAAAAGGAGAGGTAACGTGTGAGGGTGAGCTTGCCGAACTCTCGACAACGGACGGAGTGACTCACTATTCATATGGCGAGGCCCGTTAGGGATTTATCGCTCACCTCCCCAAAGAGGTGAGGGACTCGGCCGAGGTTACGAGGTCGAGGAATGAATATCGCTTGTCTGTAATCAGACAAGGCCCGGTAGGGACTCACTATTCATATGGTGAGGGTGAGCTTGCCGAACTCTCGAGCCTGGGCCGCCATCGATTTCTCGCTCACCTTCCCTAAAGGGGGGTGAGGGTGAGCCTGCCGAACTCTCGACAACCGGAGAGGTTACGAACGATGGCGGCTCCCGACCAAAGAAGGGACAGAGTCACTCACTATTCATATGGTGAGGGGGAGGGGCCCCAACTGGAACACTTAGAGGAGCTCCCGTGTCAATCACTGTCATTCCTCTCGTCAACCCATCTGTAGCACTCATAGCTACAGCTCTAACCTTATGATTTCCTAATAATTGTTGTACCTCACAAGTAACCTGAATTTCCTGACCGGCTCTACCTTGACCCTGAACTTTCAATGAATTGTAAATATTAGGCATATAACCTGGAGAAAAAGAGACATCCAGTACTGGGCCAATGATTTGAGCAATATATCCCACATTTTTTTTCTACAAGTGCGGAAACCCCAAGAACAAGAGGATTGGTTCTCATATCATACAAAAATGGAAAGAATTTCCATGAAGAATATATAACAGAAATATTATTTTGCCAATATCATCAAAAAAAAAAAAAAAAAAAAATGTTCCATATCGGGTTGATCAGATCAGTCAATAAGAAATGGAAGTGACCACCTTGGTAATATCCTACTTTATTGAAAAGTTGAAATTCATTCATATTTGGAATATGAAGTAGGTAGATGGATATGAATAAGGTTCATGAGGAAGTCTTCGATTTCTCTATAACTAGAACCAATTTCTCCATAACTAAAACCGAAAATACTTCAACATTATGTCCAGATAATCTGTGAAATATGAAACTTGAACCCTATTCATGACCTTTCTCTCATTGATCATTATCTCTTCATACGCACATCTGTATATGTATTTTAATATGGAGAATTCGCATCATTATGGTCAAAGGTCAATTCGGTTCCTTAATTTCATTCATGAACTAGTTTAACCACTGAAAGGCGCTCGGGTCAATCCATGGAGGAAGAACTTCAAGAGCAAAGATTGGGTTGCGTCATACATAAAGAACATTATACAATGAGAGTGTATCTAGCAAATATTATTGCCCAATAACGGACGACTTTTTGTAGTATATTTCTATCAAAATCTATTGTTTACGTTCGATCCATGTCGAGCAGACCTTGTCCTTGCGAGAAATCATTATTAATAAAGGAGGGACTTAGAATTATGTCACCAAAAACAGAGACTAAAGCTAGTGTCGGGTTCAAAGCTGGTGTTAAAGATTACATATTAACTTATTATACTCCTGAATATCAGACCAAAGATACGGATATCTTGGCAGCATTCCGAGTAACTCCTCAACCTGGGGTGCCACCCGAGGAAGCGGGTGCAGCAGTAGCTGCTAAATCTTCCACCGGTACATGGACCACTGTTTGGACCGATGGACTTACTAGTCTCGATCATTACAAGGGGCGATGCTATGACATCGAGCCCGTTCCTGGAGAGGAGAATCAATTTATTGCCTATGTAGCTTACCCCTTAGACCTTTTCGAAGAAGGTTCTGTTACTAACATGTTCACTTCCATTGTAGGTAATGTATTTTGATTCAAGGCCCTACGGGCTCTACGTTTGGAAGATTTGCGGATTCCCCCTGCTTATTCCAAAAAATTTCAGGGTCCACCTCATGGTATCCAAGTTGAAAGAGATAAATTGAACAAATATGGTCGTCCTTTATGGTATCCTGGTTAATGTGTTATACTTTCTCTAATTGATTGATGGGTTTACACAGCCTTTAGCAAAATATAAGGGGGCGTTTTGGGAGGCAAGTAATAGAGCGGGTAACTAACTATAACTAATGAATGCCCCATAAGTATATCAAAGGCCTGGAGGGGATCTCATGGATCGAGAGAAATAGAATGGGCAAGCCCGAGCATAATAGAATGGTGGTTGTTCATGAGGCAAGTCATAGTGCCATCCCGGGATCGCAGTTTAGGAGGCAAGTCTTCAGGCTCATGATTCAAGTGTTCAGGCTCTAGGCAGTAAGGAAGTTCCCAAGGCTGAGGTAATAGGCATAGATTCCAAAGGCTTAGTTTCAGGCTGGTCCCAATGAGGGATTCTAGGTTCCTTCAGAGGGTAGGGGTAGTAAGTCAAGGGTAGTAAGCCAAGGGTAGGATGGAGGGGTAAGTTGAGGCAGGAAGGCAAGGTTAGTTCATAAGGCAAGGTTAGTAAGTCAAGGTTATTTCGTAGCCAATAAAGCTTGGTTGGCCTAACCATTTCTTGAATATATTGGTTAACCGCATAACATATGTTCGGCCGTGTGTTCACCAAGTAATAAGTGAACCCAAAAGATACCTGTAAATTGTAGCTTCTACTACTTCACCTCAAGTAGCATCTTCCTTCCTCTAATTCCTTGCTAGAGGAGTCTCCATGGGTTTGCTACTCTCCATGTGAAACTTCTTCAGTATCTCATTGGAATACTTTCCTTAAGAGAAAAAAATTTACCCATCTCTTTGCCAAATTTCCAAACCACGGAAATAATGTAAGCGCCCTAAGTACTTCATCTCAAATTATCTTGAAAGATCCTCTTTGAAATAATTGATCAGATTCTGATCACCCATCATAATTAAATCATCGACATATAATATTATAATGAATAATTAACCTTCTACCATAATATGGTAAATGTTTGCATCTGCTTCACTTTTGGTGAATCCCAACTTGGTGAAATATTTGTCAGTCCTAGTGTACCAAGCACGGGGTGCTTGTTTCAGTCCATACAATGTTCTTTTGAGTCTGCATACATGAAACTCTTTGTTGAAGGTCTCAAATCCTTCTGGCTCCTCAATGTACACCTCTTCCTTAATCACTCTGTTGAGGAAAGCTGTCTTTACATCAATCTCATGTATTTTCCATCCCATCTATGTTGAAAGTGAAAAGATAGATATGATTGAAGAGTACGTTGCTACCGGAGAAAAGGTATCCTCGTAATATACTTCCTCTATCTGAGAGAACCCCTTGGCCATAAATTTGGCCTTGTGTTTCTCCACACTCCCATATGTTGCTTGCTTCACCTTGTGGATCCACCTAGATTTTACAACTGACTTGTCCTATGGTCTTGGGACAACTTCCCATGCATTTTTTCTAATAATGGAGTCATACTCCTCAACTATGGTAGCAACCCATACTAGTTTTTCCACTTCTTCCTCGAAAGAGGATGGCTCAGTCTCTACACTCTCACTCACAAGATCCATGTAGCTAATTTTCTATCTAGGGACCTTCTCTGCCTGTGTTGTGATGTGGGTGCTCCCACATTCTCTCAAGCATCATGTATCAACCTGTCAGCCTCTCTAGTGGACTTCCTTCCATCTATGGATGTCTCTACATCAGTGGGTGCTTCCACTATCTTCTCCTCTTCTTATGGCTTCTTCAAATCTTGAGTTTCTTCTTTTGGAGCTAAGAGCTCCTCAACTGCATGCATTTGAAGCTCCCTCTTAAGGAAAATTTGCATGGCCTTTCCTTCATTGAATCTCACATCTCTAAGAACCAATATCATCCTATGACATGGAAGGTACACCCGATAGTTGTGAGGTGTATTAGTGTACCCCAAAAATATTCCCAACTCAGTTGTTGGTTCTAACTTTTTTCATGCATCTTTGGTAACATGACAGTAAAATGATAAACCAAAAATTCTAAAGTGCGCCACATATGGCTTCTTATTGGAAAAGGATTCTTCTAGTGTACTCATCCTGAGGATTCGATGAGGACTTATGTTTTTCACATGCAAAATTGTGTTGCATGTTTCTTCCCACAAGTGAAATAGTAGGTCATGGTCATGTAACATCGTCTGTGCAACTCCCACAGTGCTTATGTTCTTCCTTTCTTCAATCCCATTATGTTGTGTGTTATGAGAAGCTATAAAATCTCGTAAAATTCCTTCTAATGCACATAATTTCATAAATTCATTCTACACATATTCTCCAACGTTGTCGCTCCTGAGAGCCTTCACCTTCTTTCTTGTGTATTTCTTGACAAGTTCTTTGAACTGAAAATTTTTTGATAACACTTGGTATTTATTCTACATGAATAATATCCAACACTTGCTTAAAAAATCATCTACAAAAATCACATATCACCCGTGCTTGGTCATGGAGTGTAATATTCCCAAATGGGAAAAGCAGGAATATAGTGCATATATATGGAAATAGAAGTGTATAATATCACATCAATACATGAGCCAAATATGGAGCATTTTTATTCATCATAACAATAGAAAACATGTACAAAATAATGGGGCACAAATCATATAACATGAACCAACAAGCCTCCAATAGATAAATCCCCTCAAGAATGAGGTGTTGCTACTATATAGAATGTTGGAAAGCTGCTACAACGCAGTCATAAAGAGCATATCTGCAACAAAATAACTGAAGATTTATGGCTGAAAATGATATGTAAATAAGTGTCTCTCCTCCAATGGATCGTCCAGATGAAAGGCTGACCCCTCCACTGAAGAAATCACTCCCCAAATAATCCACTACAACTACCCCTACAACTCCTCCCTAAAATAACACAAATCCAGACTGATACTGCATTGTAGGTGATAAAAAAATTGTGGCTTGATGCCAAATATATCAATGATGCTCAAGGGCCTTCCTTACTAGCCTCTCAATGGAAGTAAATCTTCCTCCGCTGAAATCTAGCTCAGAAATCACCCAAATCAACTCTCCACAACTTCTGCTCTGCAACACAACACAACCTCAACAGGAACTGCTTTTGTACCATAAGACTGAAGCTTTGGCCTGATGCCAGAATGTGGAAATATAGTGCATATACTTCTCCTGAGTGGTCACTCGATGTCCCCTGAGGATTAAGGTGTGATTCCCACTCGATAACACCCTGTGCTAAACAACACTGTAGTGTTAGCTAAATAGTTGAAGAGAGAAAACAAGTCTTAACATACCATATCAAAATAATAATCTAAAACATGTCTTCTATGGCTGCCATCCCCTTCCTTATATAAGTGGTGATCTTCCTAACCCTTGGCCCCACTCATTAAATCCACTACTTCCATGCATGGAGTCTCCCTCCAAAACTGTGTTGTCCCATAATGAATGTCCACTCCTCCATGACAATGTTGTTGATTTGGTAAAAGTTGACCCAGTCTATATGCTCCATCCCTTCTTTACACACAAGGGTGATTTATCAAGCCACTAAAATGATCTCCTTTCACATTGGCAGTGATTTTATTCCTACTAATGAAATTTATGGGTCTACATACCCTCTTATTCATCACGTTAAGAAGAAAAAACAAAAATTAATATTCCAACTAGCTTATAGCTAATTGGGAATATTACAGTCCTCCCCTCCCAAATGTTGCTTGTCCTCAAGCAACTGTAAAGGTGAGTGTTGAAACTCTTCTCCTCCTTCTTTGGTGACACCTCCATGTGATAATCTCTCCTCATATACCAAGTGTCTCCCAATCAACCCCTCCATGAAATTCTTCCCCCAAGTACTCATGAGATGCAAATGACTCATCTCATAAGGAAGCAAAAGATCCAATGTAGCAATCATGGTTTGTCCAATGTTCTCCTTGAAACATGAAGCATAAGAAACATGTAGAATCTCTCTCCCAATGGGAATGTTCAATCCTCCCATCCTTCCTATAATCATCCCCACAATAAGAATAAGAACATCATCAATGTATGGAATCAAAACCAAGTATATATAAGCTGCCATATGCAATAATGGAGGAAGATCATAGTCCCACATGTGGAACCAACATATTATATCTCCTGATTGCCTCAGATAATGATATGGTAAGTGGTTTTCCCACCACTTACTTGCTACCATAGTCTTCTCACAAGTTCTTAGAAGGTGAGCAATGTTTGGTGCCTTTGGAGTACACCTTGAATGATATATCATCTCCCTATATCCTCCTAGGGAGTGGCCATGCTCAACACTGTTTATGGCCCCAAGTTGACCATGAAGTTTATAAGGAAGAATGCCCCCACTTGGAGAAATTTCCTACACATATATGGTAAAGGAATGAAAATATTCATCAAGTAAATCATTATGCATAAAAACTTGATCCTTACCATATGCTTCAATCATACTAATGGAGTGGCTTATAGATAGATCCCCTCTCATTCCCAAAGTGGAAAGAGGTGGATGTGATAACTCCATCAAAGAGTTATGTATCTCATCCATCTCCACATGATCCATGAATCTTTTCAAATGCTGATATATCTCCTCTTCAAGGCATTCCCAAGTGTATCCCTCCATGATGGTATGGTATGCTCTCATGGAATAAGTGTGGCTGAACAGAAAATACTCGTGTGCTGCTTGTAGTAACTTCTTCTTGTGCTTGGATTCTCTAGATAATGAGATCCTAATATGATAGTAGATGACCCCATATCTTATTGAATATCACTCCTCTAATAGCTGGTCATCAATTATCATGCATGTAAAAATATCCCTGGAATAATCCACCAACAACTGGGATTTCCAATAAGGATCTATCCTCCATAGTGACAACACCGATGATTTATCATATAAAGCATCTGTCATGTGGCTTCCCCCTTCTTTTACATATCCCATGCCAAAATTACATATCGGGATGCTGTTATCCCCCCTCTTCTTCTCCTTTCTCGGCACAAGATGTGAGGTGAGAGTGTGTAATGATGATGTTGGTAGAATGTATCCCTCCTTGAGTCTACCCAAGACACTCATCGTTGTACCATGACCTCCCAATGTTCCCACTCCTCCTGTATCTATGAGTGGTGCAACATGTTGTGATAAATTTCTCACCAATCCCTGATTAGGTGGCCTCCCAAGTGGTTTTCCACAAAACAATAATGTCCCATGGGCCAAAGTCAACTGCATACATGATGGGACTGTTAGGTCCTTACTTCCACTGTGAAAATACAACTCTATTTTCTGTGTGGAATTTGCTTTTGAGGGATATGTGTGCATGCCCCTAATCATCTAATTTTTGACACTTTTTCTATCCACCCATTCCATCTGCAAAGTCTCCCAATCTGTGGTGACCTTCCCCAAAGTAATCAACCACTACACACCTAATATCACATTGGTTTCAGGTATGTCAACCATAAAGAAGTGATCAGTCAATGTATATGTCCCCATGGTGACAATTAAATATGGAACATAATGCATGCACCGCATAGTTCTAGCTCCTGGGACCAAAACAGAAAATCCCTCAAAATCATCAGTGGGTATTGCCCTCCTCTGCACTAGTTGGGCATCAATAAAGTTGTGGGTAGCCCCATTTTCAATCAAATCAGAAACCCTCTGATCCAAAATGGAACCTCGAACCCTCACGGTCAAGTACTTGGGTACTCCTCTCAATGATGCAAGGGCCCTTCCAATTGTAGCAAATGCTACATTCCCACCTCTTGGTGGTGGTGGATCCTCTCCTGCTATCCCAATGCTGTGACCTCCTTCTAGTTCTTCTTCTTCATCCTCCTCATCATGATCTGAAAAGACCTTTATATAGTGTGCCTTTCCTACTTCACATCTATGTCTAGGTGCCCATGATTCTTGGCATGTGAAGCAAAGCTTCCTTCTCCTCAAGTCTCTTCGAACATCATCACTAATAAGTAATTTTTTTTTGCTCTATTTTGAAAAAGGAGCCTTCTCATCTTTTCCCTTTGATGGAAAAGTGGGATTTTTCTGAAATGTTGCCTTTTATTTTGGCAAGGCATCTTGTAGATATATAACCCTTTCAGTGGAATCTTGAAGGGTAGTGGGTTTGGTATATTTAACCAACCCATGAAGAGGTTCTGCTAGCCCATAAATAAACATATAGAAAATCCTTGCTGCAGGTAAATCAGGAACCATAACAGAAAGTTTTAGAAATTTAGAAATATAAGTTTCTGGATTACCTGATTGTTTGAGCTTATATAGCCCCATGAAAGGTGCCTCTGAATCTCTTAGATCAAACCTCTCCACCAACCTCCTTGTAAACTCTGAATATGCAGTCACATTGGCATGACCCAATGTAGAAAGACCATGAAAACACCAATCATGTGCTTCACCCTCAAGGTGGAGCACTGCTATTTTGATGGCCTCCATCTCCTGTACTTGGTTCAGCTGGAAGTATATGTCAATCTTCTCTACCCATAATTTGGCAGTGCATTTTTATGGCCTATCAAAGTTGGGTAAGAAAAATCTGCCCATATTCCAGTGTAGATCATGATTCTGTATGAATCCTCCACCTCTATTGTGAAGTCGGGGTATCCTATTGTCCTTGATCTCATATAATTATTGAAAACTCAAATGATCATTGAATCTCTAAGATTGAGAATCATACTCCAGAAAATATTCTTCAAGATTTTCTTGTTCTTGAAACCCTCCATTTCCCACTGCTAAGAATGTAGGCATTATAGAGTATTGGGAAACATGTTGCTTCCTTGGTTGATCACTATAGTGATGAGAAATGTCATAGCCTTCTCCATGTAGAAACCATTTAGGGTATTCTTTGTGTCTATCCATCCTCATATCCTTTATTTCTCTTGCAATGTATTGCATAGTTCGAAGAAGAATCTTAGAGAACCCCTTCTCCTCATCTTCTCCTGATAAAGGGGTCTTACCCTTGTATTATTTATCATCTATATAATCATATCTCTGGTTTCTTTTGATATACCTCTTCTCTCTATCTGTGAGATGATCTCCTTCTTCTGATGACATATTGGCTTAAGATGCACAGGTTGAGCCAAGAATATGCTCTGATACCACTATAATATTCCCAAACGGGAAAAGCAGGAATATAGTGCATAAAAATGGAAATAGAAGTGTATAATATCACATCAATACATGAGACCAATATGGAGCCTTTTTATTCATCATAAAAACATCAAACATGTAAAAAATAATGGGGTAAAAATCATATAACATGAACCAACAAGCCTCCAATAGATCAATCCCCTCAAGGATGAGGTGCTGCTACTATATAGAATGTCCGAAAGTTGCTACAACACAGTCATAAAGAGCATAGCTGCAACAAAATAACTGAAGAGTTATGGATGAAACTGATATGGAAATAAGTGGCTCTCCTCCAATGGATCCTCCTGATGAAAGGCTGGCCCCTCCACTGAAGAAATCACTCCCCAAATCATCCACTGCAACTACCCCATCAACACCTCCCTAAAATAACATAGATCTAGACTGATATTGCACTGTAGGGGATAAATGAACTTTGGCTTGGTGCCAAATATATCAATTATGCTCAAGGGCCTTCATTAATAGCCTCCAAATGGAAGGAAACCTTCCTCCACTGAAATCTAGCTCAGAAATCACCCAAATCAACTCTCCACAACTTCTGCCCTGCAACACAACACAACCTCAACAGGAACTGCGTTGTACCGTAAGGCTAAAGCTTTAGTCTGATGTTAGAATGTGGAAATATAGTGCATATACTTCTCCTGAGCGGTCACTCAAAGTTCCCTGAGGATGAAGGTGGGATTCCAGCTCGGGAACACCCTGTGCTAAACAGCACTGCAGTCTTAGCTAAACAACTGAAGAGAGCAAACAAGTCTTAACAAACCATATCAAAATAATAATCTAAAACATGTCTTCTATGGCTTCCATCCCATTCCTTATATAAGTGGTGAGCCTCCTCACCCTTTTCCCCACTCATTAAAGCCACTAATTCCATGCATGGAATCTCCCTCCAAAATTGCGTTGTCCCATAATGAATGTCCACTCCTCCATGACAACGTTGTTGATTTGGTAAAAGTTGACCCAGTCTATATGCTCTAGCCCCTTTTCACACACAAGGGTGCTTTATCAAGCCACTAAAATGATCTCCTTTCACATTAGCAGTGGTTTTATTCCTACTAAGGAGATTTATGGATCTCCATACCCTCTTATTCATCAAATTAAGAAGCAAAAACAAAAATTAATATTCCAACTAGCTTATAGCTAATTGGAAACATTACATGGAGGTTGTTGAGAACGATCCACACACATATGAGTGAACTATTTAAAGGATCTCTTTCACTCAAATTTCCTTATCATGAAAGGTGGATTTGGTGTACTTTCTCAATGTACACCCTTTGCATGTATCACGTTGCTCAAGTGCACCCTTGGGAAGTCCTATATAAATTTTCTGCATGATATTCAAAGCTCCGTGATGTATATGGCCTAATATTCTATGCCATAAATCACCAATGTCTCAATTCTCCACCTTCTCTGCTTTCGTGCTCAAGTAAACACAATCTTCTACATCCAATTTGTATAGGTTGTTTACCCGAACCATGATCTTCTTCACTTTTCCTGTGGCTATGTGATGAAAGAATTACTTTCCTTTGCTAAATATCACATTGAAGCCACAATCTTCCAAAATATCAACTAAAACCAAGTTCTTCTTCAAACCATAACATACGTGACATGTTTCAATGTGAGAGGAGAACCAAACTCCCTATGAAAGGTAACAATATGGATGTCAATTGCATTACACCTCCCATCATCTCTCATCTCGATGTGCATTTGGAGATCCTTCTCCTCCATGTCACTGAATAAATCTTTGTTTCCAGTGATATGGAATGAGGCTCCTCTATCTAGGTACCAAACATAACCCATCACCGATTACACCATGCGTGCGATGAGAGTGAAATCCAACTTGAATTGTGAAGTAATATATTCATATACTGATCCTCCCGAGTAATTCTTTTTGGCATTCTTATTCAAACACGTTGTGGCATAGTGTCCCAGCTCATGAAAATGAAAAAATTTAGTCTTTGAAAATTATTTATTCTTGCCAGTCTAACTAGAATCTGAATTGGAATGGGATGAATTCCCTTTCCCTTTATTTTCCTTTCCATCCAAGGAACAATTCTCCTCATCATCATGCTTTGATGAGGATCCATCTCTGGTGTTCTATTGAATCTCTTCTTGTACTAAGTTGGACCACAATATCTCCCACTCCGGTATATTATCCCCCGCATTCACCGAATCTTGGTAGTTTTTCCAACTCTTAGGAAGGCCTAGAAGTGCTAGGCTCACTAGATCATCCTCAAAAACTGTAACACAAACACTTACAAGCTCATCCCAAAATTGAGTGAACTTGGTTAAGTATTTTGGTACCATGTTTCCCTTCTTCATCTTCATTTTTCTAATTTGTTCATTGCCAACTTCTTATTGTTGCTATTGTTTTGAAACAAGAGTGTTAAGGCCTTCCACATATAATATGGAGTTTCATTTCCATGGAGGTTCAAGACAATATGATCTTGAACTCCTTATAACATAATCCTTCTTACCTTTTCTACGTTATTCTTCCATGCCAGCAGATCTTGAGCATTTATTATTGCAGGCTTAGGAATATCATTACCTATGAATTCCTTCAACCCATTTTCTTCCAATATTTATTCCATTAAGGGTATATTCGAGTCTCAATTCAAAGAAACACATCATTTTCTTGTTGCTGATCTTGAACAGTAGATCTAAAAATTCGAATCACCTGCATAGGACAAAATCATATTCTTCTCTTCTAGATTGATTATGGCTTTGATACCATGTAGAAAATCCAAGTAGATTCAAATGATAATTGTAATATGCTAAAAAAATATACTTGTGTTGGAACAGGGTCTCCTGCAAGCTGCGAATCTGGTCCATTTTGTATATTTTTTATTATATTTAGTCTAGCGCAGGGGTTTTGGGGTGGGCCAAAGCCCCTAATACATTGTATGGAGGCCAAGGGTAGACCAAGAGTCCACAAACTGCGGTTTGCAGACCATTGGATGCATAGGCTAAAGTACTATAAATAGTTGAACCTTTTTGAGTCAATAGAGAGGAATGAATAGAGATTGATGCTAAGTGTGAACTATTAGATTTGGGATTGGGTTATTGGGTTAGGATTCCTGCTGGTTGTGTGCACGGAGATCCTTTGTCTGGTTGTGTGCGAACCCTGCTGGCTGTGTGCGCAGGTGGGTTTTGGGGGTATGTAAGAGACTTTCTGATAAGTAATATATGCGAAGTATTGTGGATATCTAATGTTGTTTGATCTATCTGGATATGGTTATTGAGGACTCGAATTATATGTGATTTTGTTACGAGCTGTGAATGATATGTGTTTATGAGCTGTGAATTATCTGTGTTATGATAACTGTATCTGATATATGATTAAGTTTTCTACGAATATATTGTTTATGTTTATACTTGGTTGTCCGCACGTGGATGCGAGCCTATTATATAGATCTCGTAAAACTGTACTCTGATTAATCATTGAAAGTCTCACAAATGACCTCTGACTGCGTAGATCTAATAGTTACCGAATGGTTCGACTTACCTGCTCTCTCTCTCAGGGTGCGGAAACTTGGTTCTAGCACTCACCCATACTTATTTGGGTGAGACTTTGGCCCACGCAAGAAGTTCATTACCAAAAGGGCCAATAGTATAGGGGTTTGTTGGAAAGCATTAACCTCTGAACCTGGGTCAGGACCCCTCGAGCCAAAAAATGGTTCTGTTGTTGAGACTGGGAGAATTTTGAGAGAGGGATTGGGTAATGCCAAGGCTGTACTAGAAACCTGAAAGAAAAGAAATTGATGAATGGTTCGAACAACAAGTTTAGGAATTCGCAGTGAAAGAAAACCACAGTAAGAGGTTGACCATTGAAGAGTGGAAAAATAGGTATATTTTCACAAATATCTATGAGATCTTCTTCGTAACTATTGCGATCGAGCTCCAGGAGTGGCTCGCAAGGTTGGTCAAATTTTAGAAGTGTTGGAAGGATGATCGGGTCACACAGTGGAGCCCAGAATTGATCCAGTAGTTAGAGGAGGCTGATAACGCCATCACTCGCACTGTAGATCACTGGGTGGACAACATGCTAGGAGGATTCGTGATGGAATTTTCCATCGATCAATTCATCTCCTGATCTGAAGCAGAGAAGAGATTCTTCAAAGGATTTACAAGTAAGTTTCTGAAGACTTTACCATTACTGATTAAGATATTACTGTGCAAAAAAATTATTATGTGTAGCCACACCGAGTGAATGATCGTTGATCTGGACGGAAGTACGATGTGAAGTGGCAAATACTATCAGACCAACCTAGAAGGAGGTAGATATGTCTACATCCCAGTAAGAGAAGTAGCTGTGCAGAGTTCTCCAACCACACCACTTTAAAACCAACGTAGGGGTAAGAATTCACCTACACCTCCACCACCAGAAGACAACATGGCTGCGCACATGAAATTGCCTACCTTTAAGGGTGTGGGAGATGAGGACATGGAGCATTTCTGGTTTGTCACAGAATCAGTATGGATTGCGCAGAACGTAGCTAGTGATGCGGTGAAGAGGGCACAATTGTCCCTTGCCTTTGAAGGAAGAGCTTTGGATTAGTACATGGGATACATCAGACAACATGCAAACTCAACCATCGAAGAGGTCAAGAACGCCTTAAAACAACAGTTCAAGAAGCCTAAGTCCTATTCTCAAAGTGGTCGATCTAAAGGATTTCAAGCAAGGGCCTTCTGAATCCATATGGGAGGTCGATCAACGGCTGAAGAAGGTTATCAGGGAAGGAGGATTTCAGTACAATGACAAAAAGCACACGGAGTGGTTCATTGCTATATTGTTTCCTCACCTGCGCGTACCTATGGGTCACCAAACTTTCGAATCACCGGAAAAATCCCTAGAGGTCATTATGAAGTTAGAAGTTGCACCCAGAGACAATGCCCAACTAGGAGTCTAGCAGATCCAAGGACAAATGGAGGCGATGCACATGGATATCCAGAACTTGCAGAAGGAGTGAGGCACAGAGGCTAGCCCAGAAAGATGGTGCATACATTGCAAGATGAATGGTCACACCAAGGATAACTACCCACTGTTAACAAACTACATGTGGGCTGGGGGACCTAGTCTATTGTGCCCTAGGGAAGTGGCAAGCCCAAGTGGGCCAGCACTATGGTGCGATGATTACCGCGTTACAGGATTGCACGACACAAACCACTGTCCCCACCTTGCTGCGTACTTCACAGAAGTAAAATAGAAATGGTGCAGGTTCTGCAGGTTGGTAGGACATGATAAAAAAAACTACCAGACATATGATTTGTTGATCGATCAGGGGAATCTCTATAGGGCGCAGTCGAACCCATCTTCACCCAGGTCGCTCTCGAGTGGAAGGGGCTCCCCAGCAAGGGTCAGGGGAGGCAGAAGAGGCGGAAGCGTAGGTCGGGGACAAGGGAAACTCATCTGTTATAACTGTGGAGAGGTAGAGCACTTTCCGAGGGACTGTCCAAACCCCACAAGATAGACCTTCTAGTATTGCAGGAAGCTAGACCATGCGATTGAAGGTTGTCCAATCTTGATAGTGAATATGTAGAAAAAGCAGCTGACACCTACGTATAATATGCAGAGGGTTAAGGCCGAACTATGAGACAAATATCCAAGCGTAAAAGTCGTAACATGCAGTAGGATGGCCACCGGGGGGCCTGGGGAGAAAACTACAATTGAGCCTTTGAATTGACCAACAGTTAGTAAACAGGAAGGGTTGGATCTAAAGAAGGAGAAAGAAACATTTATCGCAGCTCGCAAGGACTTTTCTAAGGCAGAGGCATCTACTTCATAACCGCCTAAGGACCTTAAGGTAGATGATGAGGTCAAACCTTTTTTACAAGCATATATGAAGCTGCTATGCAACCCGAGGGTTGTGGGAAATATTCAGGCATTCATAGATAGCTGCAAAACTCAACCTATCCTCCTTCCGAAAGTCAAGGATGTACATAAACTCTATATGTATAAGAAACGCACCGGCAGGGAGATGCAGTTGACTGCGCAGATCGGTGACTATGAGATGGATCAGGTTATTTTGGACCTAGGATCGGATGCAAATGTATTACCAAAACAAACTTGGAAATTCATGGGGGAGCCTAAGTTGGAATGGTCCACTATCCAGCTGCGTATGGCCAATCAACAGAAGATCATTCCGTTGGGAGGACTATCGAAGATCGGGGTGGATATCGCAGGGGTTAAGGTCCGGGCTGACTTTGAAGTAATTCAGATTGTCGAAGATGTGGACCCCTACCCTGCACTCCTAGGATTGGATTGGGCCATCAACATGAGAGGCATAATTAACCTAAAGAAGAGAAGCATGGTATTCGAGAATAAAAGTACAAGGGTAATAGTACCATTAGATCCAGCAGAGGGTGAAAGATACACAGAACCAGTGCGTGATGAAGAGGATGTAGATCACATCTATAAGTTAACCACGCGAGACAAAGACTGGATCAACCCCACGGAGGAGGGGGTACTCTTCTGGGAAAAGGACAACAAATGTTTCTCCAGCTCTGATGGGGATATGGAGAACTGGAAAAACCAATTACATGATGTCTCTATGCTAAGATTTCTTCGGATCACAAAGAACTTCCGCTGCATCTCCTCGGAGTTAAGAGATCTACCTTATTTCGATGGTTCTGGTAATGTTAAGGAATTTTTGCAGGCATTTGAAGTCGAGGTTCCCAAAGAACAATGACTATGGGCCTGTAAGCTGGCCATGCAAGGATCACCTATGCAATGGTGGGTAATGCATGAGGAGGCATTCCAGGATTGGGAGGAGTGTCGGAATATGTTGATCTTACGATTTGAGGCCCCAGCTTATGTGCGAATCAAAACGTTCCTTGGACCTGAAAATCGACATGAATATATGGTCGCTTGGATAAAACAATGGTGTGATAGAACTGTCCAGGAGTGGGTTCATCTGCTTATTCATGCCTTGGGACCACTTCCCACCGCATGGTACTTAGATGCGGAGCTCCACAAGTGCACCTGCCACTCGGAGGCTTTGAGGGATGAATTTCTGGGAACATTTGGGTTCGTAGGCAGGACAAAGGTGCTGGACGCAGCTCTGCGGAACATTGACACTGTAGCATGGGGTGAATTGCACCTGTTTATCACACCTGAAGTACCCATGTGGGAAGCGCAGGTACTAATTATGGTCGATTACCGCATCCTAGCCCCAAAAGAGGGTAAGGATGATCCACAAGTTGCCTCTGACTCAGAAGTGGAAGGGATGCGCATGGTTACGAGGCTGCTTAGGCTGTGAATGGGTAGCATTGAGATGCACCCTACATTGGCTCAGATTGAGGGAATGGTTACCCCTACAGCAAAGAAACAGCTACGTTCAATCCTTTGCCACGCAGGTTATTACAGGAAGTTCGTTCGACAGTACACACTAATCACAGTTCTCTGAGAAACTTTCTTGCGAATGTGGTTCAATTCTATTGGGATAACGCATGTCGGAAGAACATGTATTTGGTTTTGAAGTACCTAGGGAACAAGCCTGCATTGAGGAAGGATGCGCAAGAGGCGCAGGTGTTTAGTCCAAGCTCAGCAGGTATGTTGAGCGCACATAAGGAGCGGAAAATAGCCTCTGAAACAGTAAAATTTGTTAAAAAGGAAAAGTTACCGTTGAGTGGAGCGGCAGATGGAAATTAATGAGGCAATTCCCTAAGATTTTTTACTATTTACTTGATGGTATGTTCCAGGTGAAGTTTACCCTACCGTTGGATGACCGCATGCACTATAAAGTAGGAAGAATAACTCAGACAAGGGTTCTGTATCGCTTCCATAACCCGTATGTATTTTCTTTATGTTGCACGGTTCTTTGGGCCTATAGCATTATGTTCATGACTAATCAACCCACTCCTGCTGCCAATAGTCCCCCAGAATCAGAATTTCTTTTTCACGCTAAAATGACAACTACCAACCTTGTGGAAGCTTCGGCACCTATAGAGCCAGAAATTGCGGAAATCATGGAAATTGGGCCTCAGGAAGAGGAAATTAATAGGATAATTGCACTCTGCTCCCTGCGTAGAGGATTGCCTTCAAAACCGGTGAAAGGAGCACCGAAGGGACCAACGCGACAAAATTGATCCCCCCTGTCAACCCGAAGGAGGCTACAGGACCAAGCCAGGAGGGCTCAGACACAGCTACGGAAAAGGATGCACAGCCTCCGTAGACTACTGAAATGGAGACTCAGATCAGTTCACAGCTAGACTTGAGCATGAGAGTGTTGAATGACAAATATACCACCTCTGCCTAGGGTACGAAGCGGCCAAGCCCGCAAAAGGGTCCCGAAAGAAGCAACGCACCCAACGCAAGGAATATGATGCAACGGTCACACTAACTGACGATGACCTCAAGAAAATCACAGACACAGTTACACTGGCAACAGAGGATAAGTGGGAAGCCATAGAGGAACAATAGAAGGTTGCGATAACCACCATCCAGGCTGAGCTTTGCACCCTCCAGTTGAAGAAAGAGATGCTGTAGAACAGCGTGATTCAAGTTCAGACTCCCTTGGAAACCAGCAGTGCAGTGCTAGCTATGGAAGAAAGCTATCTCTTCTCTTTGCCTAGCGCTACCCTTGTAGGAATCCAAATCCAAGCAGGCACAGGGATGCAGTTGGATCTGGCTAAGCTGCCCCACGAGGCATTACAGGGCCTCCACACCGCTGTGTTCCAGGAGATCCACCATCGTGACCAGAAAGTACACCAACAGCTCGGTATGGCAGAGCAGACCATAACCCAGCAGAACGCAGAAGTGCTCCTTATTGTCTCGCAGCAGGCGGAGCTTGAAACAGTGATCCACCAGCTTTGCACGAAGGTTACAGAGAGATCACGATCATAGCCACGCCCCAGGCTAAAGTTGAAGGATTGGTTGTAGCATTGAAGGAGTCCAGGACAGAAATGCAGTTCATTAAGATGCAGCTGGAGCAGCTAATCAGTGACCTGCGAGCCAAACTGCAGCTCGAAACACCCCCGGAGGTATGCGCCCAGCGTGTTGTGCTGGTGATCGTAGCTACGGACACCATTACAGGAAAAATTGCACAGGGCGCCCAGTTGCTCGAGACAGCCCTGCAGTTATGGACCAAATTCTAGCAAGATCCGATCCTCCAAAAGATTAGTTAGGAATTACAGCAGAAAGAGGAAGCTTTTGAGCAGATTGGGGCTACCTTACCCACTTTCATCCCTGCATAGTGTTTGGCCCATTTAAGGACCAGTAACTCCCTCCAAGATGAGATTGAGGAACTCCGGCATAAGAAGGACGTCCTCAGACAACGCTTGAAGCCTTGGACTATCGCAGCCCTCCAATTATCAGAGGATGCCGATGTTGCTGTTAAGCGACTAAATTAGACACTGGAGAGCATCATCACTGCGATAGAAGGACCGAAATCACAAAATCTCATGGACATTGCACAAAGAGATGCTACTCAGAGTCTAGAAGTGTTGCCCCCACTATTCACAGCCTTCAATGCATTGCACGCGCAAGTGGAGACCCCACCACCACAGGGACTCGGGACAAGTCACAAGATTTTGCCTGGGGATTGTTGGAATAGGGACTCCTACAAGCTGCGAATCTGGCCCATTTTTTATATTTTTTACTATATTTAGTCTAGCGCAGGGCTTTTGGGGCGGGTCAAAGCCCCTAATACACTGTAAGTGGGTCAAGGGTAGACCAAGAGTCTGCAAACTGCAATTTGCGGACCATTGGATGCGTAGGCTAAAGTACTATAAATAGTTGAAACTTTTTTAGTCAATAGAGAGGAATGAATAGATATTGATGCTAAGTGCGAACTGTTAGATCTAGGATTGGGTTATTGGGTTAGGACTCCTGCTAGCTGTGTGCGAACCTTGCTGGCTGTGTCCACAAGTGGGTTTTGGGGGTATGTAAGAGACTTTTTGACAAGTAATATATGCGAAGTATTGTGGATATCTGATTGTTTGATATATCTAGTTATGGTTATTGAGGACTCAAATTATATGTGATTCTATTACGAGCTGCGAATGATATGTGCTTATGCGTTTTGAATTCTCTGTGTTATGATAACTGTATCTGAAATCTGATTAAGTCTGCTGTGAATATATTGTTTATCATTATACTTGGCTGTTTGCACGTGGATGCTAGCCTGTTATATAGATATGGTAAAACTGTACTCTGATTAATCATTGAAAGTCCTGCGAACGACCTCTGACTGCGTAGATCTGATAGTTTCCGAACGGTTTGACTTACCTTCTCTCTCTCTCAGGGTGCGGAAACTTGGTTCCAGCACCCACCCATACTGCTTCAGGTGAGACTTTGGCCTGCACAAGAGGGTCACTGCAGAAAGGGCCAGTAGTATAGGGGTTTGTTGGCAAACCTTAACCTATAAACCTGGGTCAGGACTGTTGAGCCCCAAAGATTTCTTTTTCTTTCACCAAATTTCCCTTCATTCCATTTGTCCTTTATCATTTATAGGCTTAAAAGATCAATAGGATTGATTAAAGTCACTTTAATAATGCATACAATAACTGACTTACTAAACTTTTGTGGTCTTGTTGTTGTAGTAATTTTTTACTAGACTTAGCTACAGAATGCAGCCATTCTGTAGCTAGTCGCATATTTTGCAGCTATCTTTATGTTCACACAGGTTACAGGTGTCACTTGAAGGAAAAATGCATATGGTTGAATTCCAGAACTCACCTACATCATTCCTCGCCCTCTACGAAGTCTGAGCAAAAATATTAAAGTGGTTATGCACGTGGAGGAAACCAAAACTAAGAAGTAGACTTCTACCAGGACAAGTACTCTACAGATGTCTTCAGTAAAGTACGAGGCCTCAACAGGAGTTATAATTCGATTTTGATTGAAAAATACACCTATCCCTATTTCTTCTCAATGACAGTTATGTATTTTGCTTATAAAAATAACTCGGTGAACCGAGAGACAGTTAGCTAGTTGATGTTTTGTTGTTAAATTGTCCAAGACTGTAATACTATGTTTCTGAAGTGTTTTCCTTTAATGAAATAAGTACAACTTTAATGCATGATCTGAAGCAATATTGAGGAGATTCGTGTGCCAATATGATGGTAGAGGGCCCCTACTGTCCGAAAGGATTTGTGCATATTTTTTAGATAAGTAACTTTAGCTCTGTTTTGTTCTTAATTTAGGCAGTTTTCTGAACTTCATGTTTTATGCTTACTTACACCGAATAGTGCAGTCAATCTTGTTCTCATGAATTGTTCCAAAATATCACTAACACTGAATGATATAGAGCTGTAGTATTTCGAAGGCTAATTGCGTATTAGTTCAGTTCTGATTCATTGCATTTCAAGTTTTATTAGCTAGTTGTATTCTAGTTCTGTTAAATTCGACTTAAAGGCCTTCATTATTTACAAACTATTCTTGTTCTTAGTCTCTTCTAACACATTATTATCATATGAACAAGAATTAGTAATATCATTTTGAGGTCTTGACTATTCTGCAATTTCTCATAATTTTACAAACAACCTTTTTCCAAAGCTATTCCAAGAGATCTCTAACCCTTGAATGAGGCTTAATAGTAACATTTTGAGTTGCAGAATGGGTTGATTTTAGTGTCATAAGTTAAATTAGCATAGGTTTCCTTACTATGTTGTAGAGAATCTTTTCTCAACTTGTTCCAACAAATTTCTAACCATGGATGAGATTTTCTCTGTGATATTGTAAGTTGTTGTTTACTTAGAAGAACCTCATTGCATCAAACTTATCCTTTTCTCAAGTTGTTCCAACATACCTCTAATGAAATGAATTGGACTGAGTTAATGTTATGAGTTATGTTCCTTGTCAATATTTGCAATTGGTGAATTAGCATTTTCTGTTCTTAGATGCCATACATAGTTTAGAGTAGATTTTGCTCCGTTTTAGTGTGACCAATAACTTCTCTTTGCCAACAATTTAGTTCTTTTCCTCTTAGCACAAAAACACAAAACCAAAAACAGTAGAAAAACACTAAACACAACGAAGTAGGAAGAATATACCTAGGCACATATAGTGCACTTCACTTCAACAGTTTACTAGCCCTGGTTGATAATTTATGACATCAATTTAGGAACACTAAGTTGAGTAGACATTTTGGCACCGTTGCCGGGGAAGTGTAACTAGGTAGCCTTGTTTCTTACCTCCCAAAAACAATGATATGCGTAGAGAAAGAGACTCAAGGGGTAGATTCATAAGAAGTAGAAGCTTGAGTCCTAGAACACCAGTTGTTCCACCAAGACCAAGAGGTAGCACACCTCCAACTCAAACCCACATCCCATGATTTATTAATCATAGACTTCCAGAAGACTTAAGATCAGATGTTCTATCAGAGCGACCTTCCACTTCATCCACTGAATCTATCCTAGAAGAAGATTCAAGAATCCATGCTAGAGACATAAACTTTTCCACTTCCACAGGAGAATCAACCATGGTAGAAGAAGGGGGAGGAGGAGTATTTAATGGAGAACATACACTATTTGGAGGGGGTAGAGGTAGAGGTGCAGAAGGAGAAGGAGGTAGAGGTGAAGAAGGAGGCAGAGGAAGAGGTAGAAGGGAAATGGGAAGCTCTTTTGGGTTTCCTATAGTAGATGAAGAAACCAATGCAACTATGAAAAACATTTCACCCTCTGTCCTTCAAAACTTTTATGGACTCAAAAGTGAAGATCCTGAAACCTTCCTATTTGAATTTGAAGTCCTATGTAGAACCTATGATTACTTACAAGATGCTCAAAATCTTAAACTATTCCCTTCAACATTGAAAGGAGCAGCATTAAAATGGTTTATGAGTTTGATCAACAGTTCTATTAGGACATGGGAAGACATGAAACATGCATTTCTAGAGAGGTATTTGGATTACTGTATGCCAGTCAACCATAAGGAGGAAGTGTTTAAAATGCTACAAAAAGAGGATGAAAATCTGGAAGATTTGTTGGAGAGGTTTAACTATAACATCAAGAGAGAAAAAATGGAAAACTTAGACCAAGATGCTTTGAAAGCTCTCTTGTTGAAGAAAATTAGGGATGAATGGTTAGATATCCTTAATATGATGGGAAAAGGGAATATATCTCAGCTAACATTACCTAAAATATCTGAATTATGTATCAACCTTTCAAGAGGGAAATATAAAACTGTAAAAGGACCAAGAGACCCTGTGCTTGCAAGGGCAAGTAAGTCTACTTCTGGGACAGTAAGTAGGGAAGAAATAGGACATATGCTTGATGAATTCAAATATGAAGTTTTAGGGAGTATTAGTGAGAAAATAGACACCCTCAAGTTACAAAACAAGCAAAAAGCTGAATCTGATGCCTTAGCAATCTTTTGTCCCAAATGTAGAAAGAAGCATGCCTTGAGAGAGTACCCTTTGGATGCAAAAGTAGTAGAGACTTGTGTAATTTTTTCAGAAAAACATGAGACCAAGAGTTTTCCTTCACTTCCTGGTCTTAAAGCTGTCTTTCAAGAAGAAACCCCTAGAAATTCCACAGAATCTCTCAATTTTGTCTCTAGGAGGCCTTGGCAAGGACTTCAAACATAAGGATTCCATGATCAGTTGTATAATCAACCCCCACCAAATTGGAATTCTTGGCAGCAACCTTGGCCCCAATTTCAAAATCAATCTCAAACTTGGGCACAAGGAGCACAAAATCCCTATGGAAGATATTCTCAGTACTATCAATATCCACCATCCTATCCACCATATCCACATTTCTCTCCTCAACAAAATCCTCAAAACCCACAACATCAAAATCCACCACTTCCATTACCATTTCCTCAGAAAACAAATCAGTTACCTGCCCAACTCATAACAAACCCCAACAATAAAAATCCTCAGAACACATACATGATAGAAGGCCAACAGTTTCCAACCTATTTGATTACTCCTTTAGACCTTAATGATGTTCAACTTAGGTCTGGAAGAATACTTGAAAAGAAGAAACCTTCTGTAATCATACAAGAGCAAAACAATTCTGAGGAAGATTCTCTACGGGTAAATAAAAGTTTTGAAGAGAACACATCTTTTCAAGGCCCAAACATTGAAAAATCAAAACAAAAAGAACCAATAATTTCAACTCCTATATTAGAGCAGCCATCAACATCCACCTCTACACCTCCCTTTCCAGAAAGATTACAAATTGATAGGGGAGTAGAAAAAAAAATTATGGTGCCTAATTATGATTTCCTAGATGAGCTGAGAAATGTTTGTATTAAGATCCCATTATTACAAGATATTAAGGAAATTCCAATTCTAGCAAAAACAATAAAGGAGTTGAGCATGAAAAAAACAGGAAAAAGAATCAAAGAGATAAAGAAAATTCAACTGGAAGGAAAAATAGCAGATATCATGATGGGTAAGATTGCCATTCCAAAGTATCTAGACCCAGGAAATCCAGTTGTTAAAATACACATCAATGGAACTGAGATCCAAAACAGACTTATTGATTTAGGAGCAGCAATCAATATCATAAGTAGACAAATCATGGATAAACTAAAGATTCCTAATCTTCTTTTTACACCCACATTATTACAATTAGCAGACAGATCTATGAATAAACCTGATGGGGTAATAGAAGACATTCCAGTGTCCCTAGATTCTTGGGAGTATCCTGTGGATTTTATGATCCTAACTCCTAAGAATAATATAGGAGGACATCCTATTATATTAGGAAGACCTTGGTTAGCTACAGCTGATGCCTTTATTAGCTGTAGATCTGGTGATATGTACATATCTGATGGTAGTTCAACCAAGAAATTTACTTTGTATCCTCCAGCAAAAACAATTACAGAATTAGATGATACTCAATGGATTGAGGATGAAGAAAACATACAACCTTTCTTCACAATTTCAGAAATTAGTGAAGATAGCTAGATTTTGAATACCTTAGAAAATTTTGAATCCTCTTCGGAATACAAACATGAACAATTTCAAGAAAAATCCAACATTGAGTTTTTATCATCATGACAGATGTCTCTTTATTCCATGGATAAATTTGGCAGCTCTACAATTGAGATATGTCCAGGTAAAACTTTAAACATAAACAAGAACCTAGAGAAATCTCAACAGGAAAAGATAGTCAAGATATTACAGAGACATTCTTCTGCATATGCATGGGAGTACACTGATATGAAAGGGATAAGCCCTAAGACTTGCACTCATCACATCTACATAGAGGAAAATTGTAAACCAATCAGACAACCTCAGAGATGGATGAATCCAAATCTTAGGGAGATTGTTAAAGAAAAATTGCAGAAATTGTTAAATGTCAACTTTATCTATCCCATTTCAGATAGTCAGTGGGTTTCTCCTTTGGTAATTGTGCCAAAGAAAAATGGTAAATGGAGGGTGTGTATTGACTACCGGGAATTAAACAAAGCTACTCTTAAATATTGTTTTCCCCTACCTTTCATAGATCAGGTGTTAGATACATTAGCTGGAAAAAATTACTTCTCATTTTTAGATGGGTTTAGTGGTTATAACCAAATTCAAGTAGCACTTGAAGATCAAGACAAAACCACATTTACCTTTCCTTGGGGTACCTATGCTTACCGAGTATTTCCATTTGGACTATGCAATGCACCTGCAACATTTCAAAGGGGAGTACTAGGAATATTTTCAGATCTAATACATGATTGTGTAGAGGTATATATGGATGATTTTATAGTCTATGGAAACACATTTGAAGAAGCCTTAGCAAACTTGGAAAATTTTTTAAAAATATGTAAAGAAGAAAATCTTTCACTAAGTCATGAGAAGTGTTTTATGATGTTTACTGAAGGAATTGTTTTGGGGCATCACATTTCAGGGGATGGGATTAGAGTTAATGAGTCAAAAGTTGAAGTCATTTCTAACTTATCTATTCCAAGCTGTCAAAAATATGTTAGGAGTTTTCTAGGATTTACAGGATATTATCGAAGATTTATAGAAAACTTCACTAAGATAACATCTCCACTTTTCAAATTACTTACCAAAGACTGTGAATTCAAGTGGAATCCTGATTGCCAGTTAGCCTTTGAGACCCTGAAAACAAAAATCTCTGAAGCACCTATTTTAAGGGGACCTAACTGGAAATTACTTTTTCATATTTCAACAGATGCCTCAGATACAGCTTTAGGAGCCGTATTGGGACAAAAAGACCTGATTCCTTATGCCATCTACTATACAAGTAAAAATTTGACTCCTTCAGAGTTAAATTATACTGTAACTGAAAAAGAGTTCTTAGCTATTGTTCATGCCATAAATAAATTCAGACACTATATAACAGGCTATGAAACTTTTGTTCACACAGACCACTCTGCAATTAAATATCTAATGAACAAATCAATTACTAATGGAAGAGTCATAAGATGGTTATTTCTTTTACAGGAATTCAACATTACCATTCTAGGTAGGCCTGGGAAACAAAATACAATAGTTTATTTCCTATCTAGACTCCAAAACATCAAAGATAATACTCTAGTTGAATATCAATTCCCTGACGAATATATTTTTGCAATTTCTACTCAAACTCCTTGGTTTGCTGACATTGCTAATTATCTAGTTTCAGGGAAATTTCCTTCAATAATGAATGTAAGAGATAAAAGAAAGATCATTTATGACAGTGAAACATATTCATGGGTTGCTAATTAGTTATACAAAACAGGTCCAGATTTTATCATTAGGAGATGTGTTCGAGAAGATGAGATGCCTGAGATCCTCAAGGCATGTCATGATGAACCTTGTGGCGGACACTTTTCTGATAAAAGGATAGATTATAAGGTCCTTCATTTAGGATACTATTGGCCATCCCTTTTTAAAGATGCTAAAGAGTATGTCAAAAGGTGTGACAGCTACCAAAGGGTAGGGAAACCTTCTCCTTCAGGTGAGATGCCATTGCAGCCTCAGGTACATATTGAACCTTTTGAGAAATGGGCTTTAGATTTTGTAGGACCTATTATTCCTCCATCAAGACAAAAGAAATATATATTAGTTTGCACTGATTATGTTACTAAATGGGTAGAGGCCAAGCCATTAATTTCTGCTACTGAAGTATCTGTAGTTAATTTTATTTTTGAGGATATTTTTACTCGTTTTGGTGTCCCAAGAGAAATTCTTACAGATCAAGGAGCTTAATTCACATCAAGACTAGTGGAACAAATGATGGAGAGGTACAAAATCAGACACAAAAAATCTACTCCCTATCATCCACAAGCAAATGGTCAAGTGGAATCTACTAATAGGGTCATTGAAGGGATCCTAACAAAGACTGTTCATTTACATAGAAGAGATTGGGCAGACAGACTTCCTGAAGCCTTGTGGGCCTATAGAACTACATGGAGAAGCACAACAAGTCATACTCCCTATGAACTTGTTTATGGAAAACAAGTCTTGTTTCCCATAGAGTTTCAGATTCAAACTTTTAAAATGGCAGTCCAGCTAGGAATTGATCTAACAGAAGCAAAAAATCATAGGTTGGAACAGATTAATGAATTGGATGAGATCAGACAGGATGCAGTCCAGAGAACAAATATAGTCCAACAGAAAATGACTAGATGGCATGATAAGTACATTAAGGAAAAGAAATTCAAAGAAGGTGATTGTGCCCTCTTGTTTGATTCAAAGTTCAAATATTTTCAAGGTAAATTCCAAACACATTGGCTTGGGCCATATGAAATTGTGAAATTTTTTGACAATGGAGCAATAAAAATCAGGACAATAGATGAAGAAGAGGTCACTTTTTTTGTAAATGGTCATAGATTGAAACTGTATCATAAGCCACTTTCAGGATAATAATTTGTCAAGAGATTCCAGGAGAATAGTTATGTGAAGTTAATGAAGAAGAATCCTTCTTCTTCATCAACTTAATTGAATTTTCTGAATTCAGATGCATGAAAAAAAAAAGAGTATAAACATGAAAAATAATCTCTGATTAGCATGTTTATACAGAAAAGATAAAGTGAAAATTAGAATCCTTCTAACACTTTAGCTTTTCAAATTTGTTCTTTTCCTGCAAGCAGCTATCACAAAATCATAAGTGCAGGCCCATTTTATATATCATATTCCACTTATGATCTATTTCACTCCATCATGTCTCACTTCATTCATATTTCATTCACTCCATTCATCCATACTTCATTCACTCCATTCCATGGTCCACCTCATTTTCATTTCAGATTTTTAAATTTGATCTCTTTCTGCAATTGAGTATTACAAATCATAAGTTGCAGGCCACTTTTCATACTTCATTCCACTTTACATTTATGATCCATTTCATTCCATTATATTTCACTTCACTCATGCTCCATTCCACCATATTTCATGATCCATTTTATTTCATTTTATACTACATTCCATCCATGTTTCAAATCATTTCATTCCATGTTTCAAAGCTTCTACAGGTATTCTGCAGCCAGGTATCCTGCAGGCAACTATCCAGAAACCACTTGTTCAGCAGAAAATTGACCCTGCACACCTATGTCAACAAGAAAAATTAAAGGGATTATGAAGACTAAAAGACCAATGATTTTCAAAGGAAGACAAAGCATATTAAAAACCACAAAAATCAAAAGAAGGGCTAAGGTAACTTGTGAAATTATTATGATAATAGATTATGAAAGTTATAGTATGGTTAAGTTATATGTATGTTTCATAAAGTTATTTTGATTATTCGTATTGATCATGTCTATCAAGCCTATCATAAAATTCATGGAAAAATACCTTCCATTTCGCCATATCAAATCATCATTTATTAAAAATTAATGGTTAGTACTTGAAGTGACCTATTAGGTCACATCACTAGCCTGAAGTATTCAGTGATGATTTTGAAATTCTCACGAGATTTTTCCACTGTCTTTTGCTCCATGACAGCTCTTAAACTCATTTTTCGTGTAATTTACCCTCACCGTATTTCACTCATTCCATAACCACTTCATGTCATTTTTCCGTAGCCAATTCTTGTCTGAAAAATAGAGAAGTCATCTTTGGGGTGAAAACAACCTTCTACAACCATTTTTACTGTGAATAGGAGAGCAGTTACGGAGCAGTAAATTGAAGATTGAGAAAGAAACCATGGGAGTCATTATAAGATCCGAACCAGTTGGAACAAAATACCTACAAGGTTACCCACAGATTAGAGAAATGTTACAGTAGGTGGGGTGGCTACAGTTTTTGGAAAAGTGCAATGGATTCCATAAGGAGGTTACCAAGAAATTTGCCCGGTCCTTCAACGGGTCAGAAGTTGAAATAGGTGATGTCAAGTTCACTATCATAGAACCCTTCATTGTAGAAGTACCAGAATTACCAAGGCAAGGTGAACGATGGTTCAAAAACAAGGAATTTCACAATGACGCATGGAGGCAGATGCTCAAAACACCAGGTATGGATATCTCAGTTTTCAAGAAAGGCATTCCTAGTTCAGCCTTAAAGAATAAGTGGTGAAATATGTTGTTAATTATGCAAAAGTTTATAACTTGTGAAGGAAGGTTTGACACCCTATATGTTTATCATATTCGGCTTATGATGCATTTCCTAGATGAAGAAATCAATTTACCCTTTTTCTTACTCCATAGCCTAAAGAGGATGGCTTCTAATGTACAAAAAAGGGTTCAATTCTTAGAAACCACCTTGTATCACCATGGCCTAGTTAAAATCCTAATTGAGCATCATTTGAGAAAGGTGGGAGACAATTGGGATGAGTTCCTCTTGAGGAATCACTTAAAGGCCTTCATTATTTACAAACTACTCTTGTTCTTAGTCTCTTCTAACACATTATTATCATATGAACAAGAATTAGTAATATCATTTTGAGGTCTTGACTGTTCTGCAATTTCTCATAATTTTACAAACAACCTTTTTCTAAAGCTATTCCAAGAGATCTCTAACCCTTGAATGAGGCTTAATAGTAACATTTTGAGTTGCAGAATGGGTTGATTTTAGTGTCATAAGTTAAATTAGCATAGGTTTCCTTACTATGTTGCAGATAATCTTTTCTCAACGTGTTCCAACAAATTTCTAACCATGGATGAGATTTTATCTGTGATATTGTAAGTTGTTGTTTACTTAGAAGAACCTCATTGCATCAAACTTATCATTTTCTCAAGTTGTTCTAACATACCTCTAATGAAATGAATTGGACTAAGTTAATGTTATGAGTTACTTTCCTTGTCAAGCTTTGCAATTGGTGAATTATCATTTTCTGTTCTTAGATGCCATACATAGTTTAGAGTAGATTTTGCTTCGTTTTAGTGTGACCAATAACTTCTCTTTGCCAACAATTTAGTTCTTTTCCTCTTAGCACAAAAACACAAAACCAAAAATACTAGAAAAACACTAAACACAACGAAGTAGGAAGAAGATACCTAGGCACATATAGTGAACTTCATTTCAACAGTTTACTAGCCCTGGTTGACAATTTATGACATCAATTTAGGAACACTAAGTTGAGCAGACAAGGACCCCTCGAGCCAACAACTTGAATCTGCTCTAATAATTACAGAAACCAATTTAGCTCTTGAAATCACAAAACATGAAAGAGAAAGAATTTCAATCACACAACACAAATATTTTCCTGGGGAAAACCTCAACTAAAAACCCCACTATCGGTATATTGCATAAGCCAAAGAATATGAGAAGATTACAATTCTTTTCTCCAAGATGAGAAACATCTTCACTATCACTATATGTCTCAATGATTCCTAGACAAGCTTGGTTCATTACTTAACCAATTTTATGCCCTCTAGGATCCCTATTTCCTTGCACAATTTTCTTGGGTAATTAGGCCCTATTAATTAAGGAAATTCCCAATCCATACTGCATAATCCATTAGGTTCCTTCCTTTGACTGCATGCACCACCTGTACAATTCAGATAATTATACAACTGATATTACACTACCCTTGAACTCCAATCTCAACTAGGTATTTCTCATAACTAACATGCATGAGTTATTTATGAGTGAATTATCAGTTAATTGGTTGAACACATGACGTGACACCCCACTGTATAACCTCTTACTAGTTCCTCCATAAGTTAGAACTAGTTTAACTAAATTTAAATCATATAATTTTAGTTAATTAATTACAATTCAAATTAAACTCAACTGAGGCTCCTATAATGTAGGAGACACTCTACATGCCTCTAATTTGACCCTCAACTCGAATTAACTGATCCAACTAAGTCATCCTAACTTAGTTAACTCGTACAACCTGTCAAGTGATTTGGAATTACAATTTTATTCTAATTTAATTCAAGGGAAAATTAAATTAGAATCCTTTCTTGCTGCCAGTTTCAACACAAAGAAGCCTACGTTATGCACATAGTTCTAGGGTCCATAGTGTATGCCTAAAGCTCAATATTTAACACTCTTGTTGAGAGCATAAAGACTATGCAATTTATTAGAACCATTTACTTACTAAATAATATTTTGAGCTATGTGATTTAGAGTGTTGGGTCTCTCAAAAAGGTTTCCCTAAAAAATATGGTTTTTAATGTTTTGTGTTTCATTTGTTTGTTATTGTTATTCTTATTTAATTTTTTCACAATATTCTCTTTGGAATTAGTATAGGAAGCATATGTTGACCTCTACTTCCTTTCATTTAGTATTAGAGCATAAAAATATCATATACAAGGAGTTAGGGACAAGATTTTTAGATCTAATCTTGGTTTCTGTGGGAGCTTGTGCAAAATGAATACTTGTTTCATGAAAATGGTAAAAACAACAAGACTTGAAATGGAGGATGATATTGAGCCTTAAAACATGTACCTTTGCATTAGAACATGCATGGAGAAGCATTCATTTATGGGTAAATTAATAGATCTACCACCTGGAAGTCAATACTTATTGAGTGGTTTATTTTGTCTCATTGCATTTGGAGAAAAGAGAGTTGTGGGTAAATAAGTAGATATATGCTTTTGGAATTATTTACTCATGCATACAGGTAAGATAACTGCATGGTTGAAAATTATATGGTCTATGTAATTATATATGGAGTAGGAGGGATGTTAGCAATGAAATAGGTTAATGTTTACGTTATCACTCTCAATTTTTCAATTTTTTTTTGATATGGTCATCATAAGCTTCACCTTGTCTCATTATGTTAGATCATTCAGTTGATGAGAAATTCACTTAATCATGTTTATTATAGGTCATAGACACTTCATTAGTCTTTTCATTAGGGTCATATCCACAATAATCCACCTTGGGTTCACTTCATAGTCATCAAATAAAAAATAGCCACTTGTCTAGTTTTTCACAGTTTCGTAGCGAATACAGTGAAAAATAGGCAATTTTCGCTACAAAACTACTTGACAATTTCGTAGCAAATCTGAGGATTTCTCTGTTTTTTTTTACTTTTTAGCAGTCAGCCTCAAGGGAAGTTTCTAGGCAAACATAGAAAAATTCTAAGAACCTGAGAGAGATTATTGTCAATCACATATCAAATAACATTAACCTCTTTCACTTTTCTCAAAAGTGCTAAAAATTGGGAGATTCGGAGATGTATTTCGGCTCTATTTTCAAAATACAGAATTTTCCTATTTTATACATGTCTTTCGAATGCATATTCTGGACAGATGGAGATGGTTTTCAAAAAACCAAGAGATATTTTTCTTAAGAACATATCGACCTACAAAAACCTCCTTAATTTTTGCAACAAATATCAAGGATAGGGAGATAAGAGCTCATCTCTGAACCATATTTTTTTAGAAAAAAACAGTCATTTTATTCATAAATAAACTTGCTAAAGGTGAAAATGATGTTTTTTGAAGAGGGTAAGAGGAAATTTTACATGACAATACTTCATCATATCAATTTGTAGACCTGTTGAAGCCTAGAAGATCTCTGCTTCAAACATCGGGGAAAACCACCCGATCGGGACCTTAGGACAGCTCCTTATCCGTTTGGTATGGTGGCTCCGACTGGTTTGGTATGACTGGCTCCGACAAGTCTTCCATGATACCGTGGATAATCCGATTTCTGATTACAATAACTATAGCCACGGAAATTTAAAAACCTGGATTGAAAGGACCAGTTTCCTTATAACTAATGGGTTGGTGATGGGTTGATTTGGATGAATGAAAATGGGACTAAATGACTGAAATAAAAACTATCTAATTTAATCTAAATACTGATAAAGAAATTCTAAAACTAACCTGGGTATCATATGTGAATACAACTTAAAATTATTCCAATTTAACAATAACCATAAAAATGTATTAAAGTTTAATTGAAATTGTGCAGTAACAAATAAAGATAACTCTGTTTAAGAATTTAAATAAAGTTATATTAGCATATTATATTCATCATTGTATATCATTTACATACATTTATGAAAAGTGAATATTTCTAATATACTAAAAAATGATATATAGAGAAATATTATGAAAACGAAATATATATAAATGATAGCAAATTTAAAAGAGAATATCATATAACAAAAGAAATTAACAGTGAATAGATAAAAATACCTTATCCATCTTGAAAGTTTCAAATGAAATCTGATATTTTGATCCAGTAATTCCAATGCAAAATCAAATCCAAGGTACAGAAATGCAACTCTTTAAAGATAATTCCGCATAAAATCACCAGATGTGATCCTTTATAAAATATAAGAGCTAGTGGAGTACAAAAATGTAATCTCCAAGTCAAAAATATTACAACTCAGGACCCCTTCTCTAATGCATGAGAGGGGTTTAAATATGACATTACATGAAAATAGAATCCTACTACTACTACTACAATCTATCAACTTTAAAAATAGAAATGCTATCTTTTGTGGAACTGATTCATTGCTTTTGCTTTTCGTTCAATGTAACCAAGTGGAAAATTTTCAGCATTTCCTGGACCTCCGATGGATGACTCATCTTGGAATGTAACTGTCCAGCGTATGTGGCATCGGAGAATTCTGGAATCAAACAATCAACAGCATTTGATAAGAATTTCATAGCTACTTGTTGATTGTGTGGCTTAATTAGATAGGTCCACATATTGTCCTAAGATATTGTTTGAAGCTTGTTGATCTGTTGATTTTTGTTCATTATTTCCTCTTTCCATCTGCAATCGGTTTCTTCAACTTTAGGCAAACTGCCTGGAACACAATCTAAAATGAGATTAATTGCATACAAGCTGTCATTGATAAATTGAGTTATATTACCCATCATGCTTCTAGCTCTTGATATAGCTCTCTCGGCTTTCATTAACTGATGTTCCCACTCTATAAACAAGATCTCTTTATGTATTTCTTCTATCCTAGGAATATTAGCTTCTCTTCCTTTTTCTATATCTTGCCAAGTAAGAAATTCAGAAATCTTTTCATCAGCATCATCAATTTCTTGCCTGAGAGTAATCATGTCCTGGATCAAGGATGATGTGATATCACAAAATGATTCTGCTTGTGTTAATTTTGTAAAAAATTCATTTAACTGCTGAGACAACAATTTATTGACTTCAAGAGCCTCCGATTTGAATTCACTTAATTTAGGGAAATCCTTGAACTTATCTAAAGCTGCTTGAAACTCTTTTTCTTGCACAATCTTCATATTCTTCTCATTTTGCAACAAATTTTGTAGTTTGGAAATTTCTTGATTCAACTGTTGTTGTTTGCTTGAAGCCTGTTCATCAACTTTCTTCTTTTCTGCGGCAAGCTTTTCTTCTAGCTCTTTAGATCTGAGCTCTTGATTTTGCAATTGCTGTTCCAATTGAGCAATCTTCTGTTGATTTTCATTAGCTTGTTCTTCAAGTAAAGCTATATGTAAATCTTTTTGGGTTATCAACTAAGAAACCTCTGCAGCTTTATCAATTGTTGCAGCACTGTATGCTCCTGCATATTGGGACAACTTAGTGAGATCCTCTGATGGATTCACTTCAGCATTCTTATAAACAATATTAATGAACTCCTCCTATGAAGCAGAAAACATGTCTTGATCGATCTTTGTTCGCTTCCTCTATTTTTTAACAACAGCTTTATGTCTAGGACTGTAGAATATATCCAAGGGAGGAATTTCTTCAATCTTCAATATAATCTGCCCTGTAGGATGTTCAGGAATGATTTCAACGCCCTGATCTTCTTGCTATTTCTCTTTAGGATCATCCTGCAGTCCTAATTGGTGAGCAAATTGATCATACTGTTTCAACAATTGAGAGAAAACATTAAGATCAGTAGAGTCTACAATTTTCTCAGTAGTTTCATTTTCTTCATGTTGTGTATCTGATTTCTCTGTATTTGTTTCCTGTTCATTAGTTTTGCTGTCTGATCCTTCTTTTTTATTATGCACATTAATATCAGTACTTGTGCATTCTTTCTCTGTTTGAGTTGTGGACTGTTGATCAGTATTCTCTTTTTGAACATTAGGTTTGCCATCAGTATGTTCAATAGGATCATTTCCTATTACTTCCTTTTGTATCTGTGCAATGGGATGGTCAGTAGCTGATTGTGTAGTGACCTTACTGGTAGATGTTTCTCCTGTTGTTTTGCCAGATGTATCCTCTGTTTCTGATTCTTGCATAGGAATTCTTAGTTGGTCTAGAGGAAATTTCAACAATCTTTGTCTTCTAAATAGCATAAATTTATTCATCTCTTCTTTCTGGAATTTGGACTTGGTCAAATTATAAACTTGAGAAAATTTCTCTAATGAAATAAACAAATCATCATATTCATCTGGTTCATGCTCGAATCGAGCAATCGAAACTAAAGAAGTAACATTAAAAGATATCTTCTGTGGATCATACTGTCTCCCTGGGATTGTTGCAAATTTTAAGTGCTTTATTTTGATGACTTCCTTTTCTACATGTTTGAATTCATTCAAAGTAAAATGTCCAAAATTGAATGGAAATGAAGGCCACATTCATTTCTTACTATTGCTTAGAGATCTGGACATTCCCTCAACTATCAATTGATAAAAGATTTCCTGGGCTAGAAATTTGTCTGGAACAAAAAGAGGGAGAACATGGGGTTCCACAATACTCCTGAAAATCCTGACATACGTGAATTTTTCTTCTCCAAACCAATCTCCTATTGAGGATAAGTCAGTTTTAGCTTTGTCGGAGAATCTAGGAGGGAAGCGATTGAAAATGGTTTGAAAGACTGGGATAAGGAAACCATGACATATCCTATAAACATGATCTTTGAAATGAACTTTCCAAAGGCGTTTATGGTATATATGAATCGGGGTAGGATCTTTAGAAGTCCATTTCCATCCTAACAAGGGAAACTCAGAATTGAAGCAAAGGGCGTCTAGAATATAAGCACAAAAGAAAAAGGGAGTGGCATTTCCAGCTTTTTTATCTTGTCTGTATTCGAGTATCCTATTAGCTATTCTATCAGAAAGAATAATAGCCCAGTCCATATTTTCGGAATTGACAACAGCTAGGATTAAAGGAACCATTTGTATAGAAAACCTAGCAGAATTGTTATTGCCAAATAATCTACACATCATGGCAGCAACATAGCAGTATGGGGGTAAAAGAGAATCTACTGAATACATACCGGATGATTCATTTTTGTGCTTTTTAGGATTTTTTCTCCATTCTTTGATAGGTTCAGATTGAACCTTATTACTATCAGCAAACTCTTTGACAAATTCTTTGTTATAAACCTTCTGCGGATCAGAGAGATGATACATTACTTTAATGTATTCTACTTTAAATGATCCAAAAGACACTCCAGAAGATGAAATAAACATTCTGTTCTTAATTTGTACACTATCGATGACCCATCGAATCACATCATAATAAGGAAGGATGTTTGCTCTGGCTGCAATTCGATGTAGGAATGAATTCGCAAGTGTTCTTTCAGTAATGTCGGAGTCGGAATCTGAGTTATCTTCATCCGGTACTGATACCTTTGCTATTGTGACTTTAGGGTTTTCACTCTCCATCAGATTATAAACTCCTTCCCATGTCATTTTTCCTAGCCCTTGACATGATGTATCTGTAACTAGCTTCAGCTTTACTGGCCTTTCCTTCGAGACTGTAGGAATCTCAACAAACTTAGCGGCACCAATAGCCTTCATTCTCATTGTTCTCTTCGACATTTCGATATCTGGTATTGTTTCCCTCGGTCTGCGAATGAAAGGATTTTGATTCTGCAAGACAATAAGCTATTAGTCGTGCTAAATAAGCAAGTGAAAAGAAAAAATATAAAATCATGATTCATTATTTATTGATTCCGTATAACACTTAAATGTTCTCTTTGGGTTACATTTCGCGTATTTAAAACAGAATCATAAACCAATATTCATTTGATTTGTTATTCAATGTCGAACGTACCTTTGGAGATTTGGCGCTTGTGAAATAATATAAATTTACCTATTTTTTGAATCCTTCCGATGTGACAAGTGTATAGTGTATAAATATCAATCACATCGGACATATTCAAATGGTACATAGATATCCCAATACAGATTTCTCCGATTTCCGATTAGATGGTGGTATATCGCATCGGGGAGTTTCAATCGAAAATAATTATCAATGGCTTTCTCCGATTTCCGATTGCGATATGGTGGGGTCTACCATATAGAGATTCTACTCATTTAAGCGAAACAAATGTTTATTTCCTTTTGAAAAATGTTTTATAATAAAGCGCGTCGCATCGGGGAATTTTCAATTGACCACAAAGAATTTATTAAAAGTGTTCCGATTATGCGATTGCGATTGATCGCATCGCATCAGAGATATGTAAATGAATAACTTAAATCCTTTGCGATTGGTGATTTGCAATTGAACTAATCATCGGATATTTTTGAACATGTATATAAAACTTCGCTTAAAGATTTCTCCGATTTCCGATTGCGATTACTGTTCATGAGACCTATTTAAAAATGATTTATTTTATATGATAAAGTATTTATTATTTGATCGGATCAGAATTTTTTTTGAATGTTGTATTTGTTTGTACACACTTGGTAACAAAGATATGCAATGAGTCTTTCAAAACAATGAATCTTTATTTCTATATGAAAAGAAAAAAGGGACCCTATTTCTAAATGAATTTTATTCTAAAATTAAGAAAAAGGGAGGGTTTTTGTATAGTAAACAAGACCTATGGGTGAAATTTGGAAGAAAATGGGAGAATTTTGAATTTTCTCCATATTGAAGTAGTTTCGTAGCATGCTCCAGGCTTGAAGGCCAAAAAACGCTACGAAATATCTGAAGATGCTCTTTTGCCTTTAAATTCAGTTTTATGGAGAACTAAGGAGGGAAAAAATTTATATTTAGCTCATTAGCCATAAGGAAGATACTCCAATAGTTAGAAAGGTCAAATTTTATGCAAAAGGTGGATTTTGGAGTTTGCTACGAAATGAGCGCTACAAAATTTTTGTACATGATTGTTTTAGCAATCAAATTAAAGTTTGATTTTTGACCAAATGAAAAATTATTTTGGAAATATGAAAGAGGTTTGTCTTAAGCACAAGTCCATCTACAAAAACCTCTCTTAGTTTCTGTAAATCCATCAGGGTTTGGAAATTATACACTCATTTTTGAATCCTACTTTTCATAATTTTCACTAACCAAATTTGTGAAAAAATTGTAAAAATTCCACTTGGAGGAGGTCCAGTTCAGCATGTACATGGAATAATGACACATCATCACTCCAGTACACTCATAAAATTAGTTGGTTGAAGTTGATAAGGATTATTAAATGGATTTGTTGAACTATTAATGAAAGAAGAGTCCTTTTTGTATTAAAACTTTGTAAAACAGAAATATCCCTAGGAAGTACCCAAGTGATGGAATCATGTTTGAAATAGGTCTGTGAGGTGGGAATTCAAAGCTAGCAAGGTGGAAAATCATTATATGAGTCCTCACTCTACAAATGAGATAGTTTTAAAGTTAGAATAGGTTGGGAGATGTTAGGTATGCACTACTATTGTAATCTTTCACTATTAGTAATATATTTTGCAGCAGCTTGTTTCAGACCCAAGATTCATTGTGTGTTCTTATGTATGCTTGTTTATCTTAGTCCTTTTTATATTTATGCAGTGGCTCATGTGTAATCACTTGGAATTCAGTAATATGCTCCAATTTCCTGTACACCTGTAGTTGTTGTTTTTTCCTTTATGTGTGATTTGATAAGAATATAAGTGCCTTGGCTTCCATGACATTTTTTGTTTTGTAATTGAGGTTTAAAATGACTCCATAAGCCCAAGGGTAGAAAATCCTCTACATTTTCCACCTGAAATCATATAAAATCAAGTCATTATCATAGGGTTAGCCATCTAATAGATTTTTTATTGAAAAAATCATAATTTACCTTGACAGAGCCCTCTCAGACTGAAGAGGCTAATCTTTAGTCAAAAGATAGTATGAAATAGTTACTCGAAGTTGACCATTGAAGCAACCCAACAGGAACTTAATTTGGTGATAAAATTTTCATTGCATAACATGCTCATGCATACAATTGTAAATATTTTTGTGGAGCTGGATTTTATCACATGTGTAAGTTGCCATATGGTTGTAAGACCTACATTTGGGATGTTTTGTGAGTGTAAATTATAGATATAGATAGGTCATAGGGGGTCATGTTGTATTATTTCATAAACTTTGAGGAGTGTAGATGTATATCCGAAGTCAAGTTTAAAGAAGAGAAAGAGAGGAATGTTGTCATGTTAATATTGACTTAGTTAGGGAGTAGTTAAGATAGCCTTGATTCAATTATTGATGGGTTTACTATTGGTGATTTATGGACCCATGGTATTTTCATAGGTATTACAGATGATGAGTCATATTCAATGATTTTGGGTACTCCATTGTAATATTCCCCATGGTATAGGCCTCATGAATATGACTATTAGCTTGTATAGGCTTGGGTCACCAGTGTATTCCTGGATGCAAAACGTAGGCATAACTTTGACTATTCAACAGTATTGTTGAAAGAAAAAAGACTCTATAATATATGGTAACCATTTAGTTGTTGAATAATATATTGAACATGCATTAAAGTGTGGGATTTTCCTCTCATAAGGGTTTTACCTTGGAAATCGTTGTCTAATGGTTATATGTTTATATATTTTTTATATTGGAGCTATGGTTATTTAATTTTGTATATTCTTCTCTCACTGCTTAATGTAGTGAGAATAGGAAGCATACCTATAATTCCTTTAATTTTGTATCATATTTTAATCACCTTGCATCCAAGGTGTTAGAGAAAATAATTTTTTGATCTAATCTTGGTTTCATTGGGAGCTTGTTCTTAATGAAAACTTGTTGCATGAAAATGGTAAGCATGGAAAGACATGAAACGAAGAATGAAATTGAAGTATGCAGCTTTGGTCTGGACATGGATAGAGAAGCATGGATTTGTGGGTATCTAGATAGATCAACCTCTGGGATGCAGGGACCTATTGAGTACTTTATTTGACTCATTGTATTTGGAGTATAGAGGGATGTCATTAAAGAATAAATTATATGCTTCTTGCACTATTTTCTCATGCACATAGGCAAGATAAATACTTGACTTAAAAGTACTTGGTCTATGTAATTGTATTTAGAGTAGGAGGGATGGTAGAAATGAAATAGGATGATGTTTTATAGCATCAAATGCTCAGGCATACAATTTTAAGTATTTTATGGAGTTGGATTTTATTACTTATGTAAATGGTTATATGGTTGTAAGTCATATTTATGCATGAGTAACTCTAGTTTGATGATTCAGCACTATAAATTCTGAATGTAGACTTAGGTGACAAGGGGACATTTTTTATCCTTGATACCCTGTTATTAATTTTTATCACAAGTTAAGTTTAAAGGTGGGAATGTTTGGTCAAATATTGGTTTGGACATAAATTAGTTAGGATAACTTTGATACATTCAATGATGCTTTTATAGTTCATGTTTTATGGGTTGAATGTATTGGGTAACCCATGGTATTTCCACATCATATTTCATATGATGAAGCCTATTAATGGCTTGGAATACTCTATTGTAGGATGCCTCATGGAATAGGCTTCAATAGTTGGCATGTTGTCCATAAAGGCCAAGGTGGGCATTGTAGCCCTAGAGTACATAGTATAGGTCTTTATCTCACTATAGAACGCTCTTTTTAAGAGCATGGAGACTATATAATATATCGTTACTATTTAATTGTTGAATAATAAATTGAATGTGCTTTAGAGTCTAGGGTTTTCCTCCCTATTTTGTTTTTGTTAGGGTTTATTTCGATTCATCTTTGAATTGTTTTGTGTTGTTTCAGGAAGTTGTTTTCAACCCATTGTAATCTAAAATATCAATTAAGGTATTATGGTTGTAATTAAATTCGGGATTGAATTAGGTTTTTGGATGCTACAAAATACATGAATATTGTATCATGCATAGTTAGGTTAATTCAATGAAAATATAGAGTTGTGGCTTTGGTTTCTACTATTTTTTCTTGGTTATGGATTTCCAAGAGCAATATTATTGCCTTTAGGGGATGCTTTTTCTATTAAGAGTTCATTCTCTTTTTGGTATAACAAGTTTATCTTTTTTATACTTATATTTTTCACCATAGAATAATTAAATTCGTTAGTAAATGTAATGAAGGCGACTAACACTTTAATTGGGGATATTTTTCATAAAATGATACAAAATACATGAATATTGTATCATGCATAGTTAGGTTAATTTAATGAAAAGATAGATTTGTGGCTTTGGTTTCTACTATTTTTTCTTGGTTATGGATTTCCAAGAGAAATATTATTGGCTTTAGGGGATGCTTTTGCTATTAAGAGTTCATTTTATTTTTGGTATAACAAGTTTATCTTTGTTATACTTGTATTTTCCACCATAGGACAATTAAATTAATTATTGAATGTAATGAACTTGACTTACACTTTGTGTTACACCAATTTTTGGTCATACAACCTGTTATTATTAGATGAACCCAAGTACACCATGTAAGACCAATTTTACCCTAATTAAAATTGCTTTCACCACATAAAATAACTTATTTGTTTATATTTCCTGGTCATATTTAACCCAAAATAAGGAACTTAATTAAATAAATCCTTATTTATTTAATTATTCCCTAAGAATAAGTTATTTAAATCATTATTTAAATAATATTCTTAGTTAAATTTGACTAAATCATCCATAAATAATTAAATAAACCATTATTTGTTTAATTATATTCCCATCACTTCCCTAAGATGATAAATAAACCATTTATTTATTTATTATTTATAAATAAAGGAATTGACCCAAGTCAAAAACCCTTTTCCCTCCAACAAATATAATAAAATATTCCTAAAGGGTGATTCTAGAATGTGATTAATAATATTTTATTCATGCACAGAGTTCTAGAACACCCCGATATTTTGTTATAAATAGGAGGGTTTTCCCCATTCATTAGTCACCTCCATTGCATTAGATCCCACTAGATCTACTCTTGGTCACCAATTTCATTTGTTTACATTTTGAACTCCCATTGAGTTCCATGTTTGTTAGGGTTTTTTCATATTAACCAAAGAGAGGAATTTTAGATCTGAAACGTTGAGGACTTCCAAGAACCCATCCCACTGAGGAGAATTGGAAAACACCTTTCTTGTTTTCCTCTTAGGTGCCCCATTCTTTAATATAATATAAGATTCTTTTATACATTGTTCTTGTCTTGTTCATTGGATGCATGGAGCCATTTCACATTTTATCTACTTCATGTCTTTTATGCTTAGATCTAATATTATGCAGCAAATTTAAAGATATTTTTCCGCCATACTTGATGTTAGGGCTACTTGATATGCATAGCTAAAGGGATCTTTTATGAAGAAAGAATCACACTAACAATTAGCGACTCCACACGGGTTTTCTTTTGCCGATAGCGTCGTTTTATCTATTCACACGCATCATTTGTTTCAGACCCTAGGGTTTCTCTTCCATTTCCTGTTTTTCCTATTTTTATGGTACTTTCCACCTCTAAAACCCTTAAACAGTCAAATTTTTTAACTTTCGTGTGTTTTTGGCCTTATTGCGGAGGTGACAGACATCAACCGCAGCTGAGACAACAAATTTTTCTGAAATCTGCTGCCGAAGGAGACGGATCTGCAGGTCACACTTATTGGCCCAAAAAGTGTGACCTGAGCTTGAGGATGCACTTTTCTGCCCCAAACCTGCGACTTGGACTGAAAACAGGTCAGAACCTGCGACTTGCACTTTTTCTGCACATTTTTCAGCACTTTTTCTAGGTTTGTCTGAAGCTTCGGTCAGGGTTTTCCAGCCTCCGTCTCTGCCCGTTTAGACCTGTTTCTGACCCGCTTCACTCAACTAAGAGGGAATCTTGCCCCTTAGGGCTCTAGTACCCTCCACTTTTTGTGGGAGAGTCTTTGTTGTTTCAGAAGTCTGAAATTTCAGAGTTTCAGCCTTATTTTTCTCAGATCTGATACCTCCTTTTCAGATCCCTTTAGATCAGCTCTTCTCCCTCTCAAATCACCTCATATCGTTTTGTTTGGGTTCATTTCCATGGCCACCGCCTTGTCTCTTCTAGTTTTAGCTGATCTCCTCCTTTTTAGTAGCAACCTTGCCTCTGCCTCTTTGCTGTTTTCTGCACCACTTTTCCGCAAATTTCTCCTTTAGATCACATTCCCTCTCGACATTTGATCTATTGGCCTCTTTTTCGCATGCTTTGCTTAGTATTTCCCCTCTTATAGACTATTTTTGAGAGACCCGCCTTCTTGGGTTATATTGATGCATTGGTAGTTGTTCATTTTCTGTTCTTTTAATCTGATTTACTGCAAATTTATTTTCAGTTACGCAGCACACTTTTTCTTTTACTCTCAAAACATCTGGGTTTAAACAATTAAAATTAACGCACGCCACACATTGACCCTAAGTGAAGAAGCGCCTTCTTAACACCACCTAGAAAAGACTTTAAAATCAATTGTCATTGCACCTTTCTGCCCTTGACCTCACTTGATTTTGTCCCTCCATGCCCTTGTCAGTTTTATTCTTCCCGTCATCATTGTGCCCCCAAGGTTCCTCTCCCGGAGACTTCTTGGTCTTCATCCTTAGTTTCCGCTTGGTCGACTTCCTCCTTCCCGTCGTCATCGAGTAAGTCTTTCCCCGAGTTTGCACTCCGACTCTTCCTCTGATTATTCGGGTTCTCCCCCTCCTGGTTCTCCCCCTGTCACTTTCACCATGTCTACTTCAGGGCCTACCACCAGCAGTAACCCCAGTACTATTGCTGCGTTTGTTTCCAGTGGAACCACCTTGGGACCTACCTCGACTTCCCCCTTACTCCCTTATATGGCCGGCCTTAGTCTCCCCGACTTCAATCAACTGATTAATGATCCTATCCGCCATGATGTTAGTTGGCCTACTATGCCAACCAAGCTCCCCTCTGACATTCCCAAGTTCTAAGGCCTTGCTAGTGAGGATCCCTCCAACCATATCCGATCCTTCCATATGTGGTGTTCCTCCAATTCCATTGCGGGAACTGTTCATCCGCCGATCATTTCCCCGACGCTTACGAAGGCGAGCTTGCCCGCTGGTTCAATCAGTATGTTGACCAGCCCACCTCTTCCCATACCACCTTTGCGACCCTTGCCCGCGCCTTCTTATCCTATTTCCAGCTTCCCCCTCATTATGACATCAGTATCTAACTTTTGACTTCTTTCTGTCAATCGTCTGCAACCCGCCTATTCGATCATGTTAAAGAATGGCGGAGAAGAAATAGCCTATTTCAAGCCCCTACCTTCGAAGACCGTGTCTACATGGACTGGTTCCTTATATCTCTCTTACCCGCCATCGGCAAAGATGTCGCAGCCCATTTTCCTCAATCTGAAGAAGCCGCCCTCCAAATAGCCTTGAAATATGACCTAATCTATGCTTAATCTGGTTATGTTTATACCGTCCTTCCTGACCTCCCCAGACCCGGTGGCACTAACACACCGGGGGCACCTCATGCCACCGACGGTATTGTTGGAGCTCTCTCTCATCCATCCGCTCAACCTCCCATGAGCTATGGTTTTCCTGGGGGAGGGGGAACCACCTCCTGCACTTCTCCCCCTCCCAATAGCACGCATCTAGGATCCGGCATGCCTCCTCTTTTTGCCCAACCTCCGGTTTACCACACTGTTACCCAACCTCATTATCATCCATACCCACAGCCTCGTGCTCCAGCTCCTCTAGCATTCGCACGCCCGCCTCCCTTGTCTTCTAAACCCTCGCAACAGCAGTCACCACCCCCTCAAGAGAAGGTGTATGCACAACAGGGATTTGTGGCTACCCAACCACCTCACGAACCGGTAACCACTCAACCTCTTCCATCTGGTACCTCTGATTACCAGATCCTCATGATGAACTCTGACCAACCTATAACCGTTGACCTTAACCTTCAAACTCCGTCCAGTCCGTACCCCCAGCCTCTTGCTCCATCTGTCCTTGAGTCACCTTCTTCCGGTTCTACAGAGCCTCTTTCGACAACTAATAGTCCCTTGCTTATCCCTCCGCCCAAAGCCGAGGTTCATACCAAGATTCCTAAGGGACCATTACGCCGAAATGCTACTTCTGACCAAGCTACCCATGCATATAGCATAGTAGATGAGCTAGCCCAATCTCCTGCTGCCATTTCAACACTAGAACTCCTCTAGTCGTGCCCTTCTCTAAGAAAAGCTCTACTATCTGCCCTGGGTGCTGTAGATCCCGCAGATGACCAATTGATTGTTTTCGATGCCCATCAGTTAGAGTCTCCTCCTCTTCCTGCTTCCATAGCTTTCCAAATCCCAGTCAAAATCCAGAACGCTCACATTTCCCGGTGCATAATTGATGAGGGGGCATCCACTTGTGTGATGTCTGCTTCGGTTTGGAAACAACTCGGATCTTCTGAGTTGGCCCTTCCCATGATCACTCTTCGTGCGTGGGATGGCCATGCCTCCCAGCCCATCGGCCTTTTCCGTAACTTTCCTATCACCCTTGCGAGCAAGACTGTTTGTGTTGATGTTGAAGTTATCGACGCCCCTCTTGACTATAACATTCTTTTGGGGCGTAGTTACACCTATGCCATGTAAGCCATCCCATCCGCAGTCCACCGCAAGATTTTTTTCCCTCATAATGGAAATATAGTCACCGTTGACCAATTGACATATCATGAGCCAAAATCTCAGACTTCCCCTGAGTCAATCATCTCTTATGTAGCCAATAAGCCAACCGTCGATTCTTTAACCAGTGCCTCCCCCGGCATCTACAAAGACTCCTCCTTGCTTGGAACCTTCCCTGGTATCCCTCCTCCTATTATCTCGGATCCCAGCTCAGCGAATGTTTTCATGATGCAATCGTCTCTGGCCGACCTCATGCAGCCCGCTTCGACTAGTCAGCAACCCCAACCTCACCCACCGCAACCCGCTCCTAGCCCTTCGCCTCAGCCAGCCGAACCTCTCCCTTCTGACCCTTCTCCTACCGCTAATACCCATGCACCTCTCTACCCTCCTGGGTCGGTTCCACCAAGTCTCAACCGTCTTGGAGCCGTCCCTCCTGGCCATTACCCCGCTAGTCATATACCGTTCCTAGCTCCCCCACCAGGAGTGTACACGGTACCCGTCATGGCCACCCTCTCTCTTCCTAACCTGACCCTTGGGATTCCCGCCTGGTACCTTGATCCTCCAGCCGCTACCTCGCCTAGTCAACCCAAACCTTATCTTGCTTTGATCCCAGTTCAACCGGTCCCCATGACTTCTCCCGCTGCAACAGTGCCTTAGTCACCTCAACAGGGTCCACCTCCTGTTGCGACTGCTTCAGGTAAGAATGGCAAAGCTCACAAGGGGGCATCAAAGGACAAGTCTGCCTCGACAAACCCTTCCCCTCCTCGGCCTCCAAAGCATACCACCTAGTGTGCTTTGTGTGATGTTGTCGGTCACGCCACCCATACCTGTCCTAAACTGCCTCATCTCAAGCCCATGGTTAATGTCGCGTTCCCTGAAGCTTTTTTTTCTTCCATGAACATGGCACGAACCCCAAGCCTATTCACACCAACCACCCCTGTGCTTTGTGTGATCTCCATGGCCATTACACCCACCTTTGTTCCCGCCTCAAGGAATTCCGCACCTCTCTAGCTACGGTCCGCTAATTTGAGGCCAAGCACAATGAGTCCACATCTCCCCTATTTGCGCATTTTGCTTCAGCAGAACTACCAGACATGACTGCTCCCATTGACATTCCCCCTCCTGATGTTAAGCTGACGGAGCCTTCGTCCACCATTTTCTACCTATCATCATCCATGAGACCCTCGGGGAAAATTCCCTCTGAATCCTCCCCTGTTGTTTCGCTTGACCTTCCTTCGGCGATCACCTTGGGCTCAACATCGGTAGATCCTTTATCTACTTACTCCTCTGTCACCCCTTGTGACGACACACATGTGAACCTCTCTTCTCATGATGATGACTCAGGTAGCTTCGCCACATCAGATGGTCTTTCTCCCACTAGTCACCCCATCTTCTATCACGATGACGACAATATGGCAGAAATCACCACCCCTGACTTTATCTATTCCCCCTTACATCGACCCCATGCGTCCGCACCACATCCACCTCGTGGCCCTTACATTGAAACCCCATGTTCGGGTAAAGGGGCACCCATATTTGAGAGACCAAGAGAAACAATTCTCCACAACTCTCCTAGTGTATCTGTTCATGCCGACTTTAGTACCATTATTCTTCCACATTTAGAAGAACCTCTAAAGTCCCATATCACTTCAGATCACTCTAGGGATGATACCCCTTATCATTCCTTCATCTTACATCCGCAACATAATCGTTTAGATATCGTTGTTGACCAACCGATAGGTTTTCTAAAAAAGCATCAGTTCATTATCTCCAAATCCTCTGTTTGGGATAGTGGCACCAGGTATGCCAACGCAGAAACTTAAAGCCCATTTGATTCATGTATGCAGTACTAAAAGAGATTGGTAATCCTCCATTTCCTTTCTCAAACTGCATACCCATAACGAAAACAAATGGCACACCATATCATTAAAATGTGTTTATATTTCCCTTTTTTGCTACATACATTTTGGCATAACCACAACATGCTTGGGGGCACCTATGCCCCTCAACCATACAAATCCCAGATCTCAGCCAAAAACAACACTAAAGACCCCTTTCTTTGACAGGTCACACTTTTCAGGTCATTCCTGGGACAGGTCGCAGTTTTCTGCCTGGTACTTGCTACCCAGGTCACAGAACAAACCCCAAAAAGTGTGACCGGCCTGTTCATGAGCTCTGGGTACCTGTTAGTTTTTACTACCTTGATACTTCACCAGGACACATGTTGTCCTTGAAGGGTCTATTCACCTCTCCTCCAAATCAAATTTCTTCACTTAAAACACTTGTACTTGGGGCACCACTTTGCCTCCTTACTTGTCTTCGTTCGTGTTGATTTTCGTCATGAGCTACCCTATTGTACTCATGCTCTTCTGGTCCCCCATTGGACCCGTACTATGAGGCAGCACCATTGAGTCGCCCTTGTTTAGAGCATCCGAGTCGAGTCATCATCACATCCATGGATTCTATCTCGAGTCCCTTCATACCCCACTATAATCCTCCATCCTTTCTTACTTGATCCCTCTCTCGTGTCACACATTATGGCCTTTAGTACCCTTTTCCCCTATCCCTCATGATATTGTGTCAGTCGTTTCCAAGCCATTCATTCCCTTTATGCTCTAACAAGGGAAGTCGTCCAACCGCTCCTCCATATCCCTCATTCCATCATCATTATCAGTATCTACTTGCTCGTCACTCTACTATTTTCCCTCGTGCCTTAGTTGGGATTCCCTTATTGCCTCACCTATGGCAGACCGACTTCTATCAACATCAACTTCCTTACTCCAGAAGCCAGGTCTAGGGGGAAGTGTAGCTTGGTTCCAGTTCTTCTCAGCATGATGGTGATCTATACACTTGATGGTCCAGTGATGCAGTAGCAGCTATTGGTGATTCCCGGGCGTGTGTGAGATGTCTCAACCCTCATGAGGGGGTGGCCCTGCAGGTATCCCCCCACATGCCTGGATGACTTCTTCATTTCAGCCCTTGATGCAGCCCCTCTCATATGATGATATCGGCCTCAGCCGCTTGCAGCGCCTCTTCGATTTGCATGTATCCGTCAGATTTTGCGAGCACTTCCCTACGTGTAGGGGGCATTTGGGCGTGTTTATATCTCATGTACTACCCTATTATTTTATAAGTCCTGATGATTATTCCAGGCATCGCATGTATGTGGGATTCATCATGTTATTTATCTGGCTCCTGTTCAGGCCAGCACATGCTTCCTTGTTGCGTTCTGTGGTTTTCCGGGCGCCTTATTCTTTGTACTTTGTCTCGGCGAGCATAGGTATTCCTCCCCTACCGCCTGTAGCATAGGTACCACTTCATAGAAACTTGTTGCACCTGTAAGTCTCGTCTCCTCAGGGTCTAGTCCTTTCACACCTCAGACATCCTTACATTTCTCTCTCACCTCTCTCTTGATGCCTAGTGATTGATTTCTTACAACGTACTTTGGTCATATGATTTTCTCCTAACACTCGTATGTTGGGGGGAAATCTGTTACACCAATTTTTGGTCATCTAACCTGTTATTATTAGATGAACCCAAGTACACCATGTAAGACCAATTTTACCCCAAGTAAAATTTCTTTCACCACATAAAATAACCTTATTTGTTTATATTTCTTGGTCATATTTAACCCAAAATAAGGAACTTGATTAAATAAATCCTTATTTATTTAATTATTCCCTAATAATAGGTTATTTAAATCACTATTTAAATAATATTCTTAGTTAAATTTGACTAAATCATCCATAAACAATTAAATAAACCATTATTCATTTAATTATATTCCCATCACTTCCCTAAGATGATAAATAAACCATTTATTTATTTATTATTTATAAATAAAGGAATTGGCCCAAGTCAAGAACCCTTTTCCCTCCAACAAATATAATAAAATATTCCTAAAGGGTGATTCTAGAATGTGATTAATAATATTTTATTCATGCACCGAGTTCTAGAACACCCCAATATTTTGTTATAAATAGAAGGGTTTTCCCCATTCATTAGTGACCTCCATTGCATTAGATTACACTAGATCTACTCTTGGTCACCATTTCCATTTGTTTGCATTTTGAACTCCCACTGAGTTCCATGTTTGTTAGGGTTTTCCACATTAACCAAAGAGAGGAATTTTAGATCAGAAACACTGAGGACTTCCAAGAACCCATCCCACTAAGGAGAACTAGAAAACACCTTTCTTGTTTTCCTCTCAGGTGCCCCTTTCTTTAATATAATATAAGATTCTTTTTATACATTGTTCTTGTCTTGTTCATTGGATGCATGGAGCCATTTTATATCTTATCTGCTTAATATCCTTTATGCTTAGATCTAATTTTATGCAGCAAATTTAAAGATATTTTGCAGCCGTACTTGATGTTAGGGCTACTTGATATGCATAGCTAAAGTGATCTTTTACGACGAAATAATCATACTAACACTTTGATTGGGGAGATTGTTCATAAAATGATTTAAACAACCTTTGTTGTGCTTCTTCCTAGTAGAAGAGTGGCCATATGTTCCTTCCTCATAAATCATACATGGTCAATCAAGGGTTTCCTATACAAAACCCATGGAAACTGCTTAGGTCTAGAACTATAAATTACAAAGAGATCAATGAGAAATAGGTTAGCATAAGCTCATAATTTTTCCTGATTTGTATTTTCTCAACTCACGTGCCATGAATTATATCTTTATCACCTCAAAGAATTTATAAGACAGATCAAAATTTAAGGGAAGAGTTTTATTTAAAAAGTTAGAGAGTTTTCCTTGAAGCATCCTTATGCTAGTGGAGTGAGATTCCTTGTTCTATAGCTTCCAACAAATTTTGAGCATTGGGAATTAACACTAATGTGATTAGGGCCTAGGTGAGATCCATTTTGGGTGTCTTATCATGATAATGTTCCAAACTATGCTTGTTCAATAGAGGTGAGCTTGTGGATAAGGATAAGGACTTTGGGTCATGTGGCTTGGAGTAAAGTAGTATAAATCAAGGTAAATAATATTTGATGCCACTTTCATTTCATTAATAATATAGATCAACACTCTTCCCCACCACACACACCCTCCTAGCCCCACGAACCAAAAAAAAATCCATATGTTATTAATTGATCTATATTTTATCTTAAATGTGATTTATTGATCTAAGTAGTCTTGATTTACTAGATTAGGACTTGATTTATGTAATATTTAATTCATTTTCTAATGAAGATATGAGGTATGTTTTAATTGTCTAATTGCTTTGTAGGTAATTTGGTGAATAATAATTTTTGGAGTGGGATCTAGCATGGATATATTGGATAAGTTAGAGAACCATCATATTTAAGCTTTGTTTACTCTTCCATCTCTCATTTGTTAATGACATTGCATGATCAGTTCTAGGAGAAAGGGGACAATATATATTCTATTGGATGTTATGGTTCACATTGAGTCAACGAGGATATTTTATTATCAGTAGGTGAATATCCCTTCAACAAAATTGGTGACTGCATTAGAAAAAAAAAATTATATATATATATATATATATAACTTTTTTTTCTTTCCAGGTGTCTTTATTTCTTATTTTCACTTTAGAAAGGTTTAGTAGGCTCTGTGATGTGTGAATTTTATTCTTGTGTGCATCCATGCAAGGGTGGAACTAATAGGGTTTTACACCCCCCTGTATATCTACTAAAATAGAAATGGAAAGAATGAGCACGTTGGTCCCAAGTTGGAGGATTACTTGATCTTGACAAAAACATAGTTTCGTGTTGAATCTCCTACAATGTACTTTGGAATTTTTGAAGGTAAAAGTAGTTTTTCACCAAACTTAAATTAAATTGGTAGAGGTAAATATTAAAAATGAGTTTCGTTGTCCATATAAAGACTTTTTCCCCCCATTTTTGGGTTATAATTTTTTTTTTTACCAACTTCATCAAAGCAAAGAACCTCATCACTTCTAAATTATTCCTTGATATTACTTTATGATATCTCTGTAGCATTATTTAAGGCTGGGGCCTAGTATTTATTTATGGTTTTTACAAGATAAAATGATTACCTTTTTGGTACATTCTATGGAAATTTTCATGGAATCATAAGGTATGTGTTTTGATCCAACAAATAGCAATAGGTTTCTCCCTACATTATTATCTTGCATGATCAGCCATCCCTTTGTTGACATTATTCGTTAAGTTCAATCCAACTACATATCAACATTAGCCTTTCTCTTCATTAAATGTTGTAATTTGTGTGGTAGTGTCAACCCTACATGGGATAACTTACTTAGCATCCCTATATTGTTGTTTGGCACCCATGCTAGGATTATTTGCGCGATGAGAACCTATATTTATCCCCACCATGAATTTAAAATTAAGACTTCATTCTTCTCTCTTAGTCTTTTTTTTGCTATGTATTGAAGGGTTTCCTACTATTTTTGTTCCTTTAATTTCATTTGCTTATAATTTATCACTTATTTCTTGATACATATTGTTATGCTATCCTTCACTTGATCATGTTTATTGCGATTGAAATCACTATTTATTCTTGAAATTCCTCCATTTGCATCCATTTTGTGACCACATATCCTTGGAGAAAACATAATGATTGGAAATCACTTATCCAACACATTTTTTACATCTTTTTTTGAATATTAATGTCACGGGGACTTCACTGGGGGAGCGATACCAAACCACATGAATTTATATTGGGGATACATATTGAGGAAAAAATGACATAATATATTGAGCATATAATATGGGGTAAAGGCTTTTTATATGGGCAGGTATAAAAATTGGAGCTCAAATTTAATGAAAAAATATAAAGGGGTATAAAAAAATGTTAATGAAAAAATGGATACCTATAATATCTCATGAAAGTAGGGTTTTTTTTTAATTGGGAAGTTGTATTGGGTTCATATTGGTAGGGAGTTAAATAATGTGATTTTTAAAGTTATTTTCAAATATGTAGTCAAATTAAGGGTATTGTTTAGTATGCCACGAACACACTGTGATATGCCATCGGTTCATTGGGTCAATCCCCAATGAGAAATGTTCCATGTTTTTACAGTATATTTGCATGGCATTGATTCAGTTGTTTTCTCCAATATACCATACTTTTATCTCTTTTTGCACTAAAAAAGGCATGAAAATTTTAAAAAACATCAAAGCGGGTGGGGGGGAGGGGGCAGAAGTTCCATATTTATTTAGTTTGAGTGGCATCTATCAATTATTGTTTCCCTTAAACAAGGAACCTATTTTCATAATTGTCTTAGATTTTGATATATATTTTATTATAGTTGGGATTTATATTTTCTTAGGAGTTGTACCATAGCTATTAGTTATCTAATCTTGTGATTTAGTATTCTTCTAGTCATTATGGAGAACTCTTTGATTCATCCTATGTTGTTGCACTCATTAAGAACACATTTGTGAGAGAAAATAAAAAAATTCAAGATAACAAAAACATTATTTTACCTTTGAAAACCCAAATTGAGAAAACTTAGCATCAATAGATCTATTAATATCCTTGACCAAATTCAATGAATTTGGCAAAGGGAGCCTTCACCACTCACCTACAATCCCATTATAATGGAATGTCTCAATATTATTTAAAGGATTCATCACACGCAATCCCCAAGCACAAAACCACAAGATACCAAAACCATGGATCTAAAAACCACCATTGTTGACCTTAACAAAATGAATCATTTACCTAATCAAGGTTAACCTAACATCCCCCCTTAAAATTTACTTGGGGTAACTATCTAGGCCCTACTCCACTCAAAGTTTACAAGTAGGGTATTTTGGAATATATCATTTCCCCCCATCACCTCAGTCTACCTCTAGACATTAACAATATTTTTCCAAGAGTACATGGCATGCCTTATGAGGTCTTATAGTTGTATTCCCATTTACATTTCCATGTTCATTTCTTCTTTTATCAAAACTTCTCTCACTATTACTTGATAAATCCTACCAACCTCCTTTAATAAACCCATTATGTAAATAACTTCCAATAATAATAATCCACGATACATCATCTCATTGAGGCATTCATTCAAACACTGTGCATGCACCCTCCAAGTTTACAAATTTAGCATACATATAAAAGAGGGCACTATACACTCCATTCCACTCCTTCACATCAATGACTTAGGCCTTGAAATTTTATATCCACATGCAATAGCATATCCATTTTCGTTTATTACAACAACTCACAACCATGGCTCTAATGAAAATTGTTAGGAATAAAAATGTGAGTGAGATTAAAAAATTACAGCATAGCAACAACAACAATATATTACCCTAGGAAACCCAAACTGAGAAAAACCAACCTCAATAGATATATTGATATCATTTACCAAACTAAAAAATGCCAACTAAGTGAGCCTTTATTGCTCACCCCCAAGGCTAATAAAATGGAAGATCTCAAGCCTAAAGGATTCATTACATGCAATCCATGGGCATACACTACAAGCTACTAAAGCCATGGTCCCAAAAACCACCACTATTGACCTTAACACAATGACTCATTTATCAAGTCAAGGTTAAACTAATAGCACTATGTCATTGGTTATTTAAATTTATTGTTTCCCAAGTCCCTATTTTGTCCTTCTATTTGTTTAAGTGAAATTGAGCTTGAGCTAGCTATTTTATAGAACTATTGGGCTTTCATGTTATCCACCCCTATGTAATTCTTTCATTTGGTGTTTCACTTCTTTAGAAAATATCTCAATTATTTTTTCATGTCAAACAATGGGAACACATTAATGCCCTTATTCAATGGATCTCATCTTATCGATGCCAAATAATTATCTATACAGTGGATCTAGAAAATAAATAGTAACTTGGGACTTGCAGACATCTCTAGTAGGTTTCCTTGTGATTAAATGTTGGTTTACATCATCGACCCTTGATTGGTTGATTTTATTAGTGTTTGACATTAGATCCTTTATTCACACTCACTAGATTGTACTATGTAACTCGGAGTCCATGTTCATTATGGTGAGTCCCCTAAAATATGTTAATGGTTGTTATCAATGACCAATAATCCAATGGTTTCTACCATGCTCAACATTATCTCATTTATTCACATGATGTAGATTATTACAATCAATGGGTTTGGATTAAGACCTTGAGCTATGGGAATCTCCTATTAATATTATATTATTAAGTTGCACAATATTGTATCACCAATTGATAAGTAATTTGAAAGCTAACTGACGATTCTTGTTGAGTATATTCCTAATGTGTACTGTGAAAAAAATCCACATTGTATTTGTTTTTGGCTATGATATTTTATATATAATATGACATTGATACATCATGTATTTTTTCATGGGCATGGTCTTGAATTTCACTTCATGGATCAAAATTGTATTATTTTTGTATCTGTTAGTGTCAATTTTTACATCCTGCCACCAGTGATCAAATAAACTCTTGCAATGTCATGTTAGGGTCCCATTTTCAAAATTTTGTCATTCCATTAGGTCATCATGCAAAAATTTAGTCACTGGATGTAGATCTAGGTCTAATATTACTCCTTAAAAAAAATTATTACTTGCTGGCTCATTTCACTTCTTTGTTGAGTGTACCATCAATCATGATTTTTCATCATCATTTCCGTCATTTTCATCATGGTTTTATTCATTCAGAGTATCCATTAGGTCTTATGGTTTCCAAGGTCATCAAAGCACCATTTCATGCATAAATTCCAACAAGTGAAGGATTTACAGTCAAGAAATTTCATTAGGAAGTTTGATTTGTAAATTTGATTTCAAAGCAAAACGTAATTTCATGTCCCTAATTTGTAATAAGTTCTTAGAGTTCCAAGTAGATGCAACACTCAAAGTTCCATCAGCAAATAATCAAGGTTCTAAAAATCCATTAGTGTTCCTAAGTCATCAAAAGATGAAGTTCAAAGATCAAATTCAAAAATTAAAAGATAAAGAGAAATGTAAAATCAATTTCAAGAAAGGGAAAGTGGGTCCCAAGTTTGTTTAATTAAATTTCTCCAAGTATAAAGGCTACCAAAGACTAAGAATTCATTCATTTTCATTCTCAAAGCATCAATCTCTCAGCCTCCCCAAGCTAAAAATTTATTTTTCCTTCATAAAATCGAATTCTGGGTCATTCGCTGGGCTTTTGTAGGAGGCCATGCTGCACTTTTTCAAAAGGTGTTGTGCTTTTCACAATTCCTTGCTGCACTTTTTCTCTGTACATTGCGCTTTTTTTTGTAGGGAGCCGCAATCCCTAATATTCATTGCATAGGTTCTCAGCTACATTTAAGGGTTTCTACAACTATTTCCAAGTAAGTGACACCTCCATAGCCCCTTCTTTCAACTTGTGGTGTTAGATTCATGGTGTATACCCTCCCTTACATTTTATGTCATGTTTTGAGCATTAAAACCCTAGTTTCATCATTTGAAAAATTGATTGATTTTCCGTGGACCCATTCACCTTCCCTATACCCTAACTCACTCCCCACTACCCTTACATTTACTCATTTCCCATTCCCAATCCCTATTTGTTAAGCCCTACCACCCTAGATGTGCTTTCCTAGACAGCTAGATACCTCCTTGTAATGCAAATTTCCTGCCCTATTTCCTTCAATATTTCTCCCTCTCATCACTTCCCTAAGCTCCCTCATCCCTTTATAAATTCCCCCATATTTTCCCTCATGCATCACAATCCCCTAATCCCACAATCCTATTCCCTTTCCCTTTCATTTCTTCCATAGGATTTTTAAAGACAACTAAACACAATGGAGGAAGAAAGAAACATAATGGAGGAGGAAGGAAATTCCACAAAAGAAGATAAGAAAACATATAACAAAGGAGGGATAATTTTGATATTAGAGCCAACAGACACTAGGGAATTAATGGCATCACCCTTAGCTGTCAAATGTTTCTAGCCTGTAGGTTGCTTTGAATTTTGTGAGATTGTACAAAGTGTCCAAAGTCATCCTACTTTGACCAGGGTTTTCATTAGAAACCTCCAAAATAACCAAGTGACTATAGCAGGGGTGAATTTCACCATTTCCACTAACATCATTGCAGCAGCAACAAGAATACCCAATGTGGGTGACAAATGATTTAAGACTAAATATTTGGATGCCCAACTATATGAGCCTTACCTCAAGGCACCTTACAAAGATAACATCAAAAATATATTTCCTTTTGGCCAGTTGTTGAACATATTTTCCCCCATGATGAAAATAATTATGAAATACTTCACTTGTGAGGGAAGATTATCTATATTATACAACTATCACATCAGGTTTCTCATACATTTCACTAGAGTGAAATTGCTCAACCTTCCCTACTAATTGTATAGAAGCATTGATAAAATGGCCCACATAGTGAAAAATAGAGATTATGCACTTTATATGAACAACCCCTTCCATCACTCTCTGATTAAAATCATTTTCCTTAACCACCTTAATCAGTTGAACATAGCATGGGAGATTTTCTTAGAGGCGGATGTCTTCACTGCAGCACCAAGTCAACCTGCTAGACCTATTCCACAAATAGCATCAGTTCCTCACATGAAGACTAGGCTATATAGTAGGGCTACAGTGAAAGATACCAAATAGGTCAAAGAGATCAAAAACTACTAGAGGGGACCTAGGAAAGTGTTTTTTCCATATATTGAGGAAGGGGAATTTCCTTCTTCATCAACAAAACAGGTAAATCAAAAGCAAAAAGAGGCAGTTGTTCAAGAGGAGGAAGACCTTCATGAGGAAGAAAGAGAGTTTAACTTGGTGGACTTGGAAGTCCAAGATTATCATGTGGCCTCAAACCTGATCATAAAATAAAAAGATGCCACAATCAAAGAGCTGCAGGACAACATGGCCAGAGCACAATTTGTCATATCCTTCCTTGAACAAGAAAATAAGTAGCTAAAAGACAAACAAGTACTCTTGGAATTAGAGTTGCGAAAGGCAAAGAGGAAAGACACCAAAGGTAAAGCAGTGATGGAACCTAATGAATATAACCATGGTGAGACTCAAACCACCAAGACAAGACCAAAAACAAGAGGTCTTAAGAGAGCATTAAAGCAGGAGAAACATGAGGCAGAACAACTCAGTTTTGAGGAAAGAATTGTAAAGGAAATCAATGATTACAGAGAAGTGTGGCTTGACAGAGTGAATATCCACCTTGAGAAGCTCCTCCATAAGGCCAACAAGGATAATGACATGCTCAAAATCATGGCCAACAGATACACCCCTAGAAACAATTTTTGCAACATCAGGATCAAGCAGTTGAAGGATAAACTCAAGAAAACCCCAATCAAGGGTAAGAAGGAGGAAAACCTTGAGATGGTTGATGATGCCTCCTTGGTTGCTTGAGACACCTCATCAGAACTTCCCCTACCAATTTTGAATATTTTTGGACATTTTTTCAAGTTTTGGGGCATTTCTACAAATTTTGACAGAATTTTTGCATAGTCAGCCTGCAAAAAGCACAGTGTGGGCCACACTGCACTTTTGTGGAGGCCTCCATATTAGAAAAGGATTGCATATTTGGATTCATAGTTATGTATACATCAATTTTTTACTACTGTCACTCAAGAAACAAATCTTTTGACAGGTGGAAATGGCCAAAAGCCACTCAAAAACCACGTTTCTGCCTCCTTTTTTTAGCCTTTCGTTGTGCTTTTTTAGCAGTCTTGGGAGATTGCATTTTTGAGGACCTTCACTTAACCATTTTCAGATCATGATCATATTTTTGAAAAACTACACTGGAATATATTTCCAGTGAGCCATTTTGGGCCCAATTTTCATTTCAGGAAGTCAGTCAAAAATCAGTTTCAAGGTCCACGCTGTGTTTTTTCCGAGGGCAGTTCACTGATTATTTCAAAATTTTCCAGTTTTATCAGTTGATTGACGGATTTCAAGGAAATTTACTGATGTAATTGTAAAATGTAAATGTAATTATGTCATAAATAATTACTAGGGGTAGATACATCATGTAAATATGTAATTTTGGTCAAAGTGAATCAGTCTCATGAATGATAGGGATGAGTTGGCTAACCTCCCTAATCACTAGGATTCCAATTGAGCACTTTGGGGATCAGATCCACAAGTTAGGGATTCGACCCCTGAGAGTGGGGGAAGTACTTTTTGGTCTATATCTTTCATTTCATTTCTCATTGCAAGGGTTGGATGATGTAGACTCAGACCATTGAACAATATTGTAATTAGACTTTTGGCAAGAAATAACAAACTGAGTTGCAACTATTTTGATGGGATTCCTGTGGTAATGTGATTTAACCTTGTTTCTCCTTATGTTTGAAAATTTTTGAATGCATTTTGATATTCATATTCCTTTCATATATTAATGTAATTGATTCCTAAGTTAGAAAGACAAAATTCATTAGCTTATGCTCTGTTTTGGAGGAATAGTTACAGTTTTTTTCATCTTCTTCTAATTGAAAATAATTCATGTTTCAAATGCTATTTTCTGAAAACCTAGCAGTATAAACCACTCCATCAAGATACCTTAATGTGATAAAGTACTTACCTACCCTGCCTCATCAGATCTCCGCAATTCTGATCCTTATTTTCCTTGACCTAGTTCTTCTTTGACCTATTGATCAAGGTGGCTCCAGACACACACAAATGACAAAGTGGGCTTAGGGAAGCTCAAAAATAAAAAATTTGGATTGCTCTCAAACTAGGTTCAGGTTGAAGATCTCATATTTTTTATTCCAACAACATAGACAACACTCAATTCTGAGTTTTTATGGAGAAGTTAGGAGTAGTCAAATTTTTGGGTTGACTCGGTGACTGGGCAAGCTTAAAGAAAGTGTAGTTGCACTGAAATTCGGCCACCGGATTCCGGGTGAAATTGTAGGACACTTAAATTCCCACTAACGCCTATTTTTGGGATTTTAAAAAATGTGCATCTTTTTTATTCAAAACAAAAAAAATATTAAAAAAAAAAAGGGTGGGGGTCGTGACCCCCACCACCGTCATCGCACGCTCATTACAAAATTTTGTTATGGTCTTACGGGTCATGACCCTCACGGACCTCACACCGTAACCAATGGTCAACCCATATATAGCATATATATAGGTTATATGTTTAAACATAGCATATGCAAGGTGTTGGCGGGGGTCGAACCGACCCGACCCACGTGGGCTGGCCCCCGAGCGGGCAGAACCATAAATAAGGTTAACTCCAACTATAACCCATTACATCATGCTCCACGTAATACAAATTCTGACGGAGTTAAGGGGGCGGGCTGCCCGATGCAAGCCCGAACCCCCCCCCCCCCCAAACGTACACACTTTATGCTAATTGTAAATGCGATGGGTAAAAAATGTATGTTGCGGTTTTTCTAAAAGTTCGATCTCAAACCAACACACCTTAATATGAAGGGGGTGGGGTTTGACCACTCGACCCCCTCCCCCACATTATGGATCCTAACCACTAAGCCAAGCGGACTCCTTGGGGAGTCTGCCCGACCTCCAATATTTAAACCCAATCTTCACAAATGCACCCAAGCCAAGTGCGGACACGGAAGCCGAGGAGGAGCATGCATTTTGAGACTTAATATTATTTTATTTCAGGGTACATTTCTTCATGCACATCAAGGCAATGGAACCATGAGCCCAGAAAAGAGGCAGGCGGAACCCTGATTGAGGCCAACTTTTAGGAGGGAAAAATTTTGACAGTTTCCAAATGGGACAAAATTTATGTCGTTTTTGCACTACTCGATGCCACGATCTGATGACGCATTCATATTTTCCATCTGAGCTTTATATTTTTCGGCCAATTTTCAAAGTGGAGTTGCAGGTGTCAACATTCAACAAGTGAGCATTCATTTTCACACATTTTGACGCCATGAGAATGATGGTGGCTTCAGATCCAGTAGCAGAGCAACTCATTCCTCAGTCATCTTCAGCGTGAGGTATATGATGAGTTGATTTCATGTACTTCTTTGTATTTTTGTCTCTGAGATGCATTGTGCTCTACAGGAGGTTTAATGTGGGATCTTGTTTTGTTCTTGATGAGAGATGTATTTTCTGTCATGGATATGTATGTTGTTTGAGATCCCTTTGCTACCATGTTGGCGGGATACTCATGGTCACATGTATGTTGCTTGAGATCCCTTTGTTTGCCATGTTGGTAGGATACTCGTAGTCATTATGTGTGAGTTATTTTCATACTGATAGGAGTCCTTTTTTGGGATGAGAGTTCTGGTAGTTGAACATCTCATAGAGAGGTCCAACCACTCCTGCATGAGGGAATTTTCCTTGTACGATAGATAAAACACCATCCATGTACATCATCTTCTTTACAACACTTAATGCAGAGGCCTACACCATCTTGACACTGAGGCTCGGAGATGTAGTCCCTCTTGGACGAACTCTGTTATCAAATCACATGTTCTTATGATTGTTGATCTTGAAATGTTATGTTCCTCTTCTTTACATCATGTAGTTTTTCATTTATGTTTATTAATGCTTTAATTAATTGCAATTCTAATATATCAGCTGAAGTAAAAGGTCTTGGTTAAGGGTATCAGGAATTTACCCTGGATCAAGTGGTATCAGAGCAGGTATTCTTGCTGATTGGATTTCAGGCATGAACTATTGAACATTCACTGAGTTGAACCATGGAGAATGTCAAGGACAAGTACGATACCATGCTCAGGGTGTTCGAGAAAGCAGACATGTTTTACGAGGCTTATGAAAAACAGGTAGGAGAGAACGCTGAATTAAAGACATGCCTACAGGAAGAGAAGGAGGACAAACATCAATTGCAGCTTCAGTTGGAAGCGCAACAACGAAATTCTTCAAGCAGATCATGATGCATTGAAGGCATTCCTACAGGAAGAGAAGGAGAAGCAGCAGTTTTAGCTTCAACAACAAGCCATGACAGAGGCCTTGGAGGAAGTTAAGCGCAACAAAGGCTTAGAGAAGCCTTCTTCACCCATTTCACAATTGACAACTAATGTAAACAGTGTTGATTTCTCTTTAGTTTCTTCACATGATATCATTTCGGTTGGAAGTGTGGAGATACCCATTTTAGGAACTAGCATGAGACTCCTCACCATGATGGGGTACAAAGGAGGAAAACTTGGCATTCATTACCAAGGCATAACCCAACCATTGGAGGTTTTGTAGAGACTGCGCTATGCAGGTTTGGGGTACACTAGAGGAGGATGTTCGAAGGACATTAAAGGCAAACATGCATTGATGAACTCTCAAGGGAAGAGGAATGATGGGGAAACTTCGCCATTGTTCCATGGTCATTCATGTCGTAGTGAAAGAGCTGAGGCGAGCTCCCATCACCATGATTGCACCAGAGATCACCAGAGAAGGTATAATAAGTCTCATTATTCCAGAGTGCATTTTGATTATAATAATGTTGATAACCATGGTCATAAATCATGGCATCTAAAAATGTGTCATTTTTTTTATTTACATAACCATGTGTTTTCTAAGTGTTGGGAAAGGATGGCAGCACAAAGGAGGATGAGGCATGAAAAGCCTTCTCCCCAACAGGAAAATAAATTGGTTAAACAGGTTTGGAGGAAAAAGACCTTTTGCACTCATTGCGACCGAAGTGACCATCAAAGAGTCACGTGCTGGAGACTCCATCCACAACAGCGCCTTAAATACAAAGTTCCCATGCATGAACTAGTCGAAAAAGCTGATCGATAAGAAAATCTCCCACAGGGGGATGACCCATTCACTTTGATAAGTGAGAGATGGTTTTTCTAGATTATTTTTCTAGAGGTGTTAGCTTGTCATGGCCTTATTTTTGTAAATCATTTGTTGCATGTTACACTATAATAGTGATGATGTGTTTTTCCATCACTTGTTTAAGAAAAAATGATATTTTGGCCTTGTTTTATGAGTCGTGTGATGCATTTCTTTCATGTAAAAGTGATGAAGTGTTTTCCATCACTTCGAAATGTGACAATCATGTCTTTTCTTATATTGTTAGCTGGGGTGTGATTTCCACTTGATGTAAAATTGACCATCTAGTACATGTTATAAACTCATGGCAAGTATGGGAAATGTTTTTGGTCATGGTTGGTCAATTTGAGCATGTATTTGCAAAGGATTGTACTACAGGTTTGCAGAGGGTGCAGGTGTTGGTTCATTGCTTAAGGCTTTGAAGGACAAAGGTGAAGGAGATGGAAGGGTGACCTTTTTCAGGATGCTTGTGGTGTAGACATAGTACACAATAGTTGTAGATTCTTGTTGATGATTTTGGAGGACCAAAAGCTCCTCCATGGGGAGGATTGATCTAGGTGGCTCCAGACACACACACAAGACAAAGTGGGCTTAGGGAAGCTAAAAAATCAAAGTGTTTGGATTGCTCTTGAACTAGGTTCAGGTTGAATATCTCATCTTTCTGATTCCAATGGCACATACATCACTCAATTCCGAGTCCGTATGGAGAAGTTAGGAGGAGTCAAATTTTTAGGTTGACTTGGTGACTGGGCAGGCTTAAAGAAGGGGCAATTTCACTGAAATCCACCATTGGATTTTGGCTAGCTCTGGCTAGATTCCTAGAGAAATTGTGGGACACTTAAAATGCCCACAAACACCTATTTTTGGGATTTTAAAAAATGTGCATATTTTTTATTTAAAACAAAAAAAAATATTAAAAAAAAGGGGTGGCAGTCGTGACCCCTGCCACCCCCATCGAATGCTCATAATTTTTTTTTGTTATGGTCCGACGGGTCATGATTCGTGACCTCACACCGTAACCAACGGTCAACCCATATATATATATATATATATATATATATATATATATATATATATATATATATATATATATATATCACAACATATGCAAGGCATAGGCCGGGGTCGAACTCGCCCGGCCCACGTGGGCCGGCCCCTGAGCGGGCGGCACCATAATCAAGGTTAACACCAACTGTAACCCATTACATCATGCTCCACGTAATACAAATGCTGATGGATTTAAGGGGGCAGGCCACCCAATGCGGGCCAGGCCCCCCCCTACGTACCCACTATATGCTAATTGTAAATGCGATGAGTCAAAAATGTAAGTTGCAGTGGTTTTAAAAGTTGAATCTCAAACCAAAATGCATTAATACAGAAGGGGCGGGGTTTTCCCACCTAACCCTTATCCGTATTTTATGTAGTAACACAATAGAATACAGATATAACCATAAGCACAGAGATGCAACAGAAATAATGCTTCATTTTATTAATAAAAGAATGACTGAAATAGGCTTACAAACATAATGAAAAAAATCTAGGGCACTGGGAGCGTATCTCTGAGAAGAGATGTGGTGTACACAGGCCTCTAAACTTTGTTACAATGAGGCTCGAAGGCCTATTACAGACACAATGGAAATAGATGAGCTAGGGTACTGGCAGGATATCCCTGAGAAGAGATGTGATGGCTACCAGCCCTGAACTATGTTACAATGAGGCTCGAAGGCTTATTTATTGTTGAGAAACAATGTAAAACCCGAAACTTCCAAAAACCTAACCCTAGGAGATGAAGCACCAAAACTGTCGGCCCCATTTGGGTAAATAGGTGTTTCAACTTCCCAGGGACGCAACTTTGGCATCCGATCTTTTTTTGACGCGTTCAATATCTCTTTAGAAATATTTGTCTAACTAAAACTTTTGGTGTGAGAAACATCAGTCCATGGACCCATGTTGCTCCCTATTATCCCAAAAAACATCGTTTAGGGCCTCAAAACGACTCCGGAAGTTCAGGACCCGAAAAACTGGTAAATATAGTAAGTTGTCCTGCAACTTGGAATGAAAATAACTGATGGTGGGGGTTCAAATGGAATAGGTGGGTGGCCACCAATACCCACCTGGATCATTAATGCCCCAAAATGGCTCCGGGTGTGCAGGACCCGAAAACCTGCTGAAAATAGTAAGCTACTTGAACTGAAAAGTTGCAATAATTGATGTTGCGGGTCCAAATGGAATAGGTGGGTGGCCATAGATATCCACCTAGATCATTCCTCCCTCCTTAGGAAGAAATGGTCTCTGTTGCATTAAGTTCCTCCACGGGGGGGTGGAATTATGTTGAACTTGGTATTGGATTTGTCCAGGCTATCGTAGACCTTTTGGCAGACGTGATGGATGTAGATGTGTTGTCGATGGGCAACCATTGGAGTTGGGAAAATTTATCCATCATCGTGTTCCTATATTTCGCGAGGGCCTCCTCGAATAATATTTTGATAGGATATTCTTCTCCCTCGTCTTTCTTTCCTTCCACCATGGGGGGTCATCAGGGTTTGCGAGGGCGATCTTGGAGGGGTGCCACCAGATCGAGCCCAAACTCCTTATACCCTAACCACGTTGGGGAAATGCCAAGAAAAATAGAGAAAGAGAAGACCTGCTCTAATACCACTGATCCAAATTTTATGCAAGAATGCAATAGTATACAGATATAACCATAAGCACAAAGATGAAGCGGAAATAATGCTTCAATTTATTAATAAAAGAATGACTGAAATAGGCTTACAAACATAATGGAAACAAGATAGGGCATTGGCAACGTATCTCTGAGAAGAGATGTCGCATACGCAGGCCTCTGAACTGTGTTACAATGAGGATCGAAGGCTCTAATACCACTGATCCAGATTTTATGCAGGAACACAACAAAATACAGATATAACCATAAGCACAGAGATGCAGCGGAAATAATGCTTCATTTTATTAATAAAAAAATGACTGAAATAGGATTAAAAACATAATGGAAATAAGCTACGGAATTGGTAGTTTATCTCTGAGAAGATATGTGGCATATGCAAGGCTATGAACTTTGTTACAATGAGGCTCGAAGGCCTATTAAAAACATAATGGAAATAGATGAGCTAGGGTATTGGCAGCGTATCCCTTAGAAGAGATGTGACGGCTACCTGCCCCTGAATTGTGTTACAATGGGGCTCGAAGGCCTATTTATTTTTGAGAAACAATGTAAAACCCGAAATGTCCAAACACCTAACCCTAGGAGATGGGGCACATTAACTATGGGCCCCATTTGGGTAAATTGGTGTTTCAACTTCCCGGAGACGTAACTTTGGCATTCGATCTTTGTTTAACGTGATCAATAGCTAGTTAGAAAGATCTTTTTGAGGACTAAAACTTTTGGTGTGAGCAGCATTGGTCCATGTACCCATGTTTCTCCAGGGTTTCGCAAAAAATGTCATTTAGGGCCTCAAAATAACTCTCGAATTTTAGGACCCAAAAAACTGCTAAATATAGTAAGTTGTGCTGCAACATGGAAACAAAAAGAATTGATGGTGGGGGTTAAAATGGAATAATTGGGTGGCCACCAATATCCACCTGGATCATTAATGCCCCAAAATTATTCGGGCATGCAAAAATCGAAAAACTGCTAAAAATAGTAAGTTGTTGGAAGTGAAAAGTTACAAGAATTGATGGTATGGGTCCAAATGGAATAGGTGGGTGACCACCGATATCCACCTGGATCATTCCTCCCTCCTTAGGAAGCAATGGTCTCCATTGCGTTAAGTTCCTCCATGGGGGGGGGGGGGGGAATTCTGCTAAACTTGGTATTGGATTTGTCCAGGATTTCGTGGACCTATTGGCGAACGTGCTAGATGTAGATGTGCCACTAGTGGGTAGCCGTTGAAGGATATGGGAAAAGTTATCCGTCATCGCGTTCATCTGTTTCTCGAGGGCCACTTTGAACAATATTTTGATAGGATCTTTTACTCCTCTGTCTTCCTTTCCTTCCGCCATGGGGGGTCGTCGAGGTTTCCGAGGCTAATCATGGAAGGGTGCGACCAGATCGAGCCCAAACTCATTATACCCTAACCGCGTTGGGGAAATGCCAAGAAAAAAAAACAAAGAGAAAACATAATGGAAACAAACATAATGAAAACAAGCTAGGGCACTGGTAGCGTATCTCTGAGAAGAGATGTGGCATACACAGGTCTCTGAACTGTGTTAAAAGGAGGCTCAAAGGCTCTGATACCACTGATCCATATTTTATGCAGGAATGCAATAAAATATAGATATAACCATAAGCACAAAGATGCAACGGAAATAATGCTGCATTTCATTAATAAAAGAATGAGTGAAATATGCTTACAAACATAATGGAAACAAGATACGGCGCTGGTAGAGTATCTATGAGAAGAGATGTGGCATACGCGGGCCTCTGAACTGTGTTACAATGATGCTCAATGGCCTATTATAGACATAATCGAAATAGATGAGCTAGGGTACTGGCAATGCATCCCTCAGAAGAGATGTGATGGCTACCAGCCCCTGAACTATGTTACCATGAGGCTCAAAGGCCTATTTATTGTTGAGAAACAATGTAGAACCCAAAACGTCCAAAAACATAACCCTAGGAGATGAAGCGCCAAAAATATGGGCCCTGTTTGGGTAAATTGGTGTTTCAACTTCCCGGGGACGTAACTTTGGCATCCGATCTCTGTATGACAGGTTCAAGAGCTTGTTAGAAATATATTTTCAAGGACTACAACTTTTTTTGTGAGAAACATCTATCCATGGACCCATGTTCCTCCCAGGTTTCCCAAAAAAACGTCGTTTAGGGCCTCAAAACGGCTACAGAAGATCAGGACCCGAAAAACTGTTAAATATAGTAAGTTGTGTTTCAACTTGGAAACTGAAAGAACTGATGGTGGGGTTTCAAATGGATATGTGGGTGGCCACTAATATCCACCTGGATCATTAATGCCCGAAAATGGCTCCGGGCGTGCAGGACCCGAAAACCTGCTAAAAATAGTAAGCTGTTGGAAGTGAAAAGATGCAAGACTTGATGTTGCGGGTCCAAATGGAATAGGTGGGTGGTCACCGATATCCACCTGGATCATTTCTCCCTCCATAGGAAGCAATGGTCTCCATTTCATTAAGTTCCTCGATTGGGGGGGGGGGGGGGGATTCTACTGAACTTCGTATTGGATTTGTCCAGTATGTCGCAAACCTATTGGCAGATGTGTTGGATGTAGATGTGTCGCCGGTGGGAAGTCGTTGAAGGATCTGGGAAAATTTAACGATCATCGCATTCCTTTGTTTCTCGAGGGCCTCCTTGAACAATATTTTGATAAGATCTTCTGCTTCCTTGTCTTTCTTTCTTCCGCCATGGGCGGTATTCGAGGTTTGTGAGGCTGATCTTGGAAGGGTGCAACCAGATCGAGCCCGAACTCCCTATACCCTGACCGCGTTGTGGATATGCCAAGAAAAAGAGAGAAAGAGCAGACCCACTCTGATACCACTGATTCAGATTTTATGCATGAATGCAATAGAATACAGATATAACCATAAGCATGGAGATGCAACGGAAATAATGCTTCACTTTATTAATAAAAGAATGACTAAAATAGGCTTACAAACATAATGGAAACAAGCTAGGGCACTGGTAGCATATCTCTGAGAAGAGATGTGGTGTACGCATGCCTTTTAACTGTGTTACAATGAGGCTCGAATGCTCTGATACCACTAATCTGGATTTTATGCAGGAACGCAATAGAATACAGATATAACCATAAGCATAGAGATGCAGCAAAAATAATGCTTCATTTTATTAATAAAAGAATGATTGAAATAGGCTTACAAACATAATGGAAACAAGCTAGGGTGTTGGTAGCCTATCTCTGAGAAGAGATGTGGCATACACAGGCCTTTGAACTGTGTTACAATGAAGCTCGAAGGCCTATTATAGACATAATGGAAATAGATGAGTTAGGGTATTGGCAGTGTATCCCTGAGAAGAGATGTGATGGCTACCAGCCCCTGAACTATGTTATAATGAGGCTCGAAGGCCTATTTATTGTTGAGACACAATTTAAAACCTGAAACTTCCAAAAACCTAACCCTGGGAGATGAAGCGCCAAAACTATGGGCCCTGTTTGGGTCAATTGATGTTTCAACTTCCTAGGGATGTCACTTTGGCATTCGATATCTGTTTGATGTGCTACGGCGCTGGTAGTTTTTACATAATGGAAACAAGCTACGGTGTTGGTAGTTTATCTCTGAGAAAATATGTGGCGTACACAGGGCTATGAATTGTGTTATGATGAGGCTTGAAGGCCTATTACAAACATAATGGAAATAGATGAGCTAGGGTACTGGTAGCGTATCACTGAGAAGAGATGTGACGGCTACCCGCCCCTGAATTGTGTTACGATGAAGCTCAAAGGCCTATTTATTGTTGAGAAACAATGTAAAACCCAAAATGTCCAAACACCTAACCCTAGGAGATGAAGCGCCAAAACTATGGGCCCCAATTGGGTAAATTGGTGTTTCAACTTCCCGGGGATGTAACTTTGGCATTTGATCTCTGTTTAACGTGCTCAATAACTAGTTAGAAAGATATTTTTGAGGACAAAAAATTTTGGTGTGAGCAGCATCGGTCCATGTACCCATGTTGCTCCCGGTTTTCCCAAAGAAATTCATTTAGGGCCTCAAAACGGCTCTGGAAGTTTAGGACCCGAAAAACTGCTAAATATAGTAAGTTGTGTTGCAACTTGGAAAAAGAAAGAATTGATGGTGGGGGTTAAAATGGAATAGATGGGTGGCCACCAATATCCACCTGGATAATTAATGCCCCAAAATTCTTTGGGTATGCAGGACCCAAAAACCTGCTAAAAATAGTAAGCTATTGGAAGTGAAAAGTTACAAGAATTGATGTTGCGGGTCCAAATGAAATAGGTGGGTGGCCATCGATATCCACCTGGATCATTCCTCCCTCCTTAGGAAGAAATGGTCTCCATTGCATTAAGTTCCTCCATGGTGGGGGGAAATTCTACTGAACTTGGTACTGGATTTGTCCAGGATGTCGTGAACTTGTTGGCGGACATACTGGATGTAGATGTGCCATTAGTGGGTAGCCATTGAAGGATATGGGAAAAGTTATCCTTCATCACGTTCCTCTGTTTCTCGAGGGTCACTTCGAACAATATTTTGATAGGATCTTCTACTCCCTCGTCTTTCTTTCCTTCCGCCATGGGGAGTCATCGGGGTTTGTGAGGCTGATCTTGGAAGGGTGCAACCAGATCAAGCCCGAACTCATTATAACCTGACCGCGTTGGGGAAATGCCAAGAAAAACAAAGAAAGAGAAAACATAATGGAAACAAGCTAGGGTGTCGGTAGTGTATCTCTAAGAAGAGATGTGGTGTACACAGGCCTTTGAACTGTGTTACAAGAAGGCTCGAAGTATTTGATACCACTGATCCAGATTTTATGCAGGAATGAAATAAAATACAGATATAACCATAAGCACAGAGATGCAGCGGAAATAATGTTGCAATTTATTAATAAAATAATGACTGAAATATGCTTACAAACATAATGGAAACAAGCTACGGTGCTAGTAGCTTATCTCTAAGAAGAGATGTGGCGTACGCGGGCCTCTGAACTGTGTTACAATGATGCTCAATGGCCTATTATAGACATAATGGAAATAGATGAGCTAGGGTACTGGCAGCGTTCCCTCAGAAGAGATAGGATGGCTACCAGCCCATGAAATCTATTACAATGAGGCTCGAAGGCCTATTTATTGTTGAGAAACAATGTAGAACCCAAAACGTCCAAAAACCTAACCCTAGGAGATGAAGCGCCAAAAATGTGGGCCTTGTTTGGGTAAATTGGTGTTTCAACTTCCCGGGGATGTAACTTTGGCATCTGATCTCTGTATGACGCACTCAATAGCTCTTTAGAAATATTTGTTCGAGAACTATGAATTTTGGTGTGAGAAACATCTGTCCATAGACCCATGTTCCTCTCGGTTTTCCCAGAAAAACATCGTTTAGGACCTAAAAACGGTTATGGAAGATCAGGACCCGAAAAAATGATAAATATAGTAAGTTGTGTTGCAACTTGGAAACTGAAAGAACTGATGGTGGGGGTTCAAATGGAATATGTGGGTGGCCACCAATATCCACCTGGATCATTAATGCCCCAAAATGGCTTCGGGCATGCAGGACCCGAAAACCTACTAAAAATAGTAAGTTGTTGGAAGTGAAAAGATGCATGACTTGATGTTGCGGGTCCAAATGGAATAGGTGGGTGGCCACCGATATCCACCTGGATCATTTCTCCCTCCTTAGGAAGCAATGGTCTCCATTGCGTTAAGTTGCTCCATGGGGGGGGGGATTCTGCTGAACTTGGTATTGGATTTGTCCAGGATGTCGCAGACCTGTTGACAGACATGTTGGATGTAGATGTGTCACCGATGGGCAAACATTGAAGGATATAGGAAAAGCTATCCATCATGGCATTCCTCTGTTTCTTGAGGGCCTCCTCGAACAATATTTTGATAGGATCTTCTGCTCCTTCGTCTTTCTTTCCTTCCGCCATGGGCGGTATTCAGGGTTTGCGAGGCTGATCTTGAAAGGGTGCAACCAGATCGAGCCTAAACTCCCTATAACCTAGCCACGTTGGGGATATGCCAAGAAAAAGAGAGAAAGATCAGACCCGCTCTGATACCACTGATTCGGACTTTATGCAGGAATGTAATAGAATACAAATATAACAATAAGCACAGAGATGTAGCGGAAATAATGCTTCATTTTATTGATAAAATAATGACTGAAATAGGCTTACAAACACAATGGAAACAAGCTAGGGCATTCGTAGCCTATCTTTGAGAAGAGATGTGGCATACGCAGGCCTCTAAACTATGTTACAGTGAGGATCGAAGGCCTATTACAGACATAATGGAAATAGGTGAGCTAGGGTGTTGGAAGTGTATCCCTGAGAAGAGATGTGATGGCTACCATCCCCTGAACTGTGTTACAATGAGGCTCGAAGGCCTATTTATTGTTGAGAAACAATGTAAAACCTGAAACTTCCAAAAACCTAACCCTAGGCATTGAAGCGCCAAAACTATGGGCCCTGTTTGGGTAAATTGATGTTTCAACTTCTCGGGGATGTAACTTTGGCATCCGATCTCTGTTTGACGTGCTCAGTAGCTCATTAGAAAGATATGTCCGAGGACTAAAAATTTTGGTGTGAAAAACATTAGTCCATGGCCTCATCTTGCTCTCAATTTTCCCAAAAAAATGTCATTTAGGGCCTCAAAACGGCTCTAGAAGTTCAAGACCCGAAAAACTGCTAAATATAGGAAGTTGTGATGCAACTTGGAAACAGAAAGAACTAATGATGGGGGCTCAAATGGAATAGGTGGGTGGCCACCAATATCCACCTGGATCATTAATTCCCCAAAATGGCTCTAGGCGTGCAGGCACTACTACATTTGGCGGAAATTCTGACACCTGTTTCCGACGCTTTTGACCAAATGTCGGAAATTTTCCCAAATTTTTTCCATCCCGCCCGAAACCATCGCTATATCGACGTCTATAGAAAAGTGTCGCAATACCGACACTTAAAAACGTGTCGCAATTGCGACGTTTAGAGGAAGACGTCGCAATTGCAACACCATGGCCCAAAGTGTCGCTATTGAGACGACTCTAAACGTCGCAACTGCGACACAATGTCTAGGTGTCACCATTGCGACGTTTGGAGGCACCCGTCGTAATAGCGACGCCTTTTCCGCCGTCGGTATAACGACAGTTATTTTCGCGCTACATAAAAATACCAAACTTATTTGCGCGCTACATAAAAATTTGAAACTTATATGCGCGCTACATAAAAATGATTTTATTGTTTCGTATTTGTCGCAATAGCTACATTAACGTTTGATATCACACGCGCATTCGCCCTCTGCTCTTGCAGAACAGCATTCACCCTCAGCATTCGCCTTCAGCTCTTGCAGAACAACATTATCCCTCGGCATTCGCCCTCAGCTCTTGCAGAACAACATTTGTCCTTAGCTCTTACAAAATGGTAAGTTCTTACTACAGGCCCTTCCTCCTATAGTAGGGTTGACTCTATTTGGGTTTTTTTGGTCAATTCCATTGGATTTTGTTAGGCTGTAGGGTTCTCTCTAGATGTCAAGAATCAAGATTCAATACCCTCTATTATATTCGTCACCCAATACAAGATTTAATTTTTTCCCAAAGAAATGCTTATTAATTTGGCAGCCATTATTTCTCCCTTCTTTAAAAACCCTACATTTAAATGAAAACAAGCATTGCATTTCAACTACAAAAATCTATTAGTGTTCAAATGTACATGTGTGCTACATTAACGTCTGATATCACGCGCGCATTTGCCCTCCGCTCTTGCAGAACAGCATTCACCCTCAACATTCGCCCTCAGCTCTTGCGGAAACGACGCTTCGCCTTGACGTGTGCGAGCTCTTGCGGAGACGACATTTGCCTCGGCCCCTTTTTCGAGGCTCTTGTAGAACAACGTCGCCACGGATTCGCCTGTTCTTTCGAACGGCATTTGCCTGCATTCGCCTCGGCTCTTGCGAATGGCATTTGCCCTTATCATTCGCCCTCGGCGTTAGCCTCGACTCTTGCTGCAGGCCAACATTCGTCAGCATTCGCCCTCAGCTCTTGCAGAACAACATTCGCCCTCGGCTCTTGCAAAATGGTAAGTTCTTACTGCAGGCCCTTCCTCCTATAGTAGGGTTGACTCTATTTGGGTTTTTTTGGTCAATTCCATTGGATTGTGTTAGGCTGTAGGGTTCTCTCTAGATGCCAAGAATCAAGATTCAATACCCTCTATTATCTTCATCACCCAATACAAGATTTAAATTTTTCCCAAAGAAACGCTTATTAATTTAGCAGCCATTATTTCTCCCTGCTTTAAAAACCCTACATTTAAATGAAAACAAGCATTGCATTTCAACTACAAAAATATATTAGTGTTCAAATGTACATGTGTGCATCACTTGTGTAGGGTATTCCTTTCCACTTTCACATTATCCAAGAATGTGTGCAGTATAGTTCATATTTTTTGTGATTTAGATTATCTTGAAAAAGGAAAGGTAAATTATTTCCCATGGAAAAAGAAGGTTTTCCCTTTTTATAGGTTGTTTGGACTTACTTGGAAAAATTTATGGTATGCCTTTCATATTATGTAGTTTAAATTTGAATTAACAGATTATTCTACATGAAAATATAATTACCTATGTGATGCCCTTCATCACTAATTAAAATTATAGGGTTTCAATTTCCTAGACTCTAACTCATCTGATGCTAAATTCTAGGTTCTCATTGGTGGATCACTCTTCCATTGATTTCCTTTCCCTCTGGATCTTGTCATACTTTAAAAGTCATCAATGATACATATATTATTTCGGGTATCCCAAAAGGCTTTATAGTAGAACATATTGTGAAGTTTTTTTGACACTTGAGGATTCTTTTTAGAACTGCAACGTGGTCTATGCTATCGAGTTATATATCAAGCAACTTGTCCTTAATAACCACACTATGAGGTAGGTTCAATCAGTTTGAACTTGTTGGGACATAGCATATGAAGTTTTGTGATGAGTCCATATCACAGGTCTATTATGGTGAAAAAAGTGAAGACACGTAATGATAGTTATTATGTTAACATTACTAGAAACATTTTCGAAATTATCCATGCTATCAAGATGTCAAAATTCCGGGCATTAGGTGTCAATACTCGTAGCTAATAGATAATAATAATAATATAAAAAAATCACAACTTTATTCTTGAAATATGATTGTTACACATTGGTAACCTAGTTCATGAGTTACTATCACCAAAAGATTGCAAAACAAACTTAAAATATAAATTAAACCAACATGAGAATCCAACTAAGGGTTTCTCGACAAAATCATGCCATAACCTGGCATTTTGAAACCCAAATTTGAATCCATCATAAGTAATACAATGCAAACTTAGATGGATTTTCAATGCATGTTTGCATGCTACACTTATTCTCTGTTTAGATATCATTTTTTAAATGGAACCATTAGTCAAGCCCACAGTCCTTTTTATGTGAAAAATTTCAGCTCTATTTGAGCTCTTTTTTGCTCCACCACCTCCATAAACCAGTGTTACACGGGGTCTCGCCCCCCCACCTAGGGGTCTAGATTCCTCGCCCCCTCGTGCTCCGGGGTCTTGGGGACTTCTAGGGGATGTTTCCCTCACTCCCCCTCACGTCCCCTCACCGCCCCATTTAGTTTATGGTTTCGTGTTAAAAGTTGATGTGCCACTGATCCGGATTTATGTAGGAACGCAACAGAATAAACATATAAACATGAATACAGAGATGCAGCGAAAATAACACTTCATTTTCAGTAATATCCAGCAATGCAATTTTGTGGGAACGGAATGGAGAATAAAACTAGCTGGGGGCATTTGTTGGCTATGTCTGCGTGTGGTGGCTACGAGCCGCACAAGCTGTGTTACGATGAGGCTCGAGGGCCTGTTTGTCATTTGGAAACAATGGGAAATCCTAAACAGCCAAAAACCACTAACCCTGGGAGATGAGCGCCAGCTGTGGGCCTCGTTTGGGTAAATTGGTGTTCAACACCTGGGGGTGTAACTTTGGCATACGATCCTGGGGCAGCGCGCATACCTGCGTTAGAAAGATCTGTCAGGGACTACAAATTTGGAACGGGCAACATCGGTTGCGGGTATGTTGCCCTCAGTTCTCTAAAAAGTTGGGGCCTCGAAAGCAGCTCCGGAAGTTTGGGACACCGAAAAGCTGCAGCAATAATCGTGTGCCGAGCGAAAGAAAACTGGGGTAGACAATGGTGGAGCCCAAGTGGAATGAGCGGGTGACCTGTGTCCACTGATTCCCATTCCTCCCCCTTGGGGAAGCAATGGTCCCCATTCGTCTAAGTTCCTCCATGAGATGAGGAAATTCTGTCGAACTTGGTCACTGGTGAACCACTTTCCTTGAGTGCGAGTTGGCGGCGGTGACATTGATGAGTTGGATCTTCAACAGGCAGTGTTCCTTGATTTGCATATGCTGATACCTGGTCTGCTTGGTACTTTATTCCGCACGATGCAGATTTAACTCGGTGGTGTAGGTTGTTGCAAATGTCAGGGGTGTCGGTGAGGGTGATAGCCAGAAAGGCGATCCCACATTGAAAGAGGCTGGTGCAGGACCAAGGAATAGGTGGAATCTTCGGTCTGAATACATTGTTCCCTACCCAGCCTTGAACGATGGTGGCCCGTATCGGAGCGGGCGAGGCACGGTGGGGGTCCGATCAGGCGCTCATGCTGCGTGCCAGCCGCCTTTGTCACCCTGCAAGTTGTGTGGCCGCCGGTGTTGATCATGGCGTTGCTTGTAACGCATTGTTTTCTTGTCCAATATATCACGAACTTTGTTGAGCGGACCATGTGTTGAATGTGTACGATGAAGCTAAAACTTGTCCTTCAAGGCGGACATGTTTTGAATTGGCACAAAGCATTCCCAGTGGCATGGCTACGTACGATGGGGCATAATGGTGGAATCCCAAGCACACAGAAAGGGAGCTGTAGCCGGTTAGTGGCAGAACGATTATCGCTATGTTTGTGAGAGGCTCTCGTCCCATGTGCGTGGATGCTTGTGGAATTGTACATGGCAGAATGTGTACAATCAGGCTGACAGCGACCTTTGTCGCTTGTCTGTTTGGGGATGGAAAGAGCGCGGTGGTGAGCTTGGTATCCAACATGGGCTTGGTGGATACACGTGTCACCGAGAACTGTATCCTGATATGATATGATAGGCTGTGAGTTAATTCTTTTGTCGTTCAAAGAAGAGTTTAGCGATGGCCACTGTACACTGATATTATTCTTGGAGCCGCCATAATGGCCATCTTCGAGAATGTTATTAGAAGCCACAAAAACACGGTCAGCTTACTGCTTAGTGAAGGCGGACGGGCATAATCCATGAAGGATGGATTCCCAAAAAGATGGAAACTAAGGGGTAGGTAGAGGTATGAAGCCTTGCTTCTTGATGATGGGTTTGGCAATGGCTACAGCGATGGGAGGAATGGTGCTTCTCGACATGTTGAAGGTTCGGCCAATAGAAATATGGGGTTGCCTGCTATTTTACGGACAAAATGCCAGCGGTGACACAAACTATGGTGTGCTTGTATCATCTTGCTTGCTTGTGAAGGAACACAAAGGTGTCATGTGACATAAAATTATATAAGATGAAATTTGGAACCGTGCCCCCAGGGGTGCCTTGTAAGTTTGGCCGGGTCCTGGGTGCTCTCATGAAAGTGTTGATAAGTCTTTTAAACGTTGAATACGGTGGTGAGCGCTATGAATTCAGTGCAATTAATTTTGAAAATGAATGTGCAACTTGTGGTGCAATGCTACCTTATACTTGATGTTCAGTGAGCTGTGTGAGATATGTAGACCACTTAATCATGATGGTCACCTTCCTCCTCATATGTGATAGGGGCACAACGAATGTATGAATGAATTATTTCCTTCAAATGTAATGCTTGTGTGCAAATAGCTTGCTGATAGGTGGCTTTCCTTTGTCATATGTGAAATTGTATTTATGTGAACGAAGGATAACAACAAATGTGAGATATTATATTGAATGACTATAAATAGCATAGTCATAGGCATGTCAATCAATGAGTTTGACACAGAAATCGCGTCGCAGTGACATGAGGCAGACAAGCGGTTTTTCGATTCTGAGCATGCTCAGGCAGGGTTAAACCAAAAATTTGTCACTCTCCTTGGTGACAGCTCACAGGCAGGTGATGTGATCACAACACGAACCTGAACTAGAAATTAAGACTCAGAAAGGCACAGAAGCTCTATTTATGTGGTGGATGAGGTGGCAGTCCAGTGACTTGAATCTTGGTGGATCCCCTTTTTCCTTTCTGTCAATGGCCTCAGGATGTTGGAGCACAGGTCCATGCTAAAGAAATGCTTCCTCTTGATTACTTTGCTTGTATTCTTGCCTTGATGTTCTGAGAGACTTTGTAGGATGTGGTGAGGTGCTGTCTTCCCAAGTACGCGTGAAATCGAAATATCATCCAAAATGCCACCCTAAATGAGTTGGTGAATAGCTTGTGAGATGTCATCATAATATATGAAAGGTAGGCGGAATCAGTAGTGACCAAAAGGCATGACAGAAAACATTCGAAAAAAGCCTTAACAGCACAGGCAGTCCTTCTGCAAATTCAGCTGGGTACTGGTGATACAGGACTTCGAAATTAATCTTTGAAATATTTTGCAACACAAGGTTGAGGTGGAAGATCGCTTGAGTACGTTGGGATTGGACCACTGTTCAGGCAACATTGGTCTTATTCGGCTGCAACAAATGGTCAATAAAGTCATCCCATCCCCACATCATCCTGCCTTTCAACGATGGGGCTCTGGGCATTGAACTTGGTAGGTATGAGCCTTTCTGTAGCAGGCTCTTGGGTCCTCTTGATTTTGTCATTGTCGAGCTGGTAACACGATAAGTGGTCCATTCAGTGGTAACAGAGTCCAGTCAGTCGGGTGTAACCGTGATGGAGGAGACATTCCTGTGGGTGAGGCCAGATATATCCATGTATCTACATGCCTTATCCATTTTATTGTTGTTCACTCAGGAGAACTATGTCTGGAGAGTGTTGTTCTTCTTTCTACTAAGGCGGATCATGAGGAAAACAAAATTTCCTGGTTTGGAAATGAGCTTCTTGTGTTGCGATGACAAAGGGCTCAGCAGGCGGAGGTGGCCTCTTGGTATCACTGTGCAACAACTCCCAAAGTAACAATAACCATGTGAGGAAACGAGACTCCTTCTTTGGCCTTCCCCAAGTATGGTTGTCAGCAACAAAGCTTATTAATGGAACGATGCTCACATAGTGCCTCACTCTGTGAAAGGGCCGTGCTAAGGAGAGGACACTGCCGTGTGAAGATCTCGTCGCCGGTAAACCACCGATGGTAACAGATGAGTGAGTTGCCAAGTTGACATTGACACATGGTGTGAAAATAAGTTCTTTGTTCCAATGACAATAAACAGAGAGCCTTTGTCCCAAGATGGAAGGACGATTCCTCCTCTCCGGATCACTTCTGGTTCCTCCTTTGGATCTTTGGTGTGTGATGCTTGGTGAACTCCCTTGTCGATAATGTTTACTTTTATTCCGCCTTTCGAACACGATTCGGTCGGATCATGCATCTAACTCGGCTTCCTCTTGTCTGGCCACTAGTGAGCTGTGGCCGAGCACTCCCATGTGTTGTGAGGTAGAGCTCTTATGGAACTCACACCACTTTCACGTGTCCTTCTTTGGCTTTTGCGGTGTTGTTCTTTTCTTTTCAGCACGGTAGTTGTCTTTTCGTGTGTACACATAGCTCGGTCCTTATTCTGCGGTTTGGAAGCACACCACTTGCTTTTGATTGGAATCCAGAATCTAACTTCTTCTGTGAATTTGCCTTAAATGTGCTTGTGTCTGGTATGTGCGTGCAAGCAAGGAGATGTCAGAGAACCATTCCTCTTTGAATGTGTTTGTGGAGACGAGCTGCGATACTTTAACACAGATATTTCTGAATCTTTGGTACAACATCGCAGTGTCGACAGTTAATGACTCCATCTTGTCTTGGTCCACTTTATTCGCGCGTTGGTCCATTGTATGTATGTATACTGACTCCCCACGGATAGTATTGTTCGCCAGCGGCGTCTAGAAGAATTCAGGTTGGTACGGCGAAAATGACGTTCTGCAGGTCCTTGTTCTCCCAGTGGGTTTCCTGGGTCCCTTGAGGTAACGAGGTAAATAATCTCTTCTCCCAAAGTACGGTATGAAGCAGAAAATATCCTTCTAAGTTCAACTGGTTTATCTCCCGACCTACGTCTATTTGACCCTCAAATATGGGAATATCGGAAATTACTTGTTGTGAAATCGCGCCTCCGGAAGTCGACACGGATACAAATTCTTATAGGTGAGTGGCCGAATTGAAGGATACGAAACGAGGTTATCACATCATCCGTTCCTTTGTCTTTCGAGGGCCTCCTCGGGGCAATATTTCGTGGATCTCTGCTCCCTCATCTTTCTTTTGTTCCCCCATGATAGCTGGGGTGGTGGTCTTTCAAGGTTCCTGGATGGGCCTAATATTGTAAACCTGGGTGTGGAGACATCAAAAAAGAGATAGAAAAAGTTTCGCTACGTTGTGATCCGGTTGTGCGGGGAACGCAACAGAATGTTATATAAACATGAAATACGAAATCAAACGAGTAACCTTCATTTCTTAATATCAACAGGCCCGAATTTTGTTACGGACGAGGTGGAAATAAAAGTAAACTGGGCGTTGACCTTTAATAGTCCGGTTGTGCGAGGCATAGCGAATGTTATATAAACGATGAGAGATGCGGTAGTGCTTCATTTCATTAATATCAATTGAATTTTATTACGGACAGATAGAAATAAAACTAGCTGAGCATGGTGGCTATCCCGAAGAAGATGTGGTAGCTACGAGCCTCTAAAATACTAATATTTTAAGCTGAGGGCTGAAACCTAACATCATTTAAGAAACAGGCTGAGGTACAGGCCAAAACCTAACCTAGGAGATGAAGCGCAAAACTATAGGGCCGTTTGGATGAGTTGGTCATTGTGACTTCCTAGGGGTGTAACTTGGCATACGATCTCCGTTTGATGTGACCATATACCCTCGTTAGAAATATGTCAGGGACCTGGAGGTTGAATGGGCAACATCGGTCCATGGACCCATGTTTCCCTGGTTTTCCCAAAAAACGTGCGTTGGGAGCCCTCAAAATGGCTGGAGTTTGAACAGAAAAAACTGACAATAGAACAACCTTAAAAGCTGGCTTGGTAGAAAATGGTGGAACCCCAAGTGGAATAGGCGGGTATTTTCAATATCTTTGGAAGGATCAGCCACTTATTATTTTCAGAAGATCCAGTGATTAAATTAGGATAGTGACATGGTTGATCTTGGTGATATGTTCCAAATGGAAATTTGGATGCAGATAGTGAAGACATTAAATTGAGCATTTGTCATTTATACGATATGTTGATATCATTTGATATTCATATGTTATGTTTTATGTTTTTATATTTGAGACATAACTTATTTGCGTTTGAAGTTTTATGTTTGAGACTTGAGTTGTAAACTTCATTTTAAACTCTATTTTGAATCTGATATAATATGTCATGTGATATACAGAAAACTTTATTTTCATTGTACATTGTTAATTGCATTGATTATATGGTTTGTTCACAAACTTACATGTGATTGTATGGTGTGTTTTTAACTTTCTTTTCATTTGTTTCAATTATATGATTCATGTTTCCTTGATTTGTAATTTTATAGTTTTATGATTTATCTTTCCATGATGCAGTATGGTATTTTACTGCTGTATTCTGCAAAAATACCAGTTTACATTTTAAATATTAAATTTTATAATTTTGTTAGCATTCCCCCGTTCATAAAATTAGTGAGAGCTTTTGCATAGGCCGCTCCCGCTGTCTCATCCTGCTCCCTGGGACTTGGTGGAACATTGCCATAGCTTGTATGCAAACATATATACTTGATCTTAAGTTCATTACCTTTAATAACATAATGTTCATAATCTTGCTTATCATCAATTTAAAAAATTTAATGAATATAAATTGTGGAGAGGGAACTTTTATTTTAAAATTTGTAGCTCCAAATTGAGATAGCTATACTATGAGGTGAATGAACTACAAAATGTTGAAGAAGTAGATTAGTACCTTTTCATAAAGCATGAGTCATATAGTTAACTATACTAAAAATTTGTGCCATTATTCTCACCTTGAAGGTTGCAAAAATGTTCATTTAAACAACACTAAATTTCAGAATGTAATAAAAATATAGGCAAAGTATGCCTATTAATACAAAGGAAAACATATACCTGCCCTAGCTGAAATTAAAATTTTGAATGGACAAAACATGATATTTCCTATGGAGGTTGATCAACAACTTGTGTGATATATGAGACCAATCTGTGCATTTGATTTTAAAACATGCGCAGAAGAGAAAAAGTGCGGAAATTAATGGAAAATCCATACATGCCACTTATAAAAACTACACCGAAGAATCACAAAAATATAAAGATATAATAACATTTGAATCCAAAAATGACAAGCAGTTTAGTGAAAACACGAGGTGGTGTGGGTGAACAACATAAATAAAAAGTGAAGATACCTTTCCCAGTTGCTTTGTCAATTTGTATGAACATGTTTTCCTTTCCCCTTTATACATGCAAATAGATATGCATTATGAGTATGCATTGTTTCCCCGAATAGAGAAACCTACTTAAATATATCATTTGTGGATTGAATGTTTGGGTGCCTTAATGTGCGGTAGTATGTTTACGAGGTGAATTCATAGCAAGGCATATTTATGACTCTAACTCTTGTCTTCGTTGTTCGAAATTATTTCAGTTTTTACATTTGTGTTTTAAATTCGTCGGCATAAGTTTTGAGCTGCCATTTTATTGCAATGTGGCGGTGGTCGAGGGACGGTCACGAACAACCCGAGATGAGATTTGATGAGAAAAGAAGGCAGTGAGAGGGCTTGTGTAAAGATGCAACATTGCTCACTCTTTAGATATTTTAGTTATTACATAATTGAAGAAATAATAATTTGTTTAAATGTACGAGACACCTAGCCATGATCGCACAGTGATTCCTCTTTGAGGAAGAGCTTTCTTCATCCCTATCTCCCGGTGTTGTTGTTGCCATAAGATGCAAAGTCGAAATTTAATTCTTTGATAAATGGCCGCCTCAAACACCGAAACGAGAAGAGAGGATACAACATCTTATCAGAGCAGCTAAATGAATGTCAGGTAATAATAAAAAGTCAAAAGGATATTTTTTTTGTTAACGTGAGATGGTTATTGATAGTTTGATTTTTAATTTTTACATTGACTAAACTAACAAAAGTTATTTTGTATGTAGCATTTTACGGAATTTACTGAACCCGGTGTTGGTGGTAGTGGGACACAAGGGCAGTTGCCCGCGCCCTCACAATACACCTTCTACTCCTTTAGGTGCTAGCCAAGAAACACAACTGCCCAAGGTGACACCCATTGTTCTTTTGAACGTGTTGTAGTAGTGAGCGATATGGCCAACTACATTATTGTGTTTCACCAGAGCTACCGTATCGGCTCACAGGGACCATTAATGGCATGTTGTTGGTGAACGATGAAGGTGTCCCTATAAAGCATTTACAACTCCCGGAGTAAATTTATATTTTAACTATTTCATGTGCGCTGTCTAAAACATATTTATCATGATTTTTATTTTTAAATTAATGATAATATATTCTTTTCTTTTGGTTTTTATTAATAGCAAAACGATGAGTTCTACGAAGTTGCGGAGAGCACGTACGTTGGTAATTTTGGCCCAACCATACGTACGAAGGTGGAATTCCGGAAATTCCAACTTTGAGAACTTCTAGTTATCACAAAGCACACTAGGGTCGGCACATTGACGAACGGTGGCTCGAGGTAGCGGCAAATATTTGAAATATACCGGGGGACACTGAGCAATTTTAATTTAACCCTAGATATAGGCGCCTCACTCTGCGCGAGTTTGAGAGAGTGAGTGGAGGCACTCATCCGCAGCGGAAAAGAAAAGAGCCGAAAGAAAGAAGGAAAAATGCCAACTAGACCGCAGATGAAATTACAACTTTAATTTGATAGCTTTAATTTTCTTTATACATAAAATAAAAGTGTGCTACGTCATATCGCTTCAATATTTTGATGCTAGGTTGCTGACACCTCAAAGGCAGCCAAAGCTAGGATTGAGAAAAAGGGCCATCACAAAACAAGCCGAAATTTGGGCGCCGAAATTAGGCTGCCAATAATTGTAATTAAGTAGCTAAACATCTTATAATTAATTGTATCGCTTCAACGTTTTTCGTCTCTATCATATGTGATTGTAAGGCACGTCATATATAATGTGGGATGATGAATTCAGAACAATAACTACGGAAGGCTAATATCGCTTTCCGTTTTGTTGTCGGTGTGTGGTTGAACGTCGCCGAAGCTTGGGCGGTCCCAGAATCACATGCTGATAAGGTAAAACATTTACCTTTTAATAATTTTCATTTTTCGTCCATAAATTTAATGTCTAACAACTTTGTTTAAATCGAGAGGAGGCAACACTACGAACGAGGTAAATAACTTCGATTTTAGGCAGTTGAATGATCCTCTCGTGCAGCAGTCATTGTAGTGGGGACCGGGCGAGCAATGCGCTATCGGTGAGGCCGTAGCGGTAATTAATTTCCACTTATAATTTTTTCTAATTATACCTTGATGGTTGTCCTTATAACGTTTGCTTGTTTAAATAGCAGAGAATATTTCCCCTTGAGATCTTACAAGAGGAGAAAACGAAACCGCCAGTCTGGCGACAAGCTGGTGCACAGTAAATAATCTCGTGCAATTTTTTATTAATATTACCCGAACTAGTTCAATGATATTTAGCGAAATTAAATTTAATATTCTGTTTTTGGAGGCGATGCTGATCGCTGGATGAACCGGAACATCATGACAATGCAACTGGGTCGGTAGCGACAAGCGCAGTGCACCCAGGTAAATAATCTCATTGCAATTTTTTTATTAATATTACCGAACTAGGTTCAATGATATTCGTGACAATTGAAGTTAATAATATACATTTTTGTAGGCGATGCCAAATGTGGATGACAGGACGCCGATGAATGGCAACTGAGTCGATTAAGGTTGGGGCACAAAAGCAGGAAAAGCGAAACTACGATGATATTGATGATGTAGTCCAGGCTTTAAAAATAGGAAGAAAGAAAATTTGACGTGTAAAATATTGTGTTATAAGACAAGCGTTATTACATGGGCGTTTTTTTCGTTATATAAAAAACTCATTTGTCTTACTATTTTTATGTCAAGCATTAATTGCAATGTTCCTTGCATACGCATTGAATTGTTTTTTTATTAGTTATTGAATATTTTTTTATGCTCATGAAAGTAAAAAATGTAGATTGGGTATTGAGAAATTGAGGGATGTGAGAGGGTGTTCAGGCTTCCACCTTCCACGTGGTTGGCCTGTTTAGTGAAATAATTTATTGGAGAGCGATTTAATCTTGAAACAAACCTCCCTTGATCAAGCACTTAACAAAAAATCCTTTGTTGACTTAGTTGCTACTCTTCCAGAATCGTGGGAGAGCTTGTTTAAGTTCATGTTCCAATAAATTGTTCTTGAAATGAAGAGCTTATTCGGGGTATGTTTGGCAGCACAACATGTGTTACAACATTATCATAAGAATGCATCTTAGAGTAAAAAATACTACATCAATTACTTGTATTTATTGTATAGATAATGATAGATTTTGATTGACTTCGCGGTACGGTACAAATCCTCTGCATCATGAGCAATACAACTTGTCAACGAAGTCCCTGTGTCCGGAGATATTTTTTCTTGTGCACTTGACCGAGGTTCGTAATGTCACATTGTAAGTTCCTTTACGGTTCTTAATTCAATATTAAGCTTGTTTCACGATTATTATCTAGGTTTTTGTGTGTGTTTTTTCACGTCTATTTGATTGTAAGCAACTATGCATGTTCTGTTGTTCTAATTTTATCATTACCACTCCCGGGATGAATCCGACTTTGTTATTGCATAGGTTACTTTATTGTTACTATGATTTCTCCATTTACGATTTCTTGGTTATCATGTAAGTTGCTAATCTGGGTTGGTGATGAGCTTTAGTTCTCGGTTGGGGCATTACGATATTTTCTCCCTCATGTCATTCCTGCATCACCTCGTTGTTTGAGCACAGTTGTCTGCGCCACCCGGTCGGCACCGCCAAATCTACGAGTTGTGCCACATTTCACCTATTTTCGATGAGAGTTTAAGTTTCTCTAACATAACCAATCCGATTAAGTGCCTTGAATATTGTCATAATACTTATGTAGTTTGGATTGATGAGCATGTTAAGATAGTTTGATTGATTTAACGAACCACCCATAAATCTCCCTTCCTCTAACACGGAGAAAATCAAAATTCATAAAGCGAACGGTTTCAATACTTTAAAAAACAAACTTCTATTCATGTTAACTCACTTTCCTTTCTTCCTCAGGAAGGATTACAAAATTATGGTATGTAAACGCGGTGTAAAAGCAACTCGCTGTCTTGTTCAAAACAAACATACTGTCTCTAAAACACTCTTGTTGTTTTCCCTTTAACTGTTCTTTTATCAAAAAGTTACACTCGATTTTCCTTTTTATGCTATATCGTAAAAAATTTACGTCTTGTCTATACTATAGCTTTTCAACCTTTTTATTTTTTATGTGCGGAACATATAAAACATATTATAATAAACCTATTTAAAAAAATAAAATTAAAACTAAATTCTATGGCCCACCTTTCATTTACATATGATATATATATAACATATGTATATATTAAACTATCAAAACATTAAAAAACCCTTTAAAACAGACTTCAAAAAGTCTAAATAGATTGAATTTCAAATGATTAACGTTCCAAAATGGGATCTTTTACAGCGTCACCTTTCTAATTTTAACTAGAATTCTCAATCCAATGTTTTCCCTATAAAAAATTAAGGTCAGTTTTGGGTTTTAGTTGTCTAATTTCATAAGTCCAATATTAATGCTCATTAATATCCTTTTGAATTTGGTATAGGGTAAATTTACCATTTGTTTAATTACGGATTTAGTGAATTGCGTTAATCTTTGTTGTTGTGTTCATGCAATCTGTACGGAAATATGGGCTGTGGCCGTCTACAAAAAAACTTTCGAGAATTTTAAATGCGAATTAAATTTCTAGATAGCAAGTAACCTCCAAAAATGTTCATGGTAGATCATGTTTGAGTTGAAGTTAATTAATGACACGGGGTTTAGTGAGGGTGTAAGGTAACTTTTTGTCGATGGTACTGATTGAATCATCTATTCATTTTTGTAGGTGTATGGTGTTTGGTTTTTTGGTTTTGGATTGGGTTTATTGAGTCTAAGATAGTTTTTGAGTGAAAGAACATATATCAGGTATTAAAAAATTTTGGTTCTTTTGTCAAAATTTATGAGCTTGTTAGAAATGGTAAGCAATGGTTGTATCATAGAAATTTGTGGAAAAATAATTTGAAATGGAAACCTTTTTGTTTAGGTTGTTGCGGCGGTGCAAACCCATTCAAATTACTAAGGCATTGACAGACAATAAAGGCCCTTGTTTCGGAACTCAAAATTTTGTCGAAGAGATAGCTTTTCTTTTTGAGTGAAATTTTTAGTTTTCCTTTTTCTTGATGGTTTGGTGTATCTAATTGAATTAGTTGCCTAAGGTATTTTTAGTTTGCAATATTTTCATTTCCTCTGGTATTGGCCTTGTAGAATAAAATTTGATTGTGTGGTCTTGTTAGATCTACAACATTTGTAGTTATTTAATCTTATGCTTGAGGTGCACTTTTATTATGGAAATAGTTGATGTGATATTGTCCTTAATCCTTACTGAGGTAGCATGTTGAAGGATTTTATGAAAACATTTGGTATTCAAAATGACACTTGATCCTATACGACATCATGCACTTAAACCCAAAATTCGCATATTCAAAGTGTGCCGGACAGACCTTTTAAAAAATTTCAAATATTTTGATTGTTTTAAATAAATGTCTTTTTTATGTATTGGATGCTACTGCATTATTGAAAAGACTTTGGTATCATTCATTTGGTGAATAATTTAAATAGCAACTTCCTTTAGGACATGAGTTTAGAAGTGAAAAAAAATGTGCTTATGGAAAAGCATAGAAGATGTCTGATGCATTGTCAATGTTTGGCTAGGGTTATTTTTGGAGAAAATAACTCCTTGACTAGAATAGTGATCTTCAGCCAGTAAATGCCGGAGAAGAGATTAATAGTGACGATGCAACAAAGGCGGGAATTGGACCCCCAAGGAAGTGGTGTGTCACCACAATCGCTGCTGTCGGTGTTTTCCCTTGGTGTACCCGTTCTTTTCCTCCCGACGCAGTCTTAATTGACTTCTTCTTTCTTCGGGTTTTTATTTATCAAATTCGTAGAATTTGACTAAATAATATCCACAATGGTTGGACTTTAATTTATATTACGACTTTATATTATCTCGGTCATATAACTTAATGTTTAACTTTCAACACTTTGTATTTATACTCACGTTTCTTTTTAAATAAATAACTTGTAATGAACTTTTAGCTCTATATTTCTTGTTATATTACGGCAATCCGCTCAGGACTTATGCTAATTGTCAACCAATCGTTTAATTAAACAATTTCATTATACTGCGGCCCCACCTATATATGTCAATAACCAATCAAACATAAGTAACAAATACACACTTCTCCTCCACACCTTCGTCGCTTATAGGCAAGTTCAACGTCGACCCGTCCCAGGTGGCCCTTCTTGGTCAACGACTCTTGGCAGTTTAACCGGCTTCGGGCCTCGCGTGGACGGCGCCGGATTTAGCGATTTGTTCCGGGGTCACTCGCCCGCGCGCATTCCTGAATCGTGGCCGAATAAATACGCCTGCTCCATGGGTAAAGTATGGGCAACCCGCTTTTGTGATTTGGCTCATGGTTTTGGTAGAGGGCTTCGACCACGGGTGCATGTACGGTTCCGCTATCCTTTTGTTTGTTAACTCATACTTCAATCTATAATTAGGAGTTCCAAAAGCACAGCAATTTTGTCTCTTATTAGCGGGATTTTTCATATGTGTATCAAAGAAAACCAGCACAAATTTTGTAAGAAAATTGTTTGTAAGTCGAGCCTTGGGACTGACGACCCTCGACATAATTCCGACAGAATTCGCGTTCCCAAATAACTGTGGCCGGTGACCAGTTTTGTGACGCGGTGCTATCAGGGTACGCCTAATATTTTTACGGGTCCGGATTTCACTATTGCAGCCTTCGAACGAATCCGCTCCAATCGATTTCTTGTACACATTAATAACGATAAAAACTTTCCCCTTTGCTCCCGGTACATGTGTGCATTCGATGGCGTTTTAAGGTGATGGGACATGGATATGGAGATTTCGTATCAATCGCATTAACATTTTAACGCTATTCAATTAAGTTTTCATCAAATACGCATTAATTAATTTTTAACATTGTTCGAATCGGACCTCCACTCCCTGCGGCGATTCATACCGCTCAGTTTGATCGACATCGGCTCTCATTATTAATGATCGAGAGATTCATTATGACGGGCGTCCTTTGATTGCATTGCGAGGGACGGGTGGGCGCCGGTGGAGCACGTTTTTCGAACGGCGTTCTTGAATTACCTTGCTGATAGCTGACGATAGTGGCAGTGAGAACTCTGCTGAACTTTCTTTTGCATATTTCCATTTCTCCGACGATTCTGTCTCTGTCCCCATCTTCCTCGTGGTGGGTCGCCTGCCTGCGCGCCTGCGCGGGGTGCACGCCGCGTGCGTGGCCGGATGCGTTGCGGCGAGGGCGCCGAGGGTCGTCCGCGCGCTCCTTCACGACACCTCGAAGGTGTTGTGGTCCGGTGGTGTTACTTAGAGTCGATATCCGACCCAAAGGTAGGCGGGGGTCGCTTGTGTGTCGACACCGTGTGATTCCCCCATCGCTTCCCCCACGCTAGTTCCCCCTTCTCCCACCGTATGCTAACAATTTCTGGTGCATCGCGCCGCGAATCACGGGGCTGGTCACTGGTACGCGGCCCAAACGGAGGAAAAATGCCCGTACGGCGGGTACGAGCTCGAAAAAAGGGCGCGTTCCCGGGCCTTCGGGGAGAGGGCCGTGGCATGCATGTGGGCGCTAATCTGGACCGCCGAGAGGTGGTGCCGAATAAATGGAGGAACATTGGAAGAAATGGTTGATTAATTGTTTTTCTTTCTTAAGACGATTAGTGCAAGTGTCCTTTTAGTTATTATTCATAACTATTTCGGACCTTTAAGTAATATTTTTAGATTATTAATTAAACGTTTTCAAGACTAGTTTCCCAGTAGAAGCGGTCTTCTTAATTTTTAATTTTTGATGACAAATTTTCCATGATGTATTTGAGCAATGTTTTTAGCTTAATTGTAATTTATTCGCAATATTAATAAGTTAACTACCTTTGAATTCTCACATGATTAGCGTTTTTCTTCGGTCTGTTCAAGGATTTTGGTGTGTTTGCCTTTGGAACAATGGACGTACATTTGTCTACTCTGTTGCTTTCTTTGTTCTACATACTACTGTTCTTTCTTATAGTGCCTCGAGCATGTTTGAATGCTTTCTCATATTTTAGGTAATCTCCACATGTTGGACCGTTCTTTGGATTTTTATATCTGTGTCCTGTATGGCTTGTAGGGTATTTTTTGTCATTGTACGACTTCACTTTTACGGATGGATATTTGGGTTTTGATCTTGGATGTGAAAAGTGACATAGCTTCTTCATTTGTTTTATGTATAATATATTCAAAATAATAGCATTTTTTTCTCTTGAAAAAAATGATTAATGTTTGTCATTACGCTGCAAAGCTGGCGTCTTTGGTCTGTATTCTTGGTTTGTTAGTATGAGTACGATAGTATTTTTTATATTTGGACATATCACACTCCTCACATGATTAAGCATTTTCTCTTGTTCAAAGATTTTGGGTACCTTTAATTTGTGTTTCGGTTTAATGGAAGGCGTGATACATGTCTATCTATTATTTTACTATTCTACATCTTTGCTATTCACTTTCTTATAGATGCCAGGCATATTTGGATGCTTTCTAGATTATCGATAATCTCCACATGGACGTTCTTAGTTTTATATCAAGTCGTTGTATGTGACATGAGGTATTTTTCCTATCATTGTACGGGGTGGGATTTCCATGGGTGGATATTTGGGTTTCCAATCTTCATGTGTGAAAATATGCTTGACTTCATGGATTAGTGCACACTTCATATGATATATTCAAAACATCGTTTTTTCTCTTGTGAAAAAAAACTAATTAATACCATCCACTCTACTGACAAAAATAGTCTGGTCTGTATTTACTGAATTTATTGATATTAGTCTGATGGTCTTTTTATATTTTGAATATAACTTATCCTCATGATTAACTTGGCTTTTCTTTATTTTAGGGATTTTGGGTACTTGGTTTGTATTTGGAACAATGGACGTGGGTACTCTATCTGACACTTTACTATTCTGTCTGTCTTCATTTTCTTATAGATGCCTGGGCATATTTGGATGCTTTCTGGTCTCCCGATAATCTCCATGTGGACCGTTCTTTGGGTTTTATATAAGTCCACTGTATGTGACATAGGGTATTTTTCTATCTTGTTGTACGAAATTGGGACTTCCACTTTTCTAGATGTATATTTGGGTTTAAATCTTGATCAAAATTGACAATTTCCTTAATTTGTTTTACTTCATATAATATATTCAAAACAACGTTTTTCTCTTGTGATGATTAATGTTTATCCTGCGCCTTCAAAACTAATAAATCTTTGGTCTATATTATTTGGTTATTGATATGAGTACGATGGTCTTTTTATATTTGGACATATCACCTCCTCACGCGATTATGATTAGCGTTTTTCTTATTTGCGAGGTTTTGGGTACTTTAATTTGTATTTGGAACAATGGTTGTTACTCTATACTGTTGCTTTACTATTCTGTCTGCTATTTCACTTTCATAGTTGTTTTACTTCTTTATTGTAGGGTTTGGTACTTTAATTTGTATTTGGAACGATGGAGCGTCGGTACTCTCCATTTCTTTACTATTCTACATCTTCGCTATTTCACTTTCATGGGCCAACATTTTACTTCATATAATATATTCAAAACGACATTTCTCGTCTTTCGTTGTTTTTTGATTGAACCCTGCGTCGGTCTGGCGCCTTGTGAACGTCGGAGGCTACGTGGCCGAGAAACGTCGGAAGAGGCAGTGTAACGTCGGAAGAGCGGCGTTCCAAACGTCCGGACCTGCTCGTCGGCATTGCGACATCTTCGGTGTCGGAAAGTGGCGTCCAGCGTCGGACAACACCAGTACGAGTCTCGACGATTTAAACATCGAAGCGGCGTCAAAAACGTCGGACACGTTTAGTCGGAATTACGACGTTTACAAAGCGATCGGGAAGACGCGTCAGCATCCGGAGGCTGCGTAAGGTCGGAATTTTGACGATTTACAAGCGTCGGAAGAGCGACGTTCCAAGCTTCGTCGAACCACATTTTGCATCAAAGAGTGTGACATTTTGCAACGTCGGAGGCACGACGGTTTGTGGGGGCGTCCCGGTGGCCTTTGTTCGGAACGATGGAAGAAGTGTCGATAGTGCGACACCTTTTACGTGCGTCGAACGGCGGCAGCATGACAAACCACGGTTTGTCCGCGGCCTTCGCTCTTTGACGACCTATGTCTCGAATAGCGACGAATTGGCCGTGAATTTCCGCCAAATTCTCTGGTGAGGACCCAAAAAACACCTTAAAAATGGTAATTCTTTGAAGTGAAAAGCTAAGAATTGATGTTGTGGATCCAAATGGAATAGGTGGGTGGCCACCGATATCAACCTAAATCAGACCCTACCCTTTTAAATCCTAACCACTAAGCAAGAAACTCCTTGGGGAGTTTGCAGAGCATACGATATTTACAACGGGTCTTCGTGTGCCCAAACGTTGCGGAACACGGAAGCCGAGAAGGAGCACACATTTTGAGACTTAATATTATTTTATTGCAGGGTACATTTCTGCACGCATATTGACACATTGGAACCAGGAGCCTGGAAAAGAGGCAGTCAGAAACGTGATTGAGCCCAACTTTCAGGATGGAAAAATTTTGACAGTGTCCAAACGGGACAAACTTTATGTCATTTTTCCACTACTCGATGCCATGAATATGATGGAGCATTCATATTTTCCATATGAGCTTTATATTTTTCATCATCTTTTCAAAGTGGAGTTTCAAGTGTAAGCATTTAGCAAGTGAGCAGTCGTTTTCACACCTTTTGATGCCACGATATTGATGGTGATTTCAGATCTAGCAACAAAGCAGCTCATTCTTTAGTCATCTTCAGCGTGAGGCATATGATGAGGTTATTTCATGTACTTCTTTGTATTTTTGTCACTGAGATGCATTGTGTTGTAAAAATCATTGTTGATGTTTGATGTGGAATCTTGATTTCTTCTTGATGAGAGATGTACTTTCTATCATGGATATGTATGTTGTTTGAGATCCCTTTGCTACCATGTAGGCGGGATACTCATGGTCACATGTATGTTTTTTGAGATCCCTCTTTTTGTCATGTTGGCAGGATACTCATAGTCATTATGTGTGATTTATTGTCATAATGATAGGAATATTTTTTTTTGGATGAGAGTTCTGGTAGTGGAACATCTCGTAGAGAGGTCCAACCACTTTTGCATGAGGGTATTTTCCTTGTACGACTGATAAAACGCCATCCATGTACATCTTCTTCTTTACAACAATTAATGCATCGGCCTACACCATCTTGACACAGAGGCCCGGAGATGTAGTCCCTCCTGGATAAACTCCGTTATCAAACGACGTGTTCTTATGATTTTTGATCTTGACATGTTATGTTCCTCTTCTTTACAACATTTAGTTGTTCATTTATGTTCATTAATGATTTAATTAAATGCAATTCACATTTATCAGCTGATGTAAAAGGTCTTGGTTAAGGGTATCATGAATTTACCCCGGATCACCTATTCACCATCCAGCACCTCCAAATCAATTAATCAAAACCCTAGTGCTACTATACCTAGCCTAAAATCCTCTTTATCCAATCATCTTGGCTGTGATCTTGTGGAGAGAGCTCTCTCCTGCCTAGTAGGGCTAGCTACTTGGAAAAAGATTAGTATGTGGTTACCTTTGCTGGTTTCTTCTCAGCCTCGAAGATCTGGTGGAGTGCTAACAGTATCCATGCTTATTTTATATATTTAAGCATGGGTATTCTTACCTTGGGGATGGTTTATATTTGATTCATTGATTTTTTTCTTACAGATACTTCTTAGTTACCCAATTTGAAGAAACCCTCCTTATTCCACTCATAACTATTTACTCTTATAATGTATTTCAACGATCAGTTCCTATTTTGAATTCATATATTAGGCATCATATGTTATACATGTTTTTTCTACCATATACCAAATTACTATGACATGTGATGAACATGAACTACACTTTAGCCAAGGATATTTCTCATAGAATGAGATAAAAATCCTTGGCTATGTTTCTTTCTAGTATACAAGTGGTCAACCACACTTCCTCATAGATCAAGTGAGGTTATTCATAGATTGTGGTTGGTCCCTTAAACATTTTGAGAACTAGAAAATTAAGAAGATAATAGTGAATAATGGATTGACATAAGCTCATAATTATACATGGAACTTGGGCAAAACTTATATTCCCTCAATGTATATAACATGAATTCTATATGTATCTTCCCAAAAAAGTATATAGGGAGCCAAAGCTAAGGGAATCGGCTAATTCAAAAAGTTAGAGAGTTTCCATTGAGGCATATCCTAGGTATATAGTTTTCGACTATTGTTGAGTATTAGGAATCAACACTAGTGTGATTAGGGCCTAGGTGAAAGCCATTTTGGGTGTATTACCATGATATAGTTCCAAATTATGCTTTGTTCAATAGACATGAGCTTATGGCTAAGGAGAAGGACTTTGAACCTTAGAGTGTGGAGTATAAAAATAAATATTAGGGTAATTTGTTGTAACTTTCATTTCATTGTTATAGATCTAAAACCTAAAACCATAAAAAAATTTCTTCTTTCATTATCTCGCATTTTGAATGTGATTTTTCTTTATCTAAGTAGGCTTGATTAAATATGGATGATCAATATGGAGGAAATTCTTGTAGAAAAATAACAATGGGTCATTATGGATCCTAATATTGTAAACATTAGACTAGAGAAAGTTCAATAGGAAGGAAATGTAGACAATCCAAAATCTTGTCTTTCAAATTCAATGTTACTAAAATGTTTCGTAAGATTCTACAACCAAGGGTTTATGGGAAAAGTTAGGGACTTTGTATTAGTCTAGGTCCTTGTTAAACAAATTTTTCCTCTGAAGGAAGTTGCACATCCTAAAGATGGATGGAAAAGAATTTGTGATAGGGCATATAAATTCCTTTAACACTATGGTAATTCAATTGTTATTTGTTGATATCAAAATTTCTAATGATGATAAATTCTTTAGTTTATTGTGTTCCTTTCCAGATTCATGGGATAGTTTGGTTGTAGATATTAGGCATAATGCAATAACATTAAAGTCTCATGATGTGGTTGCATCTTTTATATGTGAAGAAATGTGGAAAACCATGGATAGTTAGATCACAAATTCATTATCTATAATGGGTCATCCCTAAGAAAAAAAACGAAATATTTGGAGGGAGATCTAAATATAGAGGTAAATATAAATCTCCAGGAAAATATTTAAGGACACGTTGGAAATGTGGTAAATCTGGGCATTATAAGAAGGATGGAAAATATAATAATATTGATGAAGGGAAGGAATATGGTGATGCCCCTTCCGTCAATGGGAAGACCTCCTTAGAGGAAGGATCGGATGTGTGTTTTCCTTCTACAAACACACATTTAGATCTTGATTTATGGTTGATCAAATCAAGTGCTTTGTTTCATATGAATCCTCATGGGAGTGGCATTGGAAATGTGAAAGATCCATCTTAACCACAGGATAAATCTCTTGAGTTGCAAACCCTTTTTATAATGAAAAACTTTAAAAAGTTACACCTCCAAAGATTGCATCCTTTTAGGGACTTGATATATGGTGGTTAAGATGAATCTCTCTCTCTCTCTCTCTCTCTCTCTCTCTCTCGATATATATATATATATCGAGAGAGAGAGAGAGAGAATGCATTTTTGAATGCATAAATGGATTCAATCCCTTAAAAATCTCTTGAGTAGATGGAAAAAAATTGCTTCAACATGAAATTCCAACAAATGTTTGCTCCATTCAAGGTTATCCCTTAATAAAAGGGTAAAAATGTAAAAAAATGATTTTTTAAATGCTATAGCAATAAGAATTTGATTTTTCAATTACTTTATATAAAATATAGACATTTTATTATTATTATTACTATGATAAACTATATGTAAATTGTTGATATTGAAATAATTTAATTAACATGAGCATTGAGATATTTTATTTATGAATTACATTGTCCACATTAAAATTTTATTTTTTTGTTTTTTTTAATTAATGCATTTCAATATTATTTAATTTTATATATTGAAATATTTTATTTATGATGCAGAGTGAATTTTTTAATTACCATCAATATTTTTTAAATGCCACATATTAATTTTATATTAAGAATTGAATTAATTACACATCTCTCGCTATAAGGAATCTTTTTAGTTACAACTACTTCTCTTTGCACATTAAAATATTTTATTGTGGTTCATATATATACATATATGATTATTTTTTTCTAAAGTTGATATTAAAATAAATTAGTTAACATGGATATTAAAATGGTTTATTTACTTATGCAATTGAAATATGAAAATACAAATAATATAAACTTTATTTGTTTTTTGTTTTAATCATTTTAAAATAATTGTAAAAGTTTATATAAAATTATCTTATTTCATATGGACATGGAAATATTTTATTTATAACTGAGAGTGAGAGTGAAATATTTTTACCATATCTTCTTTGTAGTGGGTTGTAATGTCAACAACCAATAAAGAAAGTACAGTTGGAGTGGGACTACATTCTATAGTATTTTTAAATAAAACTAACCAAATATGTATAGTTGGTTTTCATTTTGATTAAAAATGACATTATATATATATATATATATATATATATATATTTAAAGGGACACGTGTCAACTCCATGTTGAGCACAAACAAAATTACATAACGCCTTGATACTAAGTTGTATAATGAGCCTCTCTGCCCAAAAAGTATAATGAAGGTGATATTTTCTTGATGTAAAAGAGTTAAGTTGTTGCTTAATGATGGGAGGGTTAGAACACTCCCTTGGTTTTTCTATATTCAAAAGTTAGGTAGAACTGATAACTATGAGTAAGATTAATGGTGTAAGTGTAGATGTTGTATTTGAAAAATGTTAAATTGTAGTAATAAAAGGCTTCATTTGACTTGTGCGTTAGTCAAATGGAGAAATTGGAATTTCCACATCAATAGGATGGCTTGAGTTGCAGTTAGCAGGAGTGACATGGCCAAGTCACTTAGTTAAGCCAATCAATTCGAGTTTGTGGATAAGAAGTAGAGTTGTGCATGGTTTGATTGCTAATATCTAGCAGACATAGAGTGTCATAGAATAAGGAGTTGCCATAGGAGAGCACAACATAGGGAGAGAAGTTGGAGAAGGTGAAGGGGTGAGGAAAGAAACACCACTTGTAGCAGAAGCAAGGAAGTAAGGAGGAAACCAAGACAATATGGAAATGTTTGGGAGAGAGGACTACTGGAGTTATAGTTAATAAAACTCAATCATCCTAGCTATAGTCATGAGCGAAGTTAGTAGGAGTTCAATTAAGTAGTTGTAACTTTTGTTAACTCAATGATCTCTTAGTTAAGTAGTCAATTTATTAAAAGTATCCTTATTCATGCATGGAATTCGAATTTCCTAGTTGAGTAGAGGAAAAATGCATTAATGTAATCATTATTGTATACTAGTGAGTGTACAATGTTTTCATGTAGCGACTGAGACTTTTCTCTTGGGAATTGTGCAAGAAAATAGAAGTTTTTCCTATTCTTTAGGAGCTAATTTCCTCAGGAATTGCGTAAGGAAATAGTAGGAAACAAGCTACGGCACTGTTAGTTTATCTCTAAGAATAGATGTGGCATATGTGGGGCTATGAACTATGTTACAATGAGGCTCGAAGGCCTATTACAAACATAATGGAAATAGATGAGCTAGGGTACTGGCAGCGTATCCCTGAGAAGAGATGTGATGGCTACCCGCCCCTGAATTATGTTACAATGAGGCTCGAAGGACTATTTATTGTTTAGAAATAATGTAAAACCCGAAATGTCCAACCACCTAACCCTAGGAGATGAAGCGCCAAAATTATGGGCCCCGTTTGGGTAAATTGGTATTTCAACTTTCCGGGGATGTAACTTTGGCATTCGATCTCTGTTTAACATGCTCAATAGCTAGTTAGAAAGATATTTTTTAGGACTACAACTTGTTGTGTGAGCAACATCAATCCATGTACCCATGTTGCTCCCAGTTCTCCCAAAAAATGTCATTTAGGGCCTCAAAACTGCTCTGGAAGTTTAGGACTCGAAAAATTGCTAAATATAGTAAGTTGTTCTGCAACTTGGAAACAAAAAGAATTGATGGTGGAGGTTAAAATGGAATAGGTGGGTGGCCACCAATATACACCTGGATCATTAATGCCCCAAAATTCTTCGGGCATACAGGGCCCGAAAACCTGCTAAAAATAGTAAGTTGTTGGAAGTGAAAAGTTACAAGAATTGATGTTGCGAGTCCAAATGGAATAGGTGGGTGGCTACCGATATCCACCTGGATCATTTGTCCCTCCTTAGGAAGCAATGGTATCCATTGCATTAAGTTCCTCCATGGGGGGGGAATTCTGCTGAACTTGGTATTGGATTTGTCCAGGATGTCGTGGACCTGTTGGCAGATGTGTTGGATGTAGATGTGCCACTAGTGGGTAGCCATTGAAGGATATGGGAAAAGTTATCCTTCATCGTGTTCCTCTGTTTCTTGAGGACCACTTCAAACAATATTTTGATAGGATCTTCTACTCTCTCATCTTTCTTTCCTTCCGCCATGGGGGGTCGTCGAGGTTTGCAAGGCTGATCTTGGAAGGGTGCAACCAGATCAAGCTTGAACTCATTATACCCTGACCGCATTGGGGAAATGCCAAGAAAAACAAAGAAAGAGCAAACATACTGGAAACAAGATAGGGCGTTGGTAGTGTATCTCTGAGAAGAGATGTGGCATACACAAACCTCTGAACTATGTTACAAGGAGGCTCAAAGGCTTTGATACCACTCATCCATATTTTATGCAGGAATGATGTAGCGGAAATAATGATGCATTTTATTAATAAAAGAATGACTGAAATATGCTTAAAAACATAATGCAAACAAGCTAAATCAATGGTAGTGTATATTTAAGAAGAGATGTGGCATACGTGGGCCTCTGAACTATGTTACAATGATGCTCAATAGCCTATTATAGACATAATGGAAACAGATGAGCTAGGGTACTAGCAGCGTATCCCTCAGAAGAGATGTGATGGATACTAGCTCCTGAACTATGTTAAAATGAGGTTCAAATGCCTATTTAATGTTGAGAAACAATTTAGAACCCAAAACGTCCAAAAACCTAACCCTAGGAGATGAAGCGCCAAAAATGTGGGCCCTGTTTGGGTAAATTGGTGTTTCAACTTCCCGGGGACGTAACTTTGGCATCTGATCGCTGTATGACGCGCTCAATAGCTCGTTAGAAAGATCTTTTCGAGGACTACAACTTTTGGTGTGAGCACCATCTGTCCATGGTCCCATGTTCCTCCCAGTTTTCCCAAAAAAACGTCGTTTAGGGCCTCAAAACAGCTACGGAAGATCAGGACCCGAAAAACTGCTAAATATAGTAAGTTGTGTTGCAACTTGGAAACTGAAAGAACTGATGGTGGGGGTTCAAATGGAATATTTGGGTGGCCACCAATATCCACCTGGATCATTAATGCCCCAAAATGTCTCCGGGCGTGCAGCACCTGAAAACCTGCTAAAAATTGTAAGCCACTGGAAGTGAGAAGATGCAAGACTTGATGTTGCGGGTCCAAATGCAATAGGTTGGTGGCCACTGATATCCACCTGGATCATTTATCCCTCCTTAAGAAGCAATGGTCTCCATTGCGTTAAGTTCCTTCATGGGGAGGGAAATTCTGTTAAACTTGGTATTGGATTTGTCTAGGATGTCGTGGACCTGTTGGTAGACGTGTTGAATGTAGATGTGTCATCGGTGGGAAGCCATTGAAGGATCTAGGAAAATTTTTCCATCATCGCATTCCTCTTTTTCTCGAGGGCCTCCTCGAACAATATTTTGATAGGATCTTTTGCTCCCTCGTCTTTCTTTCCTTCTGCCATGGGTAGTATTCAGGGTTTGTGAGGCTAATCTTGGAAGGGTACAACCAGATCGAGCCCGAACTCCCTATACCCTGACCGCGTTGGGGATATGCCAAGAAAAAGAGAGAAAGAGAAAACTCGCTCTGATACCACTGATTCAGATTTTATGCAAGAATGCAATAGAATACAGATATAACCAAAAGCAGGGAGATGCAGCGAAAATAATGCTTCATTTTATTAATAAAAGAATGACTGAAATAGGCTTACAAACATAATGGAAACAAGCTAGGGTGCTAGTAGCATATCTCTGAGAAAAGATGTGGCGTACGTAGGCCTTTGAACTGTGTTACAATGAGGCTCGAATGCTCTGATACCACTAATCTAGATTTTATGCAGGAACGCAATAGAATACAGATATAACCATAAGCACAAAGATGCAGCAGAAATAATGCTTCATTTTATTAATAAAAGAATGATTGAAATAGGCTTACAAACATAATGGAAACAAGCTAGGGCATTGGTAGCCTATCTCTGAGAAGAGATGTGGCATACGCAGGCCTCTGAACTATGTTACAGTGAGGATTGAAGGCCTATTACAGACATAATGGAAATAGGTGAGCTAGGGTATTGGCAGTGTATCCCTGAGAAGAGATGTGATGGCTACCATCCCCTGAACTGTGTTAAAATGAGGCTCAAAGGCCTATTTATTGTTGAGAAACAATCTAAAACTTGAAACTTCCAAAAACCTAACCCTAGGCATTGAAGCGCCAAAACTATGGGCCCTGTTTGGGTAAATTGATGTTTCAACTTCCCGGGGATGTAACTTTGGCATCCGATCTCTGTTTGATGTGCTCAGTAGCTCGTTAGAAAGATCTGTCTGAGGAATAAAAATTTTGGTGTGAGAAACATCAGTCCATGGCCTCATCTTGCTCTCAGTTTTCCCAAAAAACGTCGTTTAGGGCCTCAAAACGGCTCTAGAAGTTCAAGACCCGAAAAACTACTAAATATAGTAAGTTGTGATGCAACTTGGAAATGGAAAGAACTGATGGTGGGGGTTCAAATGGAATACGTGGGTGGCCACCAATATCTACCTGGATCTTTAATGCCCCAAAATGGCTCTGGGCGTGCAGGACCCAAAAACCTGCTAAAAATAGTAAGATGTTGGAAGTGAAAAGCTACAAGAATTGATGTTATGGGTCCAAATGGAATAGGTGGGTGGCCACCGATATCCACCTAAATCAGACCGCCTCCCCCACATTATAGATCCTAGCCACTAAGCCAAGCAGACTCCTTGGGGAGTTCGCCCGACCTCCAATATTTAAACGTAGTCTTCACAAATGCGCCCAAGCCAGGTGCGGACACGGAAACCGAGGAGGAGCACACATTTTGAGACTTAATATTATTTTATTGTAGAGTACATTTCTGCACGTAGATCAATGCATTGGAACCAGAATCCCAAAAAAGAGGCAGGCAGAAACCTGATTGAGCTCAACTTTCAAGATGGAAAAAATTTGCAATGTCCAAATGGGAAAAAATTTATGTCGTTTTTGCACTACTCGATGCCATGAATCTGATGGAGCATTCACATTTTCTATCTGAGCTTTATATTTTTCGACCACCTTTTAAAGTGGAGTTTCAAGTGTAAGCATTCAGCAAGTGAGCAGTCGTTTTCACACCTTTTGACGTCATGATATTGATGGTGATTTCAGATCTAGCAACAGAGCATCTCATTCTTCAGTCATCTTCAGCGTGAGGTATATGATGAGTTGATTTCATGTACTTCTTTGTCTTTTTGTCACTGATATGCATTGTGTTGTACAAATCACTGTTGATGTTTGATGTGGGATATTTTTTTCTTCTTGATGAGAGATTTACTTTCTATCATGGATATGTATGTTGTTTGAGATCCCTTTGATGCCATGTTGGCGGGATACTCATGGTCACATGTATGTTGTTTGAGATCCTTTTTTTTGTCATGTTGGTGGGATTATCATAGTCATTATGTGTGAGTTATTTTCATACTGATAGGAATTTTTTTGTTGTTGGATGAGAGTTCCGGTAGTGGAACATCTCGTAGAGAGGTCCAACCACTCCTGCGTGAGGGAATTTTCCTTGTACAAAAAATAAAACACCATCCATGTACATCTTCTTCTTTACAAAAATTAATGCAACGGCCTACACCATCTTGACACCGAGGCCCGGAGATGTAGTCCCTCTTGGATAAACTCCGTTATCAAACGACATGTTCTTATGATTTTTGATCTTGACATGTTATGTTCCTCTTCTTTACAACATGTAGTTGTTCATTTATGTTCATTAACACTTTAATTAAATGCAATTCTCATTTATCAGCTGATGTAAAAGGTCTTGGTTAAAGGTATCATGAATTTACCCCAGATCACCTATTCACCATCCAGCACCTCCAAATCAATTAATCAAAACCCTAGTGCTACTATACCTAGCCTAAAATCCTCTTTATCCAGTCATCTTGGCTATGATCTTGTGGAGAGAGCTCTCTCCTACCTAGTAGGGCTAGCTACTTGGAAAAATATTGGTATGTGGTTACCTTTGCTAGTTTCTTCTCAGCCTCGGAGATCCGGTGGAGTGCTAACAGTATCCATGCTTATTTTATATATTTAAGCATGGGTATTCTTACCTTGGGGATGGTTTATATTTGATTCATTGATTTTTTTCTTACAGATACTTCTTAGTTACCCAATTTGAAGAAACCCTCCTTATTCCACTCATAACTATCTACTCTTATAATGTATTTCAATGATCAGTTCCTATTTTGAATTCATATATTAGGCATCATGTGTTATACATGTGTTTTCCACCATAGACCAAGTTACTATGACATGTGATGAAGATGAACTACACTTTAACCAAGGATATTTCTCATAGAATGAGATAAAAATCCTTGGCTATGCTTCTTTCTAGTATACAAGTGGTCAACCACACTTCCTCATAGATCAAGTGAGATTAGTCATAGATTGTGGTTGGCCCCTTAAACCTTTTGAGAACTAGAAAATTAAGAAGATAATAGTGACTAATGGGTTGACATAAGCTCATAATTATACATGGAATTTGGGCAAAACTTGTATTCCCTCAATGTATATAACATGAATTCTATATGTATCTTCCCAAAAAATATATAGGGAGACAAAGCTAAGGGAATAGGCTAATTCAAAAAGTTATAGAGTTTCTATTGAGGCATATCCTTGGTATATATTTTTCGACTATTGTTGAGTGTTAGGAATCAACACTAGTGTGATTAGGGCCTAGGTGATAGCCATTTTGAGTGTATTACCATGATATAGTTTCAAATTATGCTTTGTTCAATAGACATGAGCTTATGGCTAAGGAGAAGGACTTTGAACATTAGAGTGTGGAGTATAAAAATAAATGTTAGGGTAATTATATTTGTTGTAACTTTCATTTCATTGTTATAGATCTAAAACCTCAAACCATAAAAAAAAATCTCTTTTTTCATTATCTCGCATTTTGAATGTGATTTTTATTTATCTCAGTAGGCTTGATTAAATATGGATGATCAATATGGAGGAAATTCTTGTAGAAAAATAACAATGGGTCATTATGGATCCTAATATTGTAGACATTATACTAGAGAAATTTCAATAGGAAGGAGATGTATACAATCCAAAATCTTGTCTTTCAAGTTCAATGTTACTAAAATGTTTCGGAAGATGCTGCAACCAAGGATTTATGGGAAAAGTTAGGGACTTTGTATTAGTCTGGGTCCTTGTTAAGAAATTTTTTTCCTTTGAAGGAAGTTGCACATCCTAAAGATGAATGGAAAAGACTTTGTGATAGGGCATATAAATTCCTTTGACACTATGGTAATTCAATTGTTATTTGTTGACATCAAAATTTCTAATGATGATAAATTCTTTAGTTTATTATGTTCCTTTCCAGATTCATGGGATAGTTTGGTTGTAGATATTAGGCATAATGCAATAAAATTAAAGTCCCATGATGTGGTTGCATCTTTTCTATGTGAAGAAATGTGGAAAACCATGGATATTTAGAGCACAAATTCATTATCTATAATGGGGCGTCCCTAGGAAATAAAACGAAATATTTGGAGGGAGGTCTAAATATAGAGGTAAATATAAATCTCTACGAAAATATTCAAGGACATGTTGGAAATGTGGTAAATCTGGGAATTATAAGAAGGATGGAAAATATAATAATATTGATAAAGGGAAGGAATATGGTGATGCCCCTTCTGTCAATGGGAAGACCTCCTCAGAGGAAGGATCGAATGTGTGTTTTCCTTCTACAAACACACATTTAGATCTTGATTTATGGTTGATCAAATCGGGTGCTTTGTTTCATATGAATCCTCATGGGAGTGGCTTTGGAAATGTGAAAGATCCATCTTAACCATAGGATAAATCTCTTGAGTTGCAAACCTTTTTTATAATGAAAAACTTAAAAAATTTACACCTCCAAAGATTGCATCCTTTTAGGGACTTGATATATGATGGTTAAGATGAATCTCTCTCTCTCTCTCTCTCTCTCTCTCTCTCTCTATATATATATATATATATATATATATATATATATATATATATATATATATATATATATATATATATATATCGAGAGAGAGAGAGAGAGAGAATGCATTTTTGAATGCATAAATGGATTCGATCCCTTAAAAATCTCTTGAGTAGATGGAAAAAAATAGCTTAAATATGAAATTCCAACAAATGTTTGCTCCATTCAAGGTTATCCCTTAATAAAAGGGTCAAAATGTAAAATAATGATATTTGAAATGCTATAATAATAAGAATTTGATTTTTCAATTACTTTATATAAAATATAGACATTTTATTACTATTACTATTATTATGATTATTATAAACTATATTTGAATTGTTGATATTGAAATAATTTAATTAACATGAGCATTGAGATATTTTATTTATGAATTACATTGTCCACATTAAAATTTTATTTTTTTGTTTTTTTTAATTAATACATTTCAATATTATTTAATTTTATATATTAAAATATTTTATTTATGATGCCGAGTGAATTTTTTAATTACCATCAATGTTTTTTAAATGCCACATATTAATTTTATATTAAAAATTGAATTAATTACACATCTCTCGCTACAAGGAATCCTTTTAGTTACAACCACTTCTCTTTGCACGTTAAAATATTTTATTGTGGTTCATATATATACATATATGATTTTTTTTTCTAAATTTGATATTAAAATAAATTAGTTAACATGGATATTAAAATGGTTTATTTACTTATGCAATTGAAATATGAAAATATAAATAATATAAACTTTATTTGTTTTTTGTTTTAATCACTTTAAAATAATTGTAAAAGTTTATATAAAATTATCTCATATGGACATGGAAATATTTTATTTATAACTGAGAGTGAGAGTGAAATATTTTTACCATATATTCTTTGTAGTGGGTTGTAATGTCAACAACCAATAAAGAAAGTACACTTGGAGTGGGACTACATTCTATAGTATTTTTAAATAAAACTAACCAAATATGTATAGTTGGTTTTCATTTTGATTAAAAATGACATTATTTTTAATATATATATATATATATATATATATATATATATATATATATATATATATATATATATATATAAAGGGACACGTGTCAACTCCATGTTGAGCACAAAAAAAATTACATAACGCCTTGATACTAAGTTGTAGAATGAGCCTCTCTGCTCAAAAAGTATAATGGGGGTGATATTTTCTTGACGTAAAAGAGTTAAGTTGTTGCTTAATGATGGGAGGGTTAGAACACTCCCTCGGTTTTTGTATATTCAAAAGTTAGGTAGAATTTGATAACTATGTGTAATATTAATGGTGTAAGTTTAGATGTTGTATTTGAAAAATGTTAAATTGTAGTAATAAAAGGCTTCATTTGACTTGTGCCTTAGTCAAATGGAGAAATTGGAAATTGGAATTTCCACATCAGCAGGATGGCTTGAGTTGCAGTTAGCAGGAGTGACATGGCCAAGTCACTTAGTTAAGCCAATCAATTCGATTTTGTGGATAAGAAGTAGAGTTGGGCATGGTTTGATTGCTAATATCTAGCAGACAGAGAGTGTCATAGAATAAGGAGTTGCCATAGGAGAGCACAACATAGAGAGAGAAGTTGGAGAAGGTGAAGGGGTGAGGAAAGAAACACCACCTGTAGCAAAAGCAAGGAAGTATGGAGGAAACCAAGACAATATGGAAATGTTTGGGAGAGAGGACTAGTGGAGTTATAGTTAATAAAATTCAATCATCTGAGCTATAGTCATGAACAGAGTTAGTAGGAGTTCAATTGAGTAGTTGTAACTTTTTTTAACTCAATGATCTCTTAGTTAAGTAGTCGATTTATTAAAATTATCCCTAGTCATGCATGGAATTCAAATTTCCTAGTTGATTAGAGGAAAAATGCATCAATGTAATCATTATTTTATACTAGTGAGTGTACAGTGTTTGCATGTAGCGACTGGGACTTTTCTCTTGGGAATTGCGCAGGAAAATAGAAGTTTTTCATATTCTTTAGGAGTTAATTTCCTCAGGAATTGCGTAAGGAAATAGTAGGAGCATGAGGCTAGATTTGGCTAAGTATTTTCCAGAGAAGACTTGGGAGAAGGAGATTAGTATTGCAGTGCAATTTTAACTTCAAGGATTGAAGTTGTAATTTTAATAGATTAATTTTTCTCATATGATATAATAAAAATAGAGGACGGATTTTTCCTAGTTTGGTTCCCCAGTAAAATAATATGTTCATTTTGATTGAATGATTGCATGTGTTTCTATTGTATGTTTTTGCTTCCACAAATTGAGTAGAATAAATTTGTGTCTAGTTTTTTCAGTATTAATTTATTAGCAGCTGCAAATTGTGAGTCATTTCTACATGGTATCAGAGCTATTGAAAACTACATAGAAACTAGGTTCCTAATCAAACTCTCAAGAAATTTTGAATAGAAATTTTTTGTGTTGAATATATTTTTAAGTGTAGGAACAATGTATTTCAATGGACAGAGGCTTGAGTATGCATTGGAGGGCACCTCAATTTTTTGTGCCTAGAAATATAAGTTGGAAGTTATTCTTGATTACAATGGAATATTGGAGTACACACAAACAAATATTGAAAAACCACCATCATCAGATGCACAACAGTTGGCACACTAGAAAAAAGACACAAAAAAATAAAGGAGGATTATCTTGGATGGAATCAAAGATCATGTGGTTTTGAATTTTCATGGAAAGGAGACTCCATTTGCAATGTGGAAAACTTTGACAGGTCAATTCCAAAGCAGGAGTGATGCTAGGAATTTGGCATTAAAATATAAGCTTGGGAACATTCAAATGATGAATAATGAAACCATTGTTCAGTACCTATCAATATTCACTTAGGTCAAAGATTAACTTTGAGGAGTAGGAGAAAATGTCTCATCATATAAACTTGTGAGCTTATCACTCCTTTGTCTTCCGCAGTCCTAGCACAACTATTAAGATTCAATTAATAGAAGAGACAAGCTCCCAGATTAGGAGATACTTTGGTTTGACTTGGTGCAGGAAGAGATTAGAAGAAACACTAGAGATGGTGTCACATATAAAACTGAGGAGGAATAAAACGTTTCCTTGGAAGGAAAAGGAAACAAATGCAAGGAAAAGAAGGCCCAGGGCAAGGACGAATCTAGCCAAAAACATGGCAAGAAGAAAGACCTTAGTAAGATTAAATGTTTTCACTTCCATGAATATGGATACTATGGAACCAAGTGTTCATGAAAGAAATTTAGTAAGAAGCCTAAAAGAGAAGTAGGAGGATCTTATATAACATCACAATTCGAGTTTGATTTCACCTTCATTGCATGCATGTAAAATATTATATAAGGTAGTGTATGGTACTTAGATTCTGGTGCTTCATTTCATATGACAGGAAGGAAGGAGTTCTTTACCAGCCTAGAGGAGAAGTACCTACAATTACACATAGAGCTTGGAGATGATGGGAGGTATAGTGCCAAAGCGATTGGTACCAGGGAAAATTCTAAGGATGGAAAATTATCTTGAAATTTAAAAACATTAGTGAATATCACTAGTCCTTAATATGCAAAATATAAAATTTTATTGATATATTTGTTAAATTATTAAAATTTATAATGGTTTTACATGTAGCCTCTATATATGTTGGCAATTTTTAAGGTAAAATAATTTTATATTTTAAAATTTGGGTGAATCATTTTTATAAAAAATGGAAATTGGAGAATATTTTTTTGGAAAAATCATGGAAAATTAGCCCACCTACGAATATTATCCCCTAAATTTTTCCATGATTGGTACTGCCACCTTTAATAGGGATTTAAGCTCCCATATTTACCTATATAATGTAATATGTGTGCATGCTCTGAAGAAAAAAACATTTTTTGTAGTTTTACTTGAAGACTGTGGCTATGATGTGGTGTTCAGTAAAGGGAAATATTTTCTAAATCTTATTGCTACTAGAAAAGTAAAAAAAATGGTTTTTGGGTTAAAAATATCTACAAGCTAGAGGTGGATGCATGTGTTGCATTGAGAGGAAAGGTAGAACATGTTCAAGACCAAGATGTTGGATATCTCTAGCATATGCGCATGGGACACGTACATCATGGAGCTTTGAAAATAATATAGCAGATCACCATTGGACTTCCAAAATGCACCCTTTATCAAAATGATGTTTGCAAGGGATGCACTCTTTGGAAAAATGTTAAACCCCCCTTCCAAGGCTAAAATAACAGAGATGGAGCCATCTTGGATCGAGTTCACTCAAATATGTATGGAACATTTTATACAGTCTCAGTTGAAAAGCACAGGTGTTAGGTCCCCATATTACTAGTGTAGTCCCTTATTGTTATTAGTGTAGCTCCCTTATTGTTATTGTTGTGCCCCTTTAACCCCCATATTGTTATTATTGTTCCCTTACATTATTATTGTTAGGTCAACTAAGATTATATTATGACCCCATGGACTCCTATATATAGAAGGAGGTTATGTCATTTATATCATCAAAGAATTGTTCATTTATGTAATTTATTGGATTTTTACCCCTCAAATTCACTGATTTCTAAGGTGTTGATCTCTCTTTTCTTCTATTTTTGGAGTTGGTTTCATAACCTTTGGTATCAGAACTTTGGATTATAGGGTTTCGCTACTCCAAACAAGTCATCATGGAATTTTAGCTATAAATTTATTTCTACGAAGGTTCAGAATCTGAAAAATGTTTACAGAATGAAGCCAAAAGCCTGAGGAGTGTCGTATACAAATTTCAGATCTTGGTTCGCAATATTTTCAGAGATATTATCTGTGGAAGTTAGGGTTTTTTCAGGCTCCCTAATTTGACCTAGAAAGGTCATCGTGGAATTTTCGCTATACATTTTTTTCTGCAAAGCTTCAGAAGCTGAAATTGTTATAGAGCGAAGCCAAAAGCCTGAGGAACTTCTTGTAAAACTTTTAGATCTTGGTTCAAAACATTTTTGGAGATATGATCTGTGGAAGTTAGGGTTGTTTTAAGCTCCCGAATTTCATCTCAAAGAGGTTAATTTGGGAAAATCGTCATAACTCTCTCTCTGAGCATCAAATTGGAATTTTGTAAACATCGACCACAAGTGCACGGACTGTAGTTTCCTGTGTATAAATTTCAGAACTGAAGGAGGAAACAGTGAGACGTGGCACGTCATACAAGTGTGCTCTATTGAACTAGTCCATAATTAGGTCATTGTGGGAGATTTAACATAACTTTGTCTTAAGTATTAAAATTAGGTCAGACCTGTGGAATTCAAAAGAAGATTAAGAGGGCTTTTGCAGAACCAAATTTGAGATATTGAAGGTTTTCTATTACAAATATAATCCAGTTTCAATATCAAGCTCCTCAAACGCAAGACAAAGGTGTGTATTTTTTTTCAAATGGCATAAGTCTTGTTTGAAAAATCATTTTTAAGTGATTTAAAGGGAATATTGAGCATAGATATCAGTATTGGGTTTTAAAATGCCCCCTAAAAAGAATTCAACACCCATTAAGCCCTCATAATACTCTACTATGACTCATGAATATGAAGAATTGCAACATGATCTATCAAAATTACAAGAACAAGTGCACCAAATTTTGCTCTTGCAAAGAGAAACAAAAAAATGAAATGGAAGTTTTGAAGAAAGGCGTGGAAGCGAAGATGGATTGTTTGAAGAATAATATGGATGGTTTGAAGAAAGGTGTGGAAGGTAAGATGGATGGCATGGAAACTAAGATGGATGACATGGAAGAAAAAATGAAAGACAACATGGAAAACATGAAGAATGATCTAAAAGTATACATTGAAGGTTTGACAAAGTTGATACAAGAAATGTTTCCTAATCACGAAAAGATAGTAGAGGAAACTCATGATGAGAACAAAATAAATGTTAATTGTGATTTCATAAACTCTAATTTTGGATGGAAGAAACACCATATTCAAAAGATGGATATGAGTAATTTTTATTGCAAGGATCCCGTAACATGGATACTACATATAGAGCAATATTTCGATCTCAATAATGTGCAAAACACACAAAAGGTACGCATTGCAACTTTACATTTAGAACAAAATACATTTTTATGGTATAGATGGCTTTGCTCCCGTAAAAAAAAATTCACTTGGTCAATTTTTACGGAGGAAATGATAGCACATTATGAGGACACAAAGAGAAACACATTCTTTAGCCAATGGATAAATCTAAAACAAAAGGGTTCAGTAGTGTAGAACATTTAGGACTTCTAAAAATTGAATATTGGGTAACTAATATTCCAGATGAACACATGATTGATGTCTTCATAGGGACTTTGAAGGATAACATCCAACATGAAGTTTTTGTTTGGGAACCTGATTCATTGGAGAAGGCATTCAGGTCGGCAAGAAAAATTGAATGTAAAATTATGGTGACAAGGAAGCCCACCACTCACATCTATAAATATGGAAGTGTTGCTACTCCTAGACTTCCACAACCTACAAGATTGACACCAAAACAATTGGAAGAAAAAAGAGCAAAAGGGCTTTGCTACAATTGTGATAGAAAATACACTAAAGGTCATAAGTGTGCTGAGAATAAATTATTTTACATAGATTGTGAAGAGGAGGAAGAAAATGAAAAAGAAATTTCAAAAGAGAAGGATATACACCACGAACCAACTGGGCTAGAAGAAGAAGAAATGAGTCTGACCATATCCTGTAATGCATTGGCGGGAATTACCACTCCTCAAACTCTCAACATAGAAGGACATATCAAGAAGAAAAATGTAATAGTGTTGATTGATTCGGGTAGTACCCATAATTTTATTCATTGTAAGGTATCCAAGGAATTGAATTGTTTCCTATACCCAACACCAAAATTTCAAGTGATGATTTCAAATGGAGGAACTATAAATTTCTCTAGAAAATGCCATAATATCAAGCTAACCATGGGGGAATATGTATTGAATAGTCCAATTATTTCCATTCCAATGGGAGGGGTTGATGTTGTACTAGGAGTACAATGGTTACAATCTTTGGGGACGGTAGCTTTTAATTTTCAAGAACTTTTCTTGTAATTTTTTTTGAAGGAAAGGAAATCGAATTACGGGGTATTGCAGGGAAGCTGGGAAATATAATAAGCTCTAATGTCATGACAAAGCTTTTGAAGAAATAACAACAAGGCGTAATTGCACAATTATGCTTACTAGAAGTTCCAACATCAAAATCATCTATTTCTCCAAATCTCCAAAAAGCCTTGGAAAATCATTCCAAGTTGTTTGAAACTCCCAAAGGACTCCCACCTATTCGTGATCATCATCATGCTAGTCATTTGATTCCAAGAAGTGTTCCTCCAAACATCAGGCCTTACAGATATCCTTATGTCCAAAAGAGCTAAATTGAACGTATGATTGCAGAAATGTTAGAGGATGGTATAATTCAACCTAGTCAAAGTTATTTCTCTGCTCTAGTAGTATTTGTGCACAAGAAGGATGGATCATGGCTCATGTGTCTGGATTATAGGGAGATCAATAAGATCAATATTAAATATAAATTTCCCATTCCTGTGATTGATGAATTATTGGATGAATTACATGGCACAATTTATTTTACCAAGTTGGATCTTCATTCAGGATATCATAAAATTAGAATGAAGATTAAATATATTTCGAAAACAACATTCCGAACTCATGAGATTCATTATGAATTTTTGGTCATGCCTTTTGGCCTTACCAATGCACCTTATACGTTTCAAGGGTTGATGAATTCCATTTTTAAACCCTTCCTTATAAAATTTGTGCTAGTATTTTTTTATGCCATACTAATCTAAAACAAGTCTTGGAACGATCATGTTGACAAGGTGCTAAAACTATTAGAGGAGAAACAATTATATGAAAAAAAATCCAAATTTTTCTTTGGAGTACAAGAGGTGGAATATCTGGGTCATATTGTATCTCACAAGGGTGTTAAGGTAGACCCTAAAAAAATTAAAGCCATTAAGGAAACGAAATTCCCCACAACCATAAAGAAGTTGCAAGGATTTCTCGGGTTAATAGGGTATTATCGCATGTTTGTTAAGAATTATGGGAGAATAGAAGCACCTCTAACAACATTATTGAAGAAAGATGAATTTTCATGGACCCCTAAAGCAACTAAGGCCTTTTAACATCTTAAAGAGGTAATGTGCCTAGCACCGGTCTTAGCTACGCCAGACTTCACAAAAACCTTTATTGTGGAATCTGATGCCTCAGGAAATGGAGTTGGTGTTGTTTTAATTCAAGAAGGAAGAAACATTGCTTTTGAAAGTCATCCAATCAAAGGAAAGTATTTACAGAAAGCTATTTAAGAGAATTAAATGTTGGCAATACTACATGCACTAAATAAATGGCGACCTTACCTAATGGGCAGGCACTTCAAGGTAAAAACTGATCATGATAGTCTTAAACACTTTTTGGGACAAAGACTATCTTCAAAAGAGAAGCAAAAATGGGTCACAAAGATGTTGGATTATGACTTTGAATCATCTACAAAAAATGGAAGCAAAATTTTGTTGTAGATGCACTCTCAATAAAGGATGAAGAGGTGGAAACATTGCTTTGATCAATTTCTATTATCCAACTAGATTGGATAACCGAATCAAGGGATGAATGGAAGAAGGATGAAGAAGTGTGGACACTCATTCAAAATTTGTAGCAAGATCCTAGTACATCTGATACATTTAGTTGGAAAAATTATTCCTTATGGTACAAAGATCGTTTATATCTTTGTAAGAATTCCCAACTAAAACAAAAGATTCTTTTTGAATTGTACACTTCTCCTTTAGGAGGACACTCGAGATTTTTAAAAACTTATCACAGGCTGAAGAAATATTTTTTTTGGGATGACCTTAAATATGATATTCAAAATTTTGTGGAATAATGTTTGGTTTTCCAACAAAATAAAGTTGAGGCAATTAAGACCTCGGGTCTTCTACAACCTTTATCCATTCCAAGTCAACGTTGGGAAGAGATTTCAATGGATTTTAGCACAATTTTACTTAAGTCCAAAGGAAAGAGTTTCGTCATGGTGGTAGTTGATAGACTTACCAAGTATTCACGCTTTTGTGCATTATCTCATCCATTTAAAGCAAGTATAATTGATACTACATTTATGGAAACAATTCAAAAGCTACATGGAAACCCAAAGATTATGGTAAGTGATAAAGATCCCATTTTTACTGGAAATTTTTTTACAGTATTATTTTCTTGTTTGGGTACTCAACTAGCTCATAGCTCATATTATCATCCTCAATCCGATGGTAAAATTGAGATAGTGAACAAATGTTTGGAAGGTTATCTTCTTTTTTTTGTATCCGATAAACAAACACAATGGGTCAAGTGGTTACCTCTATATGAATTGTGGTATAACACTTCCTTCCATACTGCAACAAAAATGACCCAATTTATGGCACTTTTTGGATATCATCCACCATCCATCACATCATATTTAAGATAAAATTCTAAGGTGCAAGCAGTGGAAGATCACATCGAACATCAACAACAAGCTATCCAACTCTTAAAGGATAACCTAAATTTGGCACAAAATTGAATGAAACAATAGGCATATCAACATCACAATGAGAGAAGTTTTGATGTAGGAAACTAGGTATTTTTATGACTACAACCATACAAAAAAATGTCCCTCAATAAAGTTAAGAAGGATAATAAATTATCGCCAAAATACTATGGTCCTTACAAGGTGTTGCAAAATATTGGTACTACGGCATACAAATTGGATATTCTTGCTTCTTCGCGAGTGCATCCAGTTTTCCATGTTTCATGCTTAAAGAAGGTTATAGGTGACAAAATTCCAGTTCAAACAATATTTCTAGAACTTGATGAGGAAGGAAAAATCATATTGGAACCTAAAACAGTCATGGAAACAAGAACATGACAGCTACAAAGCTGATCAATTTCAGAGTATCTCATCAAGTGGAAGAACTTACCCACTGAAGATTCTACATGGGAGGATTACAATTTTATATAGGAGCATCCAGAGCTACTCAAGCTTTGAGGACAACACCTTTTGGAAGGAGAGGGGCATGTTCGGTCCACATATTAATAGTGTAGTCCCTTATTTTTATTAGTGTAGATGCCTTATTGTTACTGTTATACCCCTTTAACCCCCATATTGTTATTATTGTTCCCTTACATTATTATTGTTAGGTCATCTAGGATTATATTGTGACCCCATGGACTCCTATATATAGAAGGAGGTTCTGTCATTTGTATCATCTAAGAATTGTTCATTTATGTAATAGATTGGAGGTTGTCCCCTCGAAGTGGTTGATTTCTAAGGAGTTTATCTCTCTTCTATTCTATTTTTGGAGCTGGTTTCATAACAACGGGTATTATGTGATCCTTATAGATGATGTTTCCCAAAAATGTTGTGTCTATTTTAGGAAGAAGAAAGATGAGGTTTATTCAAATTTTGTCGATATCAAAGCCTTAGTTGAAAATGAGACTAGACAAAAAAATAAATCCCTGAGAAGTCATAATGGAGGAGAGTATGTGTCTAATTCCTTTAACTAACTATGTGTCAAGGAGGGTATTATAAGGGAGTTGATTGTGTTGATCATGTCAACCTCCTATTAAATTTTTGGGGTAAGCCATCCCATTTGAACCCTTTAGAATCCCTTTGTTTGGCCTAAATAATCCTCTTGCTGCCTGTCGTTGCCATTCTCTACCTCAAATTTGCATAAAAAGGCCATAAAACTTAGTTGAAAATATATTCAAGGCCTAGCACCTTTCGGATAGACCACTACACCTTTCCTCCACGTAGCCCAGTGTTGGAACCAAGTGCAAAAGAACTAGTCACTTATCAACCAAATGATCGGGCGCAATATTAACCATCAATCCTTGCATATCAGACAGTCTTCACAAATCAACGTCGTGCCCATGGCCCATTCCACTCACAGCTCTGGTAATCTGCCCACCATCCGATTAACTTGCAGATCAACGGTTAGAATCCTGCTTACCCTTGTGGTCCCCGCCCCGCATCCACTGTTTGAAACCCGCTGGTTTTCATTGCACCACTTTTCGAAGATGGGCGGTATTTCTCAAATCAGAGCGATGCCATACATCATCCACCACGTGTCTCCGCGTACGGCCCAAAAACCGCCGTTCATCACACGTTATAGTTCAGCAGCGGATGTGGCGCGATATGTGCGTGAACCGTCCGATCTAAAGCTCTCCATCCAACGGTCGCCGCACTCCTAAGCTCCACGAGTTTTAATCCACAGCAAATACACCCCTGGCCCACTGTCCATCGCCTCTGATGCTTTTTCAACCGTCGATCTCCTCCTGAGATCGAACGGTCCGGATTTGATCACCCCCACCTTTGATCGGTCCCACCGTCAGCACTCCACGTCATCCTTTTCGCATAGTCTTACATACGTCCACCCATCACCGTTCCATGTGTTCATCTCCTTTTTCCTCCGCCATTTATATATTCCATTCATGATTCGTATTTTAATGTTTTACATCAAAACCTTTCGTCAGTCCATTCACCATCGCTACACTGCATTTTCCGCCACCCTGCATCATTCCACCATTTCGCCATGTCCATAGCACCATTTCCATTGACCCCGCCACATCCACCATCCCTGTGCCCGGTTTTTCTAACAAGTTTGCGGATTTTGCAGGGTTTTAGCGATGGAAAACTGTTGTAATTTGCAGTCTTGATTGCAGTAGCAGAGCACATCAAAGGACTATTATTCAGAAGCTGCAATTATGAAGAAAATCCCAGGGAGCCGTTATGACAAGACCTCCATTGAAGAAGCAGGGTTAAATTCTATGAAACCCTCCAGAGTCATTCGAATGCAAAGATTGTACAGACCCAGACATAAATATCGCAGGCAAAGAGTATCAGTGGGAGGTAGAGAATTAAAGGCATGTAATTGAAGATTTTGGATCCTGAACCTACCCTTTGAGAGTAGAGTACCAGATCAAAGATCCTGTAGACCACTCAAAATATTTATGCACAGAAAACAATGCCCTCAAGGTTTTATTTCAGCAGGGTTCTCTCTTCAGGAAAGTACGGAATGTCCATGTGATTTTAATTCTAAGTCATGTTCCTGAAGAGACTTTCACCCAGCGCATTTATTTCTGTAAGCAGGTAGCAGGGTACAAACATCATTACAAAGTCATCAAACAATATGGGCGTGCACACTTTCGCCATTTTGTTTTAATTAGTCAAATTAAATTTTCATGGCCTACTCCTTTTTTGAGCTTTCTTGTTCTCCTATAAAGCTCCAAAAGAACAAATGATTTTAGGTTCCAAATTTTATCAAAAAATGATGCAGTGAAAGGCTTTTTGTATACATTTTGTAAAATTCTTATATGAAGGCTCAGAGCCCATAGGGTCTTAGTGAGGAGGAGTTCCATCTGTTAAAGAGGATTCTGGTCTTTGGTATTTCACAGTCTGTAACTTTCTTTATTGTGCTATTTAATATGTCATTTAATTTCATCCATCTGTCTTGTATCATGTTTTGGAATGCGAGTGGCTCACTGATTTTTGGTATGGATTTATCCTAGTTGATACCCATGCTTGGATTAGTCAATTGCTTTAAATATGGCTCATGCATGATATTCTGTTCCATTATTCAAATAAACCATACTTCTGCTATATTAGTTTCTTTGGGAGGGTGCTTTTAAAATGCTATTGTCATGTATGGATTCTTAGATTGATAAGCCCATGCATGGTGGTATTGTATACCTGGGTATCAGCTCAATGTTAGCTAATATCTCCTCAATATTTCATTCACCACATACACCTTCTGATAACTTATTTCTGTGAGGTATTTCTGAATTGGCCCTCTTAACAGTAAGTTGTCTCTGAATTGTCTGTTGCTTTTATATTGGAGTTTTTCACGTTGCCTCTGCAATATCCTTATTTCTGTGTCAGTTTCTGAAGGTCTTGGTCCCATTCAGATTAATTTTCCTTGTTTTACAAGAGATAGCATGAGAGCTTGTCATTGATAACTCCCTCTATTATACCTCATGCTCCTTGATATATAAGATGTCCTAGGCACTGGTCTATCACAACTCTAGGCTATCTCTAGGAGCGACAACATCTTTTTGGCGTCGTTTCTAGGGACGAAGTGAAGAAAATTAGAATCCCTAGGCCTCGAAAAAAACATTATTCACTCTCTAAGTAGGTGAGCACAGAGAGTTGAGAGTTGTAGATCCCTCACCTTGGCGACTCCACATTCAATTATCAGAAGAATTTACTTGCAGTCCCGACTCCACTGGGGAAGAGACAAATGGATTTGATTTGGTAAATCACTGTGGTGGAAAATAAGATCGTAAACCATCCACCTGGCGACTCCACAGTTCCCAAAAGACCAAATGACTCCACTGGTAGAAGACTCTGAACCGGTTGAGAAGATGTAGTGACCATCTTTGCAGAAACATGGATCCAAACATGGATACGGATACAAAGCTAGATGTTGTGTATGATCAATTATATGAATTAATGAAAATTTTTGATAGAGTGCTGGAGATGTATACGGCTAATATGAATGCAAATGATGATTATTTAGAGCATACCATGCCTCTTCCAGAACAAGAACAAACTCAAGATGTGGATAATGAGCAAGACATGTATGATGCTTTAAATCCCATGGAAGATGAGGAGGAAAGTGAGCAGGAACTGCCTGATTTCTTACCTATATCTTGTGTTATGCTGATCAGAGAGTATCACGACCTAATAGCAAAATAAAATAGGGAATGTTGCTTGGAGGAAATAAGAGACCATATAGAAGATGCAGAATCTGATGTGGTGAAAGAAACCACTCATGAGCCTTGTAGTCTAACCGAGTATCATCAGGTTCATGAGGACTGGTCTGAATCAGAGAGAGATCAAGAAACATCAGAAGATCCTCAAGATTTCCCTGCAAGCACAACTGAGGATATTCTAGAAGAGGTTCAAGAAGACATTCTGCCTCCAAATCAGCTAGTACAAGAAACAGAGAGATGCTTCTCTTCTACACAAAGGAACACAAAACAATCTTCTCCTTTGACAGAAGAAGAGATTGATCAAATATTAAATTAGCAACCCACCTCAGAAATCTTCTATGGAACACACACTCTTGCCCATTCATCTTATGAATTTAATTTTACATATCCATAAAGCTCCTCTGCGGATCAAAGTGAAGAATAACCTGCTCATAATCCAGTATGCTCAGTTGGCAGTATTACTTATATTCATGATTTTCCTATTTCTAATCTATCTGATGATGATGTTTCCCAAACAGAAGATAATCTTGCAATGTCATCATTAGTAGATCTATGGGAGGAAAATAATTTCCCTTTACTTCCAGAGAGTAATAAACCAATGCAGGCTATTTATGATACTGATGGGGAGAGCTATGATAGTATAATAGCAGATGAATATTCCTTGAATCTTCATTCTGCTTTACCATAGATCATCAGTGAGACTAGAAACTATCAGCCTTCCTTTTCAGAAGATGAGGAGGTAAGCAAAGAAGAAATTCCTGAGCAGATTGAAATTAAGGGGCCTTCTCTTGAAAATGAAGAAGAAATGAAACATACCCATGCTCAAGAATACATAGAATTGTTCACAGAGCTCAGCTCATCAGAGAAGAATATATCAGAGCTCCAAGAGGACAACACTGTCATATATGATGAGTCCTCCAGTTCAGAAGACGAAGGAGACACTCTTTCTCAAGAGAGTTTTCTTCTCCATCCAGTGGAAGAAGATAAAATCCTGGTTGAAGCCTGTCTGCCAGATATTCTTAACCAGGTATCATTTCATGATCCTTATGTACATTTCCTGCAAACATTTGAAGAAGGATCAAGGGTCTTTTTGAGAAGCATGTTGCAAATAGAAAGAAAATTTTTCAAAGCTGTTATTATGGAACAAAAAGAGTGGGAGATGCCTTGCTTATCCAGCCAGCTCAAGGAGTTGAGCAAGAAGGACCAGTCATGGGATCACTTGATGGACTGGTTGCATTGGAAGACATTGTTTGTAAGCTAGTCTGTAAATATTCCAGTTAGATTAGGGTAGGAAGGAAAAGCTCAATAAAGCTCAGCCTGTGAGCATGTAGTTAGTTGTTTTAATTTCTGCAAAGTCTGGCAAGCCAGACAGTCTAATCCTGGCTTGGCTGTTTTTCAATTTATGTCTTAGAATGTAGTGAAGAAATTTTCTAGACAGTCTAATCCTAGTAGATGTAGTTTAGGTAGAGAAAATGTGAGACCAACAGTTTAATCTGGTCTCATGGAGTAATAATGGTAGTAGTAGAATAGGTTTATTTCTCCTATTTGTAAAAATTGATGAATCATGAGGTAAAAAGTAGAAATGCCGAAGAGCAGAGCCCGCACAGAAGAGGATCAGGTGGTCTGTGAATTCTCAACACGCTCAGGGATGAACCTGATGTCCCTAGATGGATCCAATGTTGATCATGTCAACCTCCTATTAAATTTTTGGGGTAAGACATCCCATTTGAACCCTTTAGAATCCCTTTGTTTGGCCTAAATAATCCTCTTGCTGCCTGTCGTTGCCATTCTCTATCTAAAATTTGCATAAAAAGGTCGTAAACCTTATTTGAAAATATATTCAAGGCCTAGCACCTTTCGGCCAGACCACTACACCTTTCCTCCACGTAGCCGAGTGTTGGAACCAAGTGCAAAAGCACTAGTCACTTATCAACCAAATGACCGGGCGCAATATTAACCATCAATCCTTGCATATCAGACGGTCTTCACAAATCAACGTCGTGCCCATGGCCCATTCCGCTCATAGCTCTGGTAATCTGCCCACCGTCCGATTAACTTGCAGATCAATGGTTAGAATCCTGCTTACCCTTGTGGTCCCCGCCCCGCATCCACTGTTTGAAACCCGCTGGTTTTCATTGCACCACTTTTCGAAGATGGGCGGTATTTCTCAAATCAGAGCGATGCCATACATCATCCACCACGTGTCTCCGCGTACGGCCCAAAAACCGCCGTTCATCACACGTTATAGTTCAGCAGCGGACGTGGCGCGATATGTGCGTGAACCGTCCGATCTAAAGCTCTCCATCCAACGGTCGCCGCACTCCTAAGCTCCACGAGTTTTAATCCACAGAAAATACACCCCTGGCCCACTGTCCATCGCCTCCAAAAAAATTTCAACCGTCGATCTCCTCCTGAGATCAGACGGTCTGGATTTGATCGCCCCCGCCTTTGATCGGTCCCACCGTCAGCACTCCACGTCATCCTTTCCGCATAGTCTTCTGTACGTCCACCCGTCACCATTCCACGTGTTCATCGCCTTTTTCCTCCGCCATTTATATATTCCATTCATGATTCGTATTTTAATTTTTTACGTCAAAACCTTTCTTCAGTCCATTCACCATCGCAACGCTGCATTTTCCGCCACCCTGCATCGTTCCACCGTTTCTCCATGTCCGCAGCACCATTTCCATTGACCCCGCCACATCCACCATCCCTGTGCCTGGTTTTTCTAACAATTTTGTGGATTTTGCAAGGTTTTAGCGATGGAAAACTTTTGTAATTTGCAGTCTTGATTGTAGTAGAAGAGCACATCAAAGGAATATTCTTCAGAAGCTGCAATTATGAAAAAAAGTCCAGGGAGCCGTTATGACAAGACCTCCATTGAAGAAGCAGGGTTAAATTCTATCAAACCCTCTAGAGTCATTCAAATGAAAATATTGCACAGATGCAGACATAAATATCGCAGGAAAAGAGTATCAGTAGGAGGTAGAGAATTAAAGGCATGTAATTGAAGATTTTGGATCTTGAACCTACCCTTTGAGAGCAGAGTACCAGATCGAAGATCCTGTAGACCACTCAAAATATTTATGCACGGAAAACAACGCCCTCAAGGTTTTATTTCAACAGGGTTCTCTCTTCAGGAAAGGACAGAATCTCCATGTGATTTTAATTCTAAGTCGTGTTCCTGAAGAGACTTTCACCCAGCGCATTTATTTCTGTAAGCAGGTAGCAGGGTAAAAACAACATTACAAAGTCATCAAACAGTATGGGCGTGCACGCTTCCGCCATTTTGTTTTAATTAGTCAAATTAAATGTTCATGGCCTACTCCTTTTTGGAGCTTTCTTGTTCTCCTATAAAGCTCCAAAAGAACAGATGATTTTAGGTTCCAGATTTTATCAGAAAATGATGCAGTGAAAGAATTTTTGTATACATTTTGTAAAATTCTTGTATGAAGGCTCAGAGCCCATAGGGTCTCAGTGAGGAGGAGTTCCATATGTTAAAGAGGATTCTGGTCTTTGGTATTTCACAGTCTGTAACTTTCTTTATTGTGCTATGTTAATATATCATTTCATTTCATCCATCTGTCTTGTATCATCTTTTGGAATGTGAGTGGCTCACTAATTTTTGGTATGGATTTATCCTAGTTGATACCCATGCTTGGATTAGTCAAGCGCTTTAAATATGGCTCATGCATGATATTTTGTTCCATTATTCAGCTAAACCATACTTCTGCTATATTAGTTTCTTTGGGAGGGTGCTTTTAAAATGCTATTGTCATGTATGGATTCTTAAATTGGTAAGCCCATGCATGGTGGTATTGTATATCTGGGTATCAGCTCAATGTTAGCTAATATCTCCTCAATATTTCATTCACCACATACACCTTCTGGTAACTTATTTCTGTGAGGTATTTCTGAATTGGCCCTCTTAACAGTAAGTTGTCTCTAAATTGTCTATTGCTTTTATATTGGAGTTTTTCACGTTGCCTCTGCAATATCCTTATTTCTGTGTCATTTTCTGAAGGTCTTGGTCCCATTCAGATTAAGTTTCCTTGTTTTACAAGAGATAGCATGAGAGCTTTTCATTTATAACTCCCTCTATTATACCTCATGCTCCTTGCTATATAAGATGTCCTAGGCACTGGTCTATCACAACTCTAGGCTGTCTCTAGAAGTGAAAAAAGATTGCACCTCACAACCCACAATAAAATGGGGTGGCAAAGAGGAAAATTAGAAGCATTGTAGGGGATGCAAGAGAAATGTTACATGACCATGGATTTCTAATATACCTGTGGGCATAAGCATGCAATACATTTTTTTATTTTCAGAATAGGATCCCTCACAAAATTCTTGGAATTATCACACATCAAGAGGCTTTCTCTGGGAGGAATCCATATGTCTCCCACTTTTGTATTTTTGGATTCATTGTCTATTATCGTGTCTCCAAATATAGCAATAAAATGTTGGACCCCACTCTAGAGAGGGGTATATTTGTAGGATACACATAGACACCTCATATTTACCAGTTGTATATTCCTTCACTTAGGATGACTGTGATGAGGAGAGATGTCATATTTGATGATGAGAAGGCCATGAGAAGCTCTCTAGAGAGAGAGAGTTGAGAATTACAACTGAGAATGAGATTCTAGTTCCAAAGGGGGAGCCTTAGCTAGATCCATAAGATTTTTTGGAGCACCCACATGTGGAGGAGGAGAGAGCAGGCTAAGTGGAGGCACCCACTAACACACATCCTTCTAGAGAAGGGAGGAAGAAAACCATGGAGGTAGATAGGTTGGTGCAGTAAGCTCAAGAGAAATTTGGAGCTCCTAGATCCTTGCGTAGATAGAGGAGATCAAAAGAAAAATATACTGGATATATGGCACTCATGTTAGAATTTATAGATTTTGAGCCATGCTCTTTTGAAGAGGCGATTTCCCAACATGTGTGGGTAAATTTCATGGTAGAGGAGTATGACTCCATCATGAAGAATGATGCTTGAGAGGTTGTGCCTACACTTGAGGACATATATATTATTGGTTCCAAGTGGGTGCATAAGGTGAAACATGTAGGTGATGGTAGTTTTGAGAAGTACAAGGCCATATTTGTGCCTAAAGGCTTACACAAGTGGAGGGGATTGATTATGAGGAGACATTTTCCCCTATGGCAAGATACTCATCTATCGGGACCATATTTTCATTGGAAACACAGATGGGGTGGAAGAACCACCAAATGGATGTCAAGACTACCCTACTCAATGGAGTGGTTGAGGAAGAGATCTACATTGACCAACCTAAGGGATTTTAGACATTTGACAGAGAGACACATGTGTATGCTCAAGAGAGCCATATATGGTCTCAAGAATATACCTTGTTCTTGGTACACTCACATAGATTCTTATCTTAGTGGATTTTTCTTCACTAAGAGTGAAGAATATTCCAATCTCTACTACACTATGGTAGAAGGAAGTATATTCATCTTAGTAACACATATTTTTTCATTAAAATTGGAAAATTTTTATTACAAAGAAATTACTTGAAGTGAGTTTAATTATTTATTTTGAAGTTCTATATCCACTATTTAATTCCAAATTTTATGAAATATGTGTTTATTTCTCTATGTGGATGATTCGATATTGATAAGAGATGACAGGTTGATCTAACCTTGCAAGAATTACCTTGCAAGAGAGTTTGAGATGAAGGATATGGGTTTGATGCACTAATTCCTTGGATTGGAGGTGTGGCAGGGAGATGGAGAGAATTTTTTTGGTAAGGGGAACTACACCTCTAAAATATTTAGAGATTCCATATACATGATTTAAATCCCATGGACACTCCTCTATGTACTAACTGAAGGAAAGAGGATGCTTCTATAGGAGGGGCAGTAGATGCCACTATCTATAGACAATTGGTGGGTTCCTTTATGTACTTAGTGAACACAAGGCCCAATATTTTTTTTGTAGTTAATTAGCTTAGTCGGTTTATGGTGGAGCCTACCAAGCTTAACTAGAAAGAAGAAAAACATGTTCTTAAATACCTCAGAAGAACAACAGACTTTGGTTTATGGTACATGCATATTGATGGAGTGAAGCTCCAAGGCTTCAAAAATGCAGATTGGGAAGGGAGTCCCTAAGATATGAAGAGCACATCAAGATCAGTCTTCAATGTTGGGTCAGCAAAAAATTCTTAATACAAGAGGAAATAAATATTTGTAGCACTCAGCTGAGTAAAGGTCGAGTATATGGATGCTAGTCAAGAAACATGTGAGGTTATTTGGATGAGGAAGATTCTAGTTGGCCTCTTTAGTTAGGATGGAGCCTACATTGATCCGCTCTGACAATCATAGTTGTATAAAAATATCTAAAACTACAATGTTTCATGATATGTCCAAGCATATAGAAATCAGGTACCATCACCTGAGAGATTGTGTGCATATGAGGATTATTATGTTACAATACATTACTTCAGAGGAGCAAGATGCAGAAATAATAACAAAGGCTTTTTTAAGAGGCAAGTTTGAGTTCCACAGGTGAAGGATTGGATTTTTTCATAACCCTTTTATTGCTAAGAGGGAGTGTTAAATTTTAGCATTAAAAGGCTTCATTTGACTTTTGCCTTAGTCAAATGGAGAAATTTGAATGTCCACGTCAATAAGATGACTTGAGTTGCAGTTAGAAGGAGTGACATGTCCAAGTCACTTAGTTAATTCAATCAATTCAATTTTTTGGGCAAGAAGTAGAGTTGTGCATGGGTTGATTGCCAAGATCTAGAAATATAGTGGATTTATAATCACTGAAACTCATTTATCTGAGCTCTAGTCATGAATAAATTCAGTAGGACTTTAGTTTAGTACTTGTAATTGTTGTTAACTAACTGACCTCTCAGTTAACTAGTAAATTCACAAAAAATAGCCCTTGTCATGCATGAAATTCAAATTGCCTATTTGAGTTTAGGAAAAATGCATCGATGTAATAATTATCGTATACTAGTGAGTGCACAATGTTTGCATGTAGCAAGTGAGGTTTTTCTCTTGGGAATTGCGCAAGAAAATATGAGTTTTTCCTATTATTTAGGAGACCATTTCCCCAGGAATTATGCAAGGAAATAGTAGGAGTAGGAATCCTAGATTTGGCTAATTATTTTCCAGAGAAGACTCAGTATAAGGAGATCAGTATTGAAGTGCAGGTTGAGCTTCAAGGATTGAAGTTTTCATTGTAATAGATCAATTGTTCTCATATGATATAATACAAACAGAGGAGGGGTTTTTCCCATTTGGGTTGCCCAGTAAAAACAATGTGTTCATTGTGATTGAATGATTACATGTGTTTCTATTGTATGTTTGCCCAGTAGAAATTTGTGTTCGTTGTTTTCAATTTGAATTCATTAGCAGCTACAAATTTCGAGACATTTATACAAAAAAAAACCTACAAAATGATTCTAAGGATTAATTGTGTTGATTAGGAAAGTTCCAAATCAAACTCTATACAAGCTATATGGAAAAATTATAACTGATGGGCGTAATATTTCTGTCATTCCTAAGGATGGAAATGAAGAAGATATAACCCATCCTATATCTAGAGAAAAGGCAATGCTATGGCATCAAATATTGGGCCATATTGAAGAGAACGACCTTTGAGCATTACCTGGTAAAGGTATTGTTGAAGGCATATCTAATTTCACAATAAATTTTGATTTCTATGAACATTGTATATAGGTAATCAAAATCAGGTAATATTCTTAGAATTTTAGAGTTGATACACAATGATGAATTTGGAAATGTGCTCAATAGGATATATATGAATTGTGCTTAATTCATGATGATTTCTCAAAGAGCATATGGATTGATTTTCTTTGAAAGTTATATGAGGCCTTTGATAAATTTAAAGATTTCAAGGCTCTTATAGAGAATCAAATGAGTAGAAAATTGTAACACCCATATCCACCTTGGAAACCATCCTAAGGGTGGAAGAAGGAATTATTCTCATTGAACCGACCTCCAAAGTTATGTTAATGAAATGGGATCTTAAAATTTCGTAATTATTCGATCTCCTCAAACCTTAAAATAAATATTTCCATTGTGTCCAACTCATCGAGAGCTTTCTGGTGATATAATTTTTTTCCCAATCCACCCCAGATCAAAAGATATGGCCAAATTAATATTTGACCAATAACCCTTTTCCAAGTTATCTTTATGTCTTCCACGTGGCACCCATGTGTACCCAGGTGGAAATACTCCATCCCGTGTGGATTAATCCACATTTTTGATCAGTGGTTATCATTGATGTCAACACAAGGAGCACCAAGGGCTACCCAATATTGCATGGGAGTTTTGACCTACCAGTTTACTATATTCTGGGTCAAGAATGATTTTGATGGTTTCTACTTGTCGAGATTTTTCTGTTGATATATGCCATGCCACGTAATTATTCACGGTTTGAGAGATATTCATGTTTGAAGTTTGTAACCCTAGTTAGTGGAATAAAACCCCATGGGGTTGTGGCATGGGTCATTGAAAAGTCAATAATTAATAATTTTTAAGCTCCTAAAATCCCTCCCAACTTCACTTTTTGAAGCCCCTCTCAACCTAGGCATTTATATAAATTGTGATCCTCATATCCTCCTTATGTAGGGATTTCGCTACCTAAAACAGGTCATCGTGGAATTTGCACTCGAAAATTTTTTTCTACGAAGGGTCAAAAGCTGAAATTTTTATGAGGAGAAGTTGAAATCCTAAGGAATCTCCTATAAAAATTTTAGATCAGGGTGCGAAATATTTTTGGAGATATGATCTATGGAAGTCAGTGCTTTTGCAAGCTCCTGAACTTCATCTCAAATATGTGACCTTGGGAAAATCACCATAACTCTCTCTGAGTATCGGATTGGAATTCTATAAAAATTTGCAGATAGTGCACGGACTATAGTTTTGACTGTATCAATTTCATATCTGAATGAAGAAACAGTGACACGTGACACACCATAAAAGTTCGCTCTACTGAAATAGTCCATAATTAGGTCATTGTGAGAGATTGGTCATAACTCTTTCTTGAAGAACCCAAGTTGGATCAAACCCATGGCACTAGAAAAAGGACTCTTAGTACTACTACAGAACTAAAAATCACATATTGGGGAGCTGAAATAATATAGATACACCAGATTCAATATTGAGATCCTAGAAGTCAAGAAAAATCTAGATCATGTGTTGTCAAGGGTTGCAAAGGAATAGACTTTCTAGGGTAGAAAAGCAAAGCAAGGTGCAGTAGAGGGTAGCATGACAAGAGAAGTAATCAAGGTGCTGAACAACAACAAGAAGTTCAGCACATGAAGTCTTCAAGTGGGCAGCACTGCATACAGTCATTGTAAAGGTATCATTGTACTAAGTCATTGTAAATGCATCATTGTAAAAATCGTACAAGTGTCTATCTATCAAGAGTTGAAGAGGTGGTGTCGAGAGATCTAGGATCATCATTAGGTGGTTGTGTCATAGTTGGGGTTATGGTCTAGTGTGTCTTCTTCTTCTACATCATTCTATATCATTGTAAAGTGAACCATTTTCCTTGGTACGGGAGTCCATTCTTGTTTTATTCTTCTATAGGGTGCTAGGTTGGTGCTAGGCTGGTGCATGAAGTCACCAACAGGTTCGGGCCTATGAAAACTTTAGGGTGATAGGGTGGCACTAGGGTGAGTTGTAGCTCATTGGGTGTTGGGGCATCCTTTTATTTGACTACTGAAGAATCTCAGGCATTGGAGCGTCCTTCCAATGGGAGCTGGAGAAGAATGCTTTTCTATATTCTAGGAAGTTGGAGCTTTATTTTCAATTGGATTTGAATATTAAATCATTATTAGAAAAGCATTCAGGTGGTTTTTGTCCTGGAGAGGGTTTTCACCTTAAAAACTGTGTGCATTTGTGTTCCTTTTTTTTATTGCTATCATTGTACAAACACTGATAATAATTGAAGATTAACTAATGCGCTAATTGAAAGGAATACCAATTAACCCCCCCTCTCATTATTTCCAACAAGTGGTATCATAGCTTGGTTCGTTCAATAGTAGTTTAACAGCTGGAAGGAGGTCATGGAGCATACCAAGAATGGTGTACGTCTGTTCAATGAAAATAATTATGCACTCTGGAAAGGAAGAATGGAGATCTATCTCTTGGCGCGAGGTTACGAAGTATGGGACACTGTTCAAAATGGATTTACGTTAACCGCGGATGAAAAAGGTAAGAAGAACTTGGTAAATGATGCAAAAGAAAATAATATTATTATCAGTGGACTTATTGAATCTACTTATCATAATGTGTTGGGTTGTAAAACCGCCAAAAATGTATGGGACAAGCTTGAGAATATATATGCAGGTGACTCAAATGTCAAAGAAGCAAAGCTTCAAATCTATAGAGAAAATTTTGAGCAACTTAGAATGAAAGAAGATGGAAACATTGTTGCATACTTCCAATATGTTAATGAAATAACCAATACTCTATAAATATTGTGAGAGCCAGTTAACGAGAAGACTATTATATGAAATATTCTTAGAATGTTACCAGGGAGATTCAACCCAAAGGTATCAGTCTTAGAATACAGTGCAAATCTGGAAAAACTCAGTAAAGAGGAATTACATCGAGTTCTCATAGCATATGAAATGAGACTTGATGAATAAGAGGGTACTTCACATCCAGAAACTGTGTTCGCTGCATCTAAGAAAACCAATAAGGACAAACAACCTTCAATTGAAAATACATGCACCTGCAAGTGTGAAGAAAAGGGAGATGATGAAGAAGGTCTTTCAGATGAAGAATATGCTTACTTTACGAGAAAACTAAAAATTGGTAAGGGAAAATTCAAAGGTAAACTTCCATTGATATGTTTCGGCTATGGTGAGGTTGGGCATTTCCCAGCAAAATGTCCAAACAGAAATGATGGCAACTCAAAAGGAAAGAAAGGCTTTAAGAAATTCAACAAGAAAGAAAAAAAGAAAGGATCCAAAAGGAACTTTCTCTCTAAAGAAGATAGCTCATCATCCGATGAAAATAGTGACAACAAAGAAGAATCCAATGAGATAGTATTGTTTATGGCCAAGCACAACAAACAAGAGGTATCAAACAACGAAGAAGAAGGGTTGACCATAGAAGAATTTTCTAAGGAGGCAATCAGGCTTATAAAGAGCTCAAGGCTGAGAATATCTATTCCAATACTCTTGAAGAACAAGTTCAAGGTCACAAAATTGAAGTTGAAGAACACAAATGTATTGAAGAGTCACTTCAAAAAAAGTTGGAAGAAAACAACCAAGAAAGGGAAGCATTAGAAGCTGAAGTAGTCTCGCTGCGTAAGGAAGTGAAGAAGGGAATAAATGTCCAAAACTATGCCAACAACTCAAGGGCATTGGAAGAACTCATCAACGATCAACGATCTTACAACAACAGAACTGTCCTCGGTTACAAAGAAGAAGAAGAAGGACCTTCTACAAAAAAATACAATGGACCTATGAGATCTAACATGCATGTAGACTTCATTGGACAAGATTCGCAAGAAAATCCTTGTAAGACGATTCCTCGATGAATATTTCCATCTAGGTACCAACATATTTTTCATGGCTATTGTTATTCATGTGGAAAATTTGGTCATAAAGGTGTAGAATGTCGCATGTACCCTAGGAACCAATACAATTCCAGGAGATCCTTCAAATATGAACCTCCCAGGGCTCAACTAAACATCAATGATTTGAACATTTAAGAAATAATATGGAATGTTACAAATGTCAGAACTTTGGACACATAGCCAAAGACTGCAGACTTGAAAATCCTCCAGAAGAATATTTGAAGCCACAGAACGAACGAACATGGAAGAAGAAGAAGACTGATAATTGTGCTCTTGCTCTCAAGGCTCAAAACAACAAAGGTCTGTGGTATGTTGATAACGGTTGCTCAACGCATATGACTGGAGATAGAAATAAATTTCTATCTCTAAAAGAGAAGAAGGATGGAATTGTATCCTTTGTAAATGATGGAACTTCAAATGTTATAGGATCAGGTACCGTGACTCTCAGAAGCAAATATTTTATAGCCAAGAATGTTCTATTGGTTGAAAACATGAATCAAAATCTACTCAGTGTTGGAAAAATGTGTGATCAAGGACGCACAATGCTATTCAACTCCACAAAATGTGAAATCGGGAAAGGCAGGTATGGTAAAATTGTGGCTACAGCAAGTCGAGCTTCAAACGACATATATGTTCTGGATGAAGTTGCAACTAAAGAATTTATACTAGCTAAATATGATGAAAGTTTGTTATGGCACAAATGAATGGGTCACATAAACTTTGACAATCTTTTCAGGATAAGAAAAAAGGAAGCAGTATGAGAAATGCCGAAAATCTCAAAACCTTCCAACACATTATGTGAGGCATGTCGGCACGACAAGCAGACAAATGTCCAATTTAAAACAAAAGAACACTTTGCATCACATCCATTGGAATTGATACATACTCATCTATGTGGTCCTATGAGAACAAAAGGCTTAGATGGAGAATTATATTTCATGTTAATGATATATGACTATACCAGGATGACAATCGTCGATTTCATAAAGAAAAAATCTGAAGCATTTGAGTGCTTTAAGATTTACAAGGAGTTGGTCGAAAATGAAACTGATTTGAAAATAAATTTTTTAAGATCAGATAATGGCGGAGAATTCATTTCCAAATTATTTCAGCATTACTGTGACGAAAATGGAATAAAAATACAGTTTTCAACAACACAAACACCTCAAAAAAATGGAGTTGCTGAAAGAAAGAATAGAAATGTACATGAAATGGGTAGAACAATGTTGAAGGACTCAAAATTGGATGAAAAATTCTGGGTTCAATAAATTGATACGACAGTCTTCATTATCAACCAAAGTCTTCTCGAAAATAATTGCAACAAGACCACATATGAATTATGGAAAGGAAAACCAGCTAATGTAAAATATTTTAGATTCTTTGGAAGCAAATGTTATATCAAAGGAGAAGATCAAAATTTTGGTAAGTTTGAATCACATGTTGATGAAGGTATCTTTTTTGGTTACTCACTCAAAATAAAGGCCTATAAATGCTATAATCTAAGACGAAAACAAATAGTGGAGAGCATAAATGTTACATTTGACGAAGTTGGTGTTCTAACGAATAATGATGAGGATCTAGAATCTTTGAAACTTTAGACACATGCTAACAAAGACACAGAGAAAATTCTAGAACAAGAAGAAACTATCAACCATGAAGAAGTAAATAATGATCATCAATATATACCAGAGAAAAAACAAGAAGCTCCTCCAAAAAGAAAAAAGAATGGCTTCAAAAGAACCATCCATTAAATCAAATCATTGGTGACATAAATGAAGGTCGACAATTTCATTTATCACAACAAGCTCACATTTCTTTTCTAGAAACCTTTGAGCCTAGTAGTTTTGAGGAAGCCAGCCATAATGAACATTGTGTAGCAACTATGAATGAATAATTGGATCAAAATCGAGAAGAATAACACCTGGGAATTAGTCCATGACCAAAAGATAAAAATTTCATTGGGACTAAATGGGTGTTGTTGGGCCGCCTTTTTGTCTGAATTTGTATAGATTAAGCAAACAATTACCTGCTTGTACCTAGTGTTGTATCATTATTAAACCTGCTATGTTGTTAATTAGAGCCATTAGGGATAATAACTTTTTATTTGTAAATTCCTTTTGTTAATTAGTTTGGAAGGTATTTGTGTGTAATAGTTTCATTAATAAGTGCCTTCTTGGTGGCTGATTCTCTATCCTTGGAAAAACCGGGGTTAAGCTTATCTCCTTTGTCCCCTATTACACCTACCGTCTCATTTTCAACATCAACATTGTCATATTCTTCCAGTTCAACATCAGTTTATTTGAAAAAAGTATTTCCAAACAATATTAAAAATGGAAACTGGGTTGATGCTATGAAAGCTTCATAACCTATATTGGGTAGTCAATGTAACCATGCTAAACTTGATTTGGACATGGCAGATGTAGCTTATGGTTCATGGAAGCATGGTTGCAAATCTCAAGATTTGAAGGAACACATTCGAGCTCTCGACAAGGATCACCAAAATCACAGTTATTTTCATATATTTTTTCTAAGAGCATATATCCTGTAAGATTCATACAATCAGCTTTGAATGCGTTCATCAAGAGATCTAACGGGCGCATTCATATCAACCTCGTTATGACTATTAGCTGTGAATGACTATTTCCATTTTGGTGCATGTGTTGCTGCTTAAGCGTTATTGGCATATGGAGTTTTTCAAAATTTCTGGAGATGGTAGAGTTATGTGTGCATGAAGAGAATTTAGGTTCATCTTTTGCAGGCATAGGTCTTTTGCCAATAAAATTAGAGTTATATTATTTGTGCAGTATTCTATTTATGTGATCGATTATTGGCAATGCCATGCATTTCTTGTTAATTGTTGAAATATTCAGGAATTATTGATGCTGGTGGGATTACAAGGGAATGGTACCAATCGTTGTCAACCAACACACTTGGAACTTTGGTGGCTGCTTCTTTTATATATATATAAAACATGAGGATGATGAGGAGACTAACACTGATTCAAAAACCAAGTTGTGTTTCATTCGATTTGGGTCCAGATAAGTTTATCTTCCCTGTTTCTTAGGCCAGCAACTTCTTTTACATTTGTCTCTTCCACGAAGTGACCGAGTATAAGCTCCACTCCCACGGATTGTGATGCATGCAGAACTATCTTTGCGCTGAACATCAGATTCGGGAAGCATAATGGCTCATGAGGTAACCCATTTACCCATTCGGTGCTTTAAGTGCCACGTAGTTGTTGAAGAATATGGATACACGTTGAGAACTTATGGGTTTGAGAATCTTCACCATTACAACAAAACAAGAATTGATTAGCAAACTGCAGAATCACTTGGGAAACAATGTTATAAAACAAGTGATGACCAATGTTTCAAATAGAAATATGTTTCCTGATGCTAATGTCGTTTATTACAACCAATTTGGCCCATTAATTCTCATCATCACACAAAGGAAATAAATTTAGTCAAATTGCACCTTCCAGCAACAACCACTCCAGGAAAAGAGGGACGATTCATTAGAATCGTTCCCTATTTCGACACTCAGTTGAAAAACCAATTTTTATTCATAGCAAATTGTTCATATCGGTGATATGCCCTACTGTATTTTAGTTGGGTAATTTAATTATTCGAATTGTAATTATAAGCCTATATAAGATATTGCTTGGAGCAACAAAAGGGATCAATTAGAGTGAGTCTGTCAGTTAGAGGTGTAGAATTTGTTAGATGCAAGTTCAAATTGCTCAAATGTAGAACCAGCATCCAATTTGTAGAGGAGAAGGAATTGTAATGGAGGAACAACAGATGATGTATTTATTAATTAATGTTTGACTCGATGTTTTGATTTAATTTAATAAATTTTGGCTTCTGCATTTATTTTAATATGAGCATTGTAATTTTTATTCTTAAACGTTGAGTTAGTTTAGGACTTGATCTAGGGAGTGGCAAGGATCCACCGCAGCCTGGAGTCGAGTCCCTCATTCTTCATAGATTTAGGAATTATGTTTTCATGTAATTTGTAAAATTATATTTTGTTTTGAATTGTTTTTAAATAGTATCTCAGATTTCATTATTTTGTTTTCCAATTTCTGAGTTTGATTCAGTAGTGAGAATAGATTTTAATGCTTCAATTTTGAATAAGTAACACTGCCATTTAGAATGTTAATTCAAGGTTTGATTTGTTTATGCATACCGAGACTTCACTTAATAATTATATTTATTTTTAATTAGAATCATTCTTGTTTTCGTAGTGTGATAATTTCCTTAGAAGAGTAAGTTTGTGCAGGTAGAGTGATTTCGTTTTCATTATTGAGTTACATGGTTTTAAATAGTAAGCTTGTTTTATATGATTTATTTAATCTAAATTAAAATCTTTGAATTGAAGGTTCTCATTGATTATTTGTAATGTGATTTTTAATAGGATTTTTAAGTGTTATTTTACATGAAGTGAAATAGTTTCTTATAGCAATAGTTAGAACTGGATTTTTTTAATTTGAATAATGAGTTTGTTTTTAGGAATAGTTCTAGTTAGTTTAAGGTGTGAATTTATAAGGTGTGTCCTTTTTGCTTATCTCAAGTTTAGTTTCAAGTTAGTGAAAGGAGCAAATAGGTTAAGATTTTCAAGATATCATAGGAGATTTAAAAAGTAGAATTCGATTTGCGAGAATTTCATATGATTTAGGATAGCCTTGAATTTCATTATAGTTTGATTGCAGCATGGAGTTTTCTTGATAGAATTAGTTAAGTAGGTTCCCTTTTCTAGGTTGTTTATTTGCCATCAAAGGTGTGTTTCATTCTAGTACCTAGTTTATCATTACAAATGAATATATTTATACTCTAACCATTAAGCCGAGCCAATAGTCAGTACAACTCATGTTTACAACTCCCGGATTGATAATTAATATTGAGAGGTTTAATCCAACAATTAATCCAACCAAAATTTTGGCATCGTTTCCGGGGAGTGGTATTTTGGCTCAGGTAAAAATTTTCTTACATAGTTTCAAGGTATTGCATGATGTTAGAGGGTAGAGAGTGTACAGTAAGACGTGAGTGAAGAGACACACATCCACTTTTTTGGGGTTGCTCCAAAGTCTGGCCATCTTGCGTATCTCTTGAAATTTTATTTCCTTTATGTGCAGAAGTAGAAGCAGGCTTTAGACATTTAATTTCCAAATTTCTTTGCTTTTCATATATTAAATAGTACTTTGATTCGGCATTTTCCTTTTATGCAAGTGTGGTGAGCTTTATTTCAGCTAATAGCTTTAAAATTCATTTATCTTCAGAATCCAGTCTTCAACGTTATATCATTTTTGGGTTACTGTAAGAACCCTTGCATACTAATCCATGTGATGGAAAAATGTAACAGTTTTCTTGTTGAAGACAAGAAAATGGCATTTTGAGGAATCATTCAATGAGGAGTTTTCATGCTGCTACAGAGACAAACAAGTCATTCGATGAGGAATTCAAAAGCGCAGAATTTAATACTTTGCTTGAACATAAATTTAATATATTTAAATCTTTGATTTCAAAATTGGATGATTTGCATGAACAAGAGAAGGATGAAGAACCATTGCTTATCCTTTGTGCCAACTATCAAAAGAAATACTTCCTTGGAAAGTGTCCACTTAATGGTCTGGAAGTTTGCAAAATTTGCGATGATGGTCATGCAACCGAACGTTGCCCATCATTGCCACGATTACGAAAGGTACTCAGGGAATCAAGTAAGGAATCGAATCAACCGCCAGGTATAACTCAAAATGCAACACCATTTGATACTTGGAATAATTCTTATTTTCCTGAGTAGTTTCCTTAACATTTCTATAATCCTTTAGTTTCGTGGCAAAATTTTAATCCTCCTCCAATTGAATATCCTACTTCGTGTCCGCAGTGGCCCTCACCTTGGCCCTCTTCCTCAAGCCATATATCTCCATGGCCTCAAGAATCATTTGGATCCTTATCTCTAGGGAAATATCCCATGCAAATTCAATCATATGAGCACCCACATCAACCACAATTTCTTTCCATTTCACCATTAATTTATCCTCCTCCATGGTCCTATCCGTATGTGCAACCTTACCCTAACCCTCATCCATACCCTAGTCTTAATCCAAACCCTAGTCCATACCCTAACCCTAAACCATACCCTAGACCTAACCCTAATCCACACCCTAGAACTAACCCTAACTCTAATTTAAAGCCTAGAACTAACCCTCGTCCAAAGCCTAATCCCAATCCAAATCCAAACCTTGGTCCAAGCATTAACCAAAGCCCTAACCTGTTGGAAATGTTGTCATTGATGGCAAAGGACAATAGAGAAGAACAGAGGGAGAGTACATTTACAGAGAGGTAGCAGAGGCAGCAAAAGGAGACCTGCATAGAGAGCTGCATAGGTTGCATAGGACTGTAGTAGAGACAGAGTAGAGAAGAAGGGTCAATTCTATGTGGAGAATACCTGTAACCCGTGAGCTGGGTGTAATTAAGACTATGTGATTTGTTTAAAGTCTGTCTGCGCATTCAGTGATGAGAATGTGTTCCTGATGAATCCTTGTAACCAATACGAACCTCGGTGATTGAGTTATATGTATGTAGGCTACTGAAATCTCAGTGGAACACGAATTAACTAGGCGGAATTTATGAGCAGTATCAGCTCTGTGTAATTAGTTTGATTGTGATTCTGGTGGTTTTGATTGATACTCTGTTCTAACCCATGAATTGATGTCAAGCCTGCCTATTGACTACAATTCAAACCTTGTGTTGTTATGAACTCTGTAAGGCGACTGGAATATAAGGGAGTCGACCTTGACTACCTCTGAGCTTAATTTGCAGATTGGACCTATGTTGAATTGAACCCAATGAAATTCGATTGGAGGCAATTCCCATTCTCATCGTTTAACCGACATAAGTGAAACAAAGATGCGTATTGTTGAAATAGGCAGAGGCCGAATCTGTGTGTGGACAGAAGCGAGTTTCATTGAAGGCGAAGAGCGGAATTCATAAATAATAAAGGCAGATGGAACCCTAAGGGAGAAAGCAGTGGAACCACGAAGAAGTGAACAGTAAAGGCGGGTTTGCGGTTTTGATTGCACCGCCTTCATAGGGTGAGCGGTATTCAAGAATTTGGAGCGATTCCATTTACTGCCTGACACGTGGCCTCAAGCGGTCTGGAGAAACCGCTCTCATCTCGCATTATCATTCGTGCATCTAAGCCAAGCGATATCTGTCGGATCACACAGGGCAAGGCGATGTGCTCTTCGCCGTCGAATGAAAAGGGCGACATAACGCCAAGGTCAAGTGCTGAGCACTATATATATCGAGATGTTGTGATTATGTGCATTTAATCTATGCGACACTTGTTGATTACCGTCGGATCAGTTGTATGGGGCGCAACGAGATTGCGACCGTCGGATGAAATGGTATGTATGCATGGGTCCAATATTGTTTTATCGTTGGAAGTTGATTTGTAATCAAGTTGGGGCTGTATATATACAGTGTGTGAATAATACGCGAAGGTTCATATGATATAGTTGGATGCCATGGTATTAAATCCACTAATCCGAACTTAGGAGATGTGATATATTACGAGGTTTGGTTTATGTGATATATTGCGAGGTTAGTTGAACCAAAACCAAGTTGTAAAGTTGAATGTACAAGGTTTGTTAATGAATGATGAGTCAATGTATGCAAGGGTATTCGAACATTGGCTGGGTTTTATTAAAAGAAAATTGTATATGCTTGAGGGTTTATAACCTTATTAAAGGAAGGTTCCGCATAGTATTGAAATTTTCAATTGAGATTATTGTGAGTTGCCAGAATTGTGGATTTGTATTGGAGGCAATTTTTGGGATGCATTTTAAATGCACAGATAAATTTTAATGTGAGTTGATAATGTTGTGACCGAATATATCTACGTATTCAGATAATCATGTGTGAGAGCTCAAGTTCGTGCAGGATTCGAATAGTGAATTCGAAAATTTGGAAAGTGAAGTTAGCCTTCGATTGAGAGTTGGAGAAATGAAATTGACTATGGTTTGAACCATTAAATAAGAAAAGCTTCCACATGTAAAGATTTCCCTATTGTGAAGTTATTTGGGCCATGGATTTGTAAATCAGTTATACATATATATATACAGCCAGTACACAATTGCAGTGAACAGGTGAATATGCACAAGAATGAAAATGTGGGTTTGACAGGTATACACGCACAGGTGCATAGAGTTACAGTAAACAGAGGTATACAGGACAGTTGCATGACAGCGACAAAAAGGACAAAACCAGCAAGCCAAGGTCTAAGTGAATTTATATACTGTAACTAAAAATGTAAATGTTTTTTTTTTATATTGTTTGTGATGCAAAGGAAAGTATCCTAAGGAAAAGAAAAATCCCACTATAACATGGAAATTTGTACATATTTTTATAATTTTAAAATGAGTTGGACAAAGGAATGAGAATACAGAAGCCAAAGAGTTATGGTTGTTCACTCCAAATTCCTTGTGGAATAAAAACAGTCATGTGATGAACTCTATATATAATATCAACTTGATATGCATAGAGAGGTTAGAGAGAGAGTAAGGATAGAGAATAAAAAGTATAGAAGATTGAGGCAGAGAAGATAAGGAAGAGAGGAGCAGAAAGAGACGCTACAGAACAGAGCTGATATCTTAGGTAAATCAACAAAAATTTCTTTTGATAAATTGAGGAAGTTGGAACTTCCCTATTAATTTGAAGCTTTATAGCTGTCAGTTGTAGCTGACTGAGGTTGGAACCTCCTGTAGGTTGGTGCCTGCAGAAAATTGAAGGGAGTTGGAGCTTCCTTGCAAGTTGTAGCTTGCAGAATTGAGGTTGGAGCCTCCTGTAGGTTGGTGCCTACAGAAAAATAGTGGTGAGAGGGAGTTGGAGCTTGCCTTTGCATCACAACAATAATAAGATGTGGTAATTTTCTCCCTTTATGGGTTTCCACTTATATCTATTGTCTCTATCTGTGTTTCCTGTGTACTGAAATGATTTACCAAATCTACCTAATGTTTGTTGCTCTCATAATAAGTTTGATGTTACATTAATTTAATACTTGCTGCAACATATTAAGACTATTCATATACTAAGGTTGGTTATAAAAGTAAGTTGTAAATAAGCTGATGAAAAAATTAAAAAAACTCATGTCTGTGTTAAACTGATTCACCCCCCCCCCCTCTCAGTTTAACTAAGAATTCAACAATTGGTATCAGATTCGATTCCTTTTATACTAGTTTAACCACTGAAAGGAGATCCTAGGCCTCCAAGATGGCTAGTCAAGAAGGAAGCTCAATCAATAAAGCCCATTTCTTCACTGGTGCTAATTATGCCTTCTAGAAAATCAAAATGAGAGCATACATAATGTCTCTAGGAATATAGGTATGGGCTGTTGTAGAATTTGGATATGCCCCAAAGGCAACTGACCCAGAAAGAGAAGCTAAACAATTATTTGTAGCAAATGCAAAGGCCATGAATGCAATATTAAGTGGACTTTGTGAGGCTAAATTTATCAAAATAATGCACAGTAAGACTGCTAAATATATGTGGGACACTCTAGAGAATATCCATGAGAGAAATAAAAAGGTAAAGACTGCCAAAATTCAAGTATATAGAGCCTAGTTTGAAAACTTAAAAATGAATGATGATGAAGATGTTGGCAGCTTCTTCCTAAAAGTTGCAGAAATTGTAAACAATATGAAAGCTCTCGGAGAAACCATACTAGAAAGTATCATTGTGCAAAATATTCTAAGATCTCTTCCATCCAGGTTTAATCCCAAGGTGTCTGCAATAGAAGAAACAGCTGATTGGGAGACCTTGACCATGAACTAGCTACTTGGAAATCTAACAGCATATGAGATGAGGCTCCCACAGAAGAAGCCAAGTAAGAGGGAGGCAGACTTTAAAATAGAAAATAATAAAGAAGAAGAGGAAGACATATGCTCTTGCTCGGATGAAGAAGAGGAAAAATTTGTCAAGAAACTGGATAGAGGCTCAGGTAAATACAAAGGTAAACTTCCTTTAAAATGATTTAACTGTGGAAGAATTGGACACTATGCTGTTAAGTGTCCTCACAAGAAAGTAAGGAATCAGGCTCAAGAATCAGAGAAAAATACATCAAAGAACTGGAAGAAAGGAAAGAAGTTCAGCAGAAAATCCTTCTATGCTAAAAAAGACAGCAGTACATCTGAAGACTCAGATGAAACCTCAAGTGAAGAAGGAACATCTGAATTTTTATTGATGGCCATAGAAGAACTTGAAGGACTCTTGCTAGAAGATGAAGAAGAAGAAGGTGAAGTCGACCTTGAGGGGGAGCTACGAAGTGCTCTGGAGGAGATTGATAGACTCAAACTGAAGTGCAGAAAATGAAAGGACATTCTCCTCAAGTATGTAAGAGAAGAGCAAGATTTAGAAGTCCTCATGCAGCTGAAGGTAGAGCTTGAAGAAGCCAAGAAGATAGAAGACATGTTACTTCAGCAAATCAAGGATAAAACTCGAGAACAAGAGAAGTTGGAAGAAGAAGTTGTATTTCTGAGGAAGAAATTAGAAAATGCTCAGAGGAAAGTGTCTACAAATTCCTCTCAAACAACAAGCTCTAGTAAGTTGAACAAAATTCTGGATGCTCAAAGATCTCCTATGATAAAAACTGGAATAGGCTATGAAGGAGAATCAAGCAAAAGCAAAGAAAAGGAAAACAGAGAGATTATTTTTGTAAAAGCAAAAAGGAATGATGAAGCAGCTCAAACAATTCCTACAAAATAAGAAACATGTAATGAGGAAGACAGAGATTAGAAGAAACCTCTAGTAACAAAGAATGAAATAAATACTAAGATAATAGAAAAAGGATCATATACCCCTGAGTATGTGAAATTTGGAAGCCATCAAGGGAGATTCTTTCCTTCTATGAAGAATGCCACCTGTTATGTCTGCCACAAGCTGGGACACATTGCTGCATATTTTCATGCAAGGAGGAGTAATTCAAACCAGCAAAATATGCAAACAGTGAAGAGACTGTCTCAAGAAAACAAATGGAGAAGACAACATTACATCAAGTATGCAAATAGTTTCTATGGTTACTGTTTTTATTGTAAGGAATTTGGCCATAAAATCACTGGGTGTAGAAATTATGGACAAAGATTGATGTTCAACACCTCAAGAAGGTTTATGAATCAAAGAAATTTTGTTCATACTCACAATTCTGCAAAAATTATGATCAAATGTTGTGTATGCAATCAAGTTGGACATATGCCTTCCAAATGTTCTCTCAGAAGGTGTAGTTCATCACCTCACAAAAGATACCAAACAAAAGGCTGCTTCTAATGGATAAAGAAGGTGAATAAATGTGACTTGGCTCTAACTACTCAAGACCAGAAAAGCCTGTGGTATTTGGACAGTGGCTGCTCAAAACACATGACTGGAGATAGAAGTAAGTTTATAACTCTTGATGAAAAGAAATCTGGCAATGTTACTTTTGGCAATGATAAATCAGGAAAAATAAAAGGAAAAGGCTCAGTCAGCCTAGACAATGGCAGAGGAAAGGCCCAAGATGTACTATTTGTATATGGGCTGAAAGCAAATTTGCTGAGTGTTAGTCAAATGTGTGATAAAGTCTGTGAAGTTCTTTTTAGAGCACAAAATTGTGAAGTTAGATCAAGCACCACAGGTAAGACTCTGCTCAAAGGAGTTCGAACAGAGAGTAATGTTTACATTGTGAAAGAGGAAGATGAAGCATGTCATCTTAGCAAACTTCATGAGTCATGGTTATGGCATAAAAGGTTGGGACATCTCAGCTTCGATCATGTTAGCCACCTATAATGTTTTGTTATACCAAAAGGTGGCTAAATCTATTTTGAGCCTTCAAGGAAAAAATTTTCATTACTAAAATTTGTTGGCTCTCGAAGACTCCTTGTAGGCCTCATGCCTCTGTCCAAAATCTTCATCACTTTCCCTATTAATTCTGCTGATTTCCTGTAAGAAACTGCTGAAGAAACCATCATTTTTCCCCTTTCTCCCACTCATAACTAACCTTCATTTACTCCCCCTTTTCTCCATATTATTCCCTAATTTTCATAAGTTTCTCCTTCCATTCATGAAAATCCTCCTGACATGGTTTAAAAATTCTTTTTGAGCTGTGCCAAAACCCCCAAATCCATTTAAAATCTTGAAATTTTTCATAAAAAACAAAGTTTCATTGCTATGGACCTAAGCCCCTTGGGCTAAGCCCTAAACCACTTCCCCACCATACGCTTTGGGTCTGGAACCACTTGCTAATATGTTAAGGTGCTAATCGCATCGGAAAGAATCAAAGACGCAAGTCTTTGCCATACTCCAAAAGTTCCGATTGCGATTAGCCTTGCTGCTTAAGACCCCCGATCATATTATTTTCATATAACCTTGAGCCCGCCCTCGGCGCTTAAACCTTGTGAATATTTCATTTCCGACCCATTTTTCCTTTGTAAATTACAAAAACCCTCTTTTCCAAAGTTTTGATTTAATGAGCCAAAGTCACATGTTAAATATAAAATGGTTAGATCAAAAAGACCGATCGCGCAATCGCAATCGGGGAAATTTCAATGGGTTGATCAGAAAGACCAGGCCCGCAGTTCCAACTATGATTAGGCCCTTATTATATATAAAGCCCCGAGCCTATCAATTTTCATACATCCAAAGGCCCCGTAGTCGGGCGCCTGTCCGCTTCATATATATGTTTTTCCACCCCGATCCATAAAAACCTTGGTTTATTTCAAAAGTTCGGGTTTTATATAAAATACAAGGGTTTCTCCCCGATTCCATTCTCCACCATTGATCTAGTCCTTTGATCCAATGGCCTGCGCTCAATCGCATCACAAACTTTCAATCGCATGCATTTTTGTTGCGCCCTCGATTTCCGATCCCCGATTCGATCCCGACCATCCATCTGTTTCGCGATCCAACGGCCATCGCACACCCTTGCGATCCCTCCGATTCATTCCATGCCATCGATCTGGTCCTCAGATCAACGGCCAGCGCTCAATCGCAAAGTTTCAATCGCATATTGATGTGTGACCTCCCCGATTGCGATCCTCCGATTAAATCTGGGCCGTCCATTTCCCGCCTATTCAACGGTCCTTATTCCCTCCGATCGCAAGTCTTACCGCCATTTCAAAACCCTCCGATTCACTCTCCACCGTTGATCTGATCTGCAGATCAACGGCCAACGCTTAATTGCATCGCTGCCTTCCAATCTCATCCCCTTTTCTGCCACCCCCGATTGAGATCCTCCGATTAGATCTGGACCGTCCACGTGTCCAGATCGGACGGTCCAAAACCACCCCGCCTTATTTCTTCTCCCCGCTCTCATCTTTCTGTTTTGCGCCGATCTCCACCGTTAGATGTTTTTATCCGACGGCTACGCTCCTCCCCCGCCATCTGAAGCAGTTTAAACCTATTTTCCGCAGGATTTCTTAATTGTTTTGTGTCTAAATGGTTTTCCATTCTATAACGAAGAAATGCCAAGGGCTGGGAATGACGATTCTCATGCCCTCGTTTCATTACAGAGAAGCCATTCACGGGGCTCTATTCCATGTTTCGTCGGTACTCTATGAGTATTGATGCCGTAAAGCCCAATGCGGGTCTGCACATCGACAAGACACTATTTTAATTCAAACACAGTTAAAGAGTATCAGTTTTGAAGACAGAGCACAGCAGATGAAGATTGAAGACAATTTTTATGGGGATTACGGCTAAGACAGTTATTAAAAGCCTAATCCCCAATCTAAAACACAGTTTAAAAGAAAACCTAAAGTGTTTTATCAGACAGAAAGCCTCCACCGCCACATCTGAGGCAAATTGATTCCTCAGCTACCACTGAGCCACCTGTTGCCTCAAAGAATTCAAATAGAGGCCGAAGTTATTGAAGAAAATCTGATATTCGCCTCCAGCACAACCAAGAAATTACTCCACACAGCGTACAGAGCATCAAAGCCAAATAAAGCTCCCACCGAGCTTTGATATTTATTGTAAACAGTTAATACAGTGTTCCACCTGTGAATTTCTTCATCGAGCCCCTCAAAAGGCCACGAAGTCCTGAAACTGTATTAATTATCCTAAGAGATCTTTTCTCAGATCACCTCCTCATCCTTCTATAAATACCTCAGAAGAAAATGAGAAATCGTTGGTTGCAGAACTTTGAAATACACTTGAGCTCGAGACTTCTATTTGTACATAGTGTTCACTGGCCCTTGAAGCTCTGTTTGCGCTAGAGTAGTTAGGTTGAATAGTGAAGATGATTGCTGAACTGAAACATTGGACTTGAAGATTGTAACCGGTTTGACATCAATATAAAAGTTGTTTCTTGGGATCCTGGTCTTTATCACTGGTGAAGTGCTTCTTTCTTTGTTAATCGTTTTCCTTCTATGTATGCCATATTGTTCATTTTCCCTCTGTAAAGAACAGTTTAAACAGGGTTAGGATTTTCTGTATAGCAGTAACCTTCTCTGGATGAGAAACATTTATCTTAATGTTTTCTTCAGATTTGTTTATTTAAGAATGATTCAATACAGTTTAAACAGTTAGGAATGTTGGCATTCCCTCGTCCTTCTGTTTGCTCAAACATTGTTCTTGAATGTTATTTCCATTATTTGCTATTAAAGTTAGACTAGAGAAGATATGGTTTGCCCTGATTCCTAGATTCTTTTCTCCAAAGGCAGATGCTGAAAGTTTCCCTTGGTGTTGACTGAAAGCAGACTAGGTTTAAAAGTACTTTATCTGATCTTAAGTTACACTCTGTTTTTCTTATGTGTTTTCATACTTTCTGAAGGTAATTATGTGGATTACCGGATTGTTTGTCAATTAAGCTGCTTTAATAAGAACTTGCCCAAGAAGTCTATGGTTAACCCTGTCCTTGGTTGGTTTTAAAATAGTTACTTAAGAGGCTTTTCTTGTTTGGACTGACTATAAATCCTCTGAGAAATTATTATCAGTTTCCACCCCTCCAACATTTTAATGTTTCCATTTCATCATTTTAATCTCAATAATCTTGTGGTATAGATGACTTGCCCCTTGGATCACATTTGATGTTGTTGTTCAATTAAAGCCCAGATATGACTCCATAGCCCAATGGACTAAAAACTAGCGTTATATCTATCTATCTGCCAAAACTGTTCTATTTTCTTGCAACTTCTCACTTTTGAAACTTTTTGCACTTAGGACTTTCTCCTCAAGTAACATTTCATGCTCAACCATCCAAAACAAAACAAAACCCTTGGCCTTCATAACTAGCCTAATATCATTACCTTAAGCTTTTCAAAGACAACATCCATCTTTGTACATATTGGAGAGATCCCTCTACGGATTCAGGAGGGCTAGATCCTAGAATCCCAAAGTTTGGTTGAAATGATGTTAACTCTGTGATTGGACTCTCCCAATCTTGCTAATAAATTATAGAGACCTAACATTTCTGGCGACTCCGCTGGGGAACCTGAGTGTTTTTAATACCTTTTAGAGGCCTCAGAAGACCCTTTATTCGAGAACATTTTGAGAGTAAAAAGAAGCCTTTTCAAGCACTACCAATAAATGGTAATCATTATGGAGCTTGTTTGAATCAGTGACAAACTAGGTCAACCCTAAAATTCTTTTAAGTTTTTATCTAACCTTGGAAAATCAGCTGGCTTAGTCATAAGAGTAGACTGCCTTTGTCTCGCAACCTTAGCTAAGTTTTGAAACAAAGTTAGGATATTCTTAACAACCACAAAACTGAAAAATGATTTAGAAAAACCTAAAAATATTTCAGTTTGGAATTAAATAAACATGGTGGTGGACCATAAGACCTTTTACCTCTGAAAGGAGCTAAAAATTTCCACTTGGCGACTCCACAATCCTTGAACAGACCTTAAGACTCCACTGAGAAGAACCCTTATCATTATAGTATCATTCAATTTCAGTTAGAGGACTGTAGGATTAAAATTGTAAAAATAGATTAGTTAACCTCTCCAAGATTGTCATATCTGGTTGAACTTTTCTTGTTTTGGGTGTAAACAACATAGCATAGTGGCTTCTAAAAAGATTCACACTAGAGCCCATCCAGACCCTAACCCGCTTGAGATAGTTGATAATCCAGAAAGTATCCTTTGGAAGTCTCCTAAGGTTAAATTATTAACTGTTTTCTGATCACCCTTGAGAGCTAATTCAGTCCCTGAAAATATTTCAGCTCTGCAACAATCACAAGCTGACTTAGTGAACCCATTTAGGACTAGGTCATTTGATGATATAATCCAGTTAGACTCTAAATCTTCACTTTCATCTCCTGAAACAAGTGAACATCCTGGTAGCAGGGAAACAACACCTCCTGATTTACATTTCCTTCACAATTTAGGTGTCTCTCATCCAAGATCATCTCAACAGTCTACTCCTGGTCCATCCACTTCTACTCACCCTATATCCACTGTTCAAACCACTTCACCTCAGCCCACTTTCCCTTCTGTAAATCCACCTCCACCTCCTGCCATGGCAACATGGTATGCTCCCTTAGTCCTTCCTGTACCATTAGGCAATCTTCCACAGGACTATCAGTCCAAATTCCATTATATGATGCTAGTAATACTATAACAACATCTCAACATGTGGAAAAGATGAATGACTACTTTGACAGAAACGAAATTGATGATGATTCTGTCAAGTTGAGACTATTTTCTCAAAGTTTGGGGGGATAAGTAAGAAAATGGTTTAAAGGTTTAACCCCCCATAGTATTAACGATCTCCAAGCCTTCCATCAAACACTCTTAAACAAATGGGAAGTGAGAAAGAATCCTCTCCAAGTCCTTGCTGACTATAACAATCTCCATAGGAACCCTGGGGAAAGTGTACAATCTTATTGTACCAGATTTAACAGCGTCTATAATGCACTTTCCCCTGAACTAAAACCTCCTCAGGGCTCAGCTTTAAACAAATTTCCTGAAGGGTTTGATCTAGACATGACCTATTCACTAAGAGAGAGATATTTTGCAACTCTTGAAGACATGAAAAGGGGTGCTCTTTCTGTGGAAGTGAACTTGATGGAGAAAAGAGCAAGAATGAAGAGCGAGAAGAGAGTATCTTTTAGAGAGGAATCCACACCTTCTACTTCCAATTCAAAAATGGAGAGAATGATGGAAGAAATGATGAAAGAGATGAGCATAATTAAGAGAGCACAAGCAAATCAAAATCAAACTGCTCCTCAAAATAGAAACCAGAATCAGAATGTTAGAAGGAACCAACCCCCAAACAGACCTAGGGAAGATGATCAACAGATCACCCCTCCATTTCATCAAAACTATGTAAGTGAGGTTGAAGAAACAGAAGACATAACAGAGGAAGAGGATATCAACATGTTTGGGGAAGAAGATGATGACTTGGAAGTTCATTATGATAGAAAACAAGGTCTTTACACTCCTTATGATGAAAAAAGAAATGGTAATGAAAATGATTATCAAGACATGGAAAATGTCGTCATAGAACCTCAAAGAGAATATGACCTTAGAAGCAAGACCAGTCAACAAGCCCCCAACACCAAAACCTCTGACAAATCCTCTCAAAGCAGCACCGTAGCTAAACCCAAAACAGCCAAACAAAAAGACAAAACAATGGCTGTTAATTCTGATAAGGATAAGGAGAAAAACACTCAAAATTCTGAAAAACAGAGTGAAGACATCAACAGTACTAACGCTTCAGCTAGTACTCCTTCTACAACAGTTGTGTCAAGTAAAACAAATCAGCAAGCTATAATTGTTGATAGAGTGACAGCTAATAAGGTTGAAACAAGTGCTTCAAAGAATCAAACCCCTTTCAGCCTTGAACAGGAAATCTTAAAGATCAAAATCTCGGTTCCATTAACTGAGTTAGCTGCCCAACATGTATATAGGAACCAAATTTTGAAGGCTTTAAATATAGAGGAAAATGGAGATACAGTTAATCTTAGTGACGACCTACCAGAGTTGATTTTTTGCCCTAAGATTGAAGGGAAGTTTCAAGAAGGACCAGTTCCTCCCTTTTATGTGAGTTTGAACATTCATGACAAAATTCTACACAACGCTATGCATGATTCCGGGGCTTCTCATAATTTAATGCCTAAAGCCGTGATGGAGAGCCTTGGTTTAGAAATTACCAGACCATACAAAGACCTATACTCCTTTGACTCAAATAGAGTAAAATGTCTAGGATTGATCAAAGACCTCTGTGTTAACCTAGCCCAGATTCCAGCCAAATGTTTACTCATGGACATTGTTTTGGCTGATGTCCCCCCAAAGTATGGAATGCTATTATCAAGATCCTGGGGAGCTAAGTTACAGGGGACTATGCAGATGGACATGACATATGCGACCATCCCGGTTTTCAATCAGACCAGAAGACTTTATAGGGAGTCTCATATGCAATACATGGTTACAAGTCAAGACAGACCACGAAAATCTCCTATATATTCTGTCAATACAGGCCTTGATTCTTTTATCATGTTTAACAATGAAACTCCTAGTGAGGAAGTCACTTTAACATAATTAAAGGCCGACAGGGAAGAAGAGTATAATAACGCAGAAGTGTCCAAACAGTTTGCCACATGTGAAAACATTAGTAAACAAAACATAGGTCTTGATTTACCGGTTATGAGTCCATTGTTTTTAGGACTTAACAACCCAGAAAATACCCCTAACATTTCTGGCATCATCCCTCAATCTATTGAAGAATTTGAGGAGTCAAAACAAATTCAATTGGGTGCTGCTAATCATGAACAGTCAGAAGGCATCATAGTTAAAAAGGACAATCGCCAAACAGACGAAACCGAAGACAGTCCTTTATGGAGTATGTATTTTGATGGGTCATGCACTAGAAATAATGCTGGTGCAGGGGTTTGGATCATTAACACTGAAAACAACCACACAGAATGCATCTCATGCAAGTTAAACTTTTAGTGTTCCAACAACATAGCAGAATATGAATCCCTTCTCTTAGGTTTGCATCTCTTGAAGAAATTAGGAGCCAGAAGAATTAATGTGTACAGAGATTCTGAGTTAATCATTAGGCAAGTCAATGGGGAGTATAATGTGAATCATCCCAGACTTAAAGCCTATCAGAATGATGTCATGGATATGTTGACAACATTTGAGGAGTAAAACCTGAGTTTCATCCCAAGGAAAAAGAACATTATGGCCCACAATTTAGCTTTTGCGGCCAGGACATGTCTAACGCCATATGAGACTGGAGACAACACAACTCTGATAAAATTTAGATCGGCAGTGCCTGATAACGAAAAATATTGGCAAGTGTTTGACAATGACAAACAAATAGAAGACTTCATGCAATTCAGAAATGAGTTCGAACTGCACAGTTCAGATTCAGATTATGATACAGACTACAGTGAAGAAAAATTTCTTGGTGAAGAAGAATTGTCTCCTCAACCTGCCAATATCAACCTATTGTCTAGCAAACTTAGGAACAAAACAGAATTAAGTGCAGAGTTAGAAACGGAAGAATTACAAACTCTGCATTCTAAAGATGAAAATTTGCCGAGTGGTCTAACGCCTTTAGAGGAGTTGTTCGATTTTAACGATGTGGCCAATAAACCAAAACTGGAACCTGTAGAGACTGAAGTACAGGAGTGAAATATAGGCAGTGAGGAAAAACCGAAAATGATCAAATTGTCCAAAACTTTTCCAGCTCACATTAAACTCAAATACATAGAGTTGTTCAAAGAATTTTCTGATGTTTTTGCTTGGAGTTACGAAGATCTCAAATCCTATGACACTGAAATAATACAGCACAAAATCCCTCTTAAATAAAACCAAAAACCATTTAAACAGAAACTGCGTAGAATAAACCCTGTCCAGTTGCCATTGGTTCAGAAGGAGATCATGAAAATGTATGATGCTGGCATTATTGTCCCTATTAGATATTCTGAGTGGGTATCTAATCTGGTGTCCGTTAGGAATAAGACTGGAGAAATCAGGCTTTGTATAGACTTTAGAGACTTAAACAAAGCTTCGTTAAAGGATAACTACCCTTTACCAAAAATGGATCACATTTTACAAAGGGTGGTGGGGTCTAAAAGGATTTCGTTGCTTGATGGCTATTCAGGGTATAATCAAATTTTAGTTCACCCTGCTGATCAATTAAAGACAGCTTTTACTACTCCATGGGACACTTTCATGTATGTGAAAATGCCTTTTGGTCTAATGAACGCTGGAGCAACCTTTCAGAGAGCCATGGACATAGCATTCTCGGAAGAATTGGGCTTCTTCATCATTATCTATCTAGATGATGTCACTGTGTTTTCAAAAACAGATGAAGAACATTTAGAACATTTGAGAAAAATTTTCGAGAAGTGCAAAAGGTTTGGAATATCTTTAAACCCTAAGAAGACACTATTTGGTCTCGAAGAAGGTAAGCTTCTTGGACACATTATTTCAGAAGAGGGTATAAAGATAGATCCAAAGAGGATTGAAGCTATATTGCAAATCTCTCATCCTCGAAATATCAAAGAGTTGCAGTCTTTCATTGGAAAGATTAACTTTTTGAGAAGGTTCATCCCTAACTTGGCAAAGCTCCTTAGAAATATCACAAACATGTTGAAGAAGGAGCAAGGGATAAAATGGACCTTGGAAGCAAAGACATCCTTTGAGCTGGTGAAACAAGCATTAACCAAAACACCGGTTCTCATAAGCCCCGATTTTTCAAAAGATTTTTATATCTTCTCGTTTGCATCAGAACATACCATTGCTGCTGTCCTTTTACAGAAAAATCCACAAGGACAAGAGCAGCCTATTGCATTCTTTAGCAAGGAATTGAGGGATGCCCCTTTGAAGTATAATATTATGGAAAAGCAAGCTTTTGCTTTGGTTAAAGCATTAAAAGACTTCAGAGTATACATCCTTCACTCACACATCATTGCCTTTGTCCCAAATTCAGTTGTAAAAGATATTCTAACACAGGACCCAGATGGTAAGAGAGGTAAGTGGATCGCTGTTATTCTCGAATACGATTTAGAGATAAAACCCACTAAACTCATCAAAGGCCAAGGTCTAGCTAGATTAATGGCTGAATCCAATTTTGAAGTTCTTGATATTAATATAATTAATGCTTTGGACAGCCAAGAAGAATCCGCAACTCCCATTATTGAAAACCATTTTCTGAATTCTCCTTGGTATGCTGATATCGTTTATGTTTTGCTTAATTTAAACACGCCTCCTGGTTTATCGAAAACGAAAGCAAGGTTCTTAAAGCTGAAAGCAGTAAACTATTGCATTGTAGATAGGTGTCTTTATTGGAAAAATGCTAGTGGTATATTGCTTAAATGTTTGCCTGAGTTTGATGCAGAGAAGATTAAGCAGGAATTTCATGAAGGAGAGTGTGGAGGCCATTTGTACTGGAAGTCAACAGCCAACAAAATTTTGAGGGCTGGTTTCTATTGGCCCACCCTTTTTCCTGATGTTCACAAAATGACAACTACTTGCCATAAATGCCAACTATTCGAAGGCAAAAGAAAATTGTTACCCCTTCCTCTGCATCCAATCACTGTTGAAGCCCCATTTCAACAGTGGGGACTTGACTTCATAGGTGAAATCCATCCCTCATCTTCTGCCCAGCATAGATGGATCCTTACTGCCACAGACTATTTCACTAAGTGGATAGAAGCCATTCCTTGTAGGCAAGCTAATGATTCAGTTATTATAAAGTTCATAGAAACCAATATCCTCTCCCGATTTGGCTGTCCTACCAAGATCATCACACATAATGCAGCAGCATTTGGATCAAAGAAAATGGTTGACTTCTGTCATAAATACCAGATAACACTAGGGCATTCCACAGCCTATTACCCTCAAGGTAATGGACTTGCAGAATCTTCCAATAAAAGCTTAGTGAACATAATCAAGAAATTGTTGGAGGACAATAAAAAGTCTTGGCACACAAAGCTAGTCCATGCACTTTGGGCTGACAGATTAACTTTGAAGAAATCTATTGGTATGTCACCTTTTCAGCTTGTGTATGGTACAGATGCAATCTTTCCTAATAGCCTTGGTGTACCAGTTATGAAGTTTATCCAAGAATTGCAGACTAAAGATAATGACATGATTAGAAGAATAAATCAGACCATTCATCTTCAGCAAATCAGAGAGGAAGTGTACAACAAAACATTGCAGAAACAGGACAGCATTAAGAAGCTTTTTGACAGAAGAACAAAGGCCAGCAATTTCAAGATTGGGGACAAAGTTTTAAAGTGAGACTCAAAGAGGGAAGACAAGGGAAAGCATGGTAAATTTGAAAATCTATGGCTTGGCCCTTACTCTATTCATTCAGTTGCTGGAAACAATGCATTCTTCTTACAAGAGCTGGATGGAACATATTTGTTTGGGGGTCCTGTCAATGGCAGGATGCTCAAGCATTACTTCTCTTGATTCATGATATGTTTTTAAGCCTTATTTTTTCTTTTTCATTATGAATATTTCATCCACCATTGCATTCAAAGTTATGAAAAATCAAAAAATACAAAAAACAAAGAAAGAAAGAAAAGAGGGCAGAAATGAAAAACAAGAAAGGCACAGCCCCATGCCAAAAAGAGAAATAAATCTGAAAGTGTGCAACCTCAAATGCCACTCCTGCAAAACACACTTCTAGTTAGTCAAACAGCCTAATCTTGACTAAATAGTTTTAAATTTTCTGCTGATAGGGTAGTAAATTTGATTTGCCAAACTGTTTAATCTTGGCTTATCAGTAGATAGATTAGGATAGAAATTAAAGGTTCAAACATGTTCAAAATATGAACCAAAGTTTCCAAAGAGAGATGACTCAAAACTGTTTTATTTTTCTGAGTCATAAAAGAGAAAATTTGGTTCTAATCTGCTCAAAACCTGAATCAGATATCAAGGAAGAGATAGCTCACAGAAAAAAGAAAAATCAGAGCCATGAAAAGAAGAGAGAAAGCCATAATAAGAAGCTTTCAGATCTTAAGCCTTCAATTTTTTATGTTCAATTTCTAAAAATAATAATCTATGTGCAGCTTGTTTTTATGCCATAGATCACAGCAAGTCAAACAGCTTAATCTTGACTTGACTGTTTTTAAATTTTTGTTGTAGAATTTAGAGAATGAAAGTCTGTTGGACAGTTTAATCCCAACAGACTGTAGACTAGGTAGAAAAATATTTGAGCTCAACTGTTTAATCTGATTTCAGGGAGAAATAAGGAGTAGAAGTAGATTAGATTTCCTGCTTTCAAAAGAATAAAATGTTGTGAATAGATTTTGCCAATCCAAGTGCACTCTGATGAAGAAAAAATGCTAGATCTGTAGGATTGGGTAGATAGCAAGCTTGTTGATAAAGGTCCATTGCTTTCATGGATGCCAAATATTTTTTTAGAGAAGATCATTCAATCACAGAAGGACAGCCCAATGGATGAGGCAACTAGTCAGCCTCCCAGAAGTCAAGTCTGAATTCTTGATGCCTTCAAGAAGGCACCATCCCCAAGTGGAGCCACTGTTAGCCACCTATAATGTTTTGTTATACCAAAAGGTTGCTAAATCTGTTTTGAGCCTTCAAGGAACAATTTTTCATTACTAAAATTTGTTGGCTCTCGAAGACTCCTTGTAGGCCTCATGCCTCTGTCCAAAATCTTCATCACTTTCCCTATTAATTCTGTTGATTTCCTGTAAGAAACTGCTGAAGCCATCATTTTTCCCCTTTCTCCCACTCATAACTAACCTTCATTTACTCCCCCTTTTCTCCATATTATTTCCCTACTTTTCATAAGTTTCTCCTTCCATTCATGAAAATCCTCCTGACATGGTTTAAAACTTCTTTTTGAGTTGTGCCGAAACCCCCAAATCCATTTAAAACCTTGAAATTTTTCATAAAAAACAAAGTTTCATTGCTATGGACCTAAGCCCCTTGGGCTAAGCCCTAAACCACTTCCCCACCATACGCTTTGGGTCAGGAACCACTTGCTAATACGTTAAGGTGCTAATCGCATCGGAAAGAATCAAAGACGCAAGTCTTTGCCATACTCCAAAAGTTCCGATTGCGATTAGCCTTGCTGCTTAAGACCCCCGATCATATTATTTTCATATAACCCTGAGCCCGCCATCGACGCTTAAACCTTGTGAATATTTCATTTCCGACCCATTTTTCCTTTGTAAATTACAAAAACCCTCTTTTCCAAAGTTTTGATTTAATGAGCCAAAGTCACATGTTAAATATAAAATGGTTAGATCAAAAAGACCGATCGCGCAATCGCAATCGGGGAAATTTCAATGGGTTGATCGGAAAGACCAGGCCCTCAATTCCGACTGCGATTAGGCCCTTATTATATATAAAGCCCCGAGCCTATCAATTTTCATACAACCAAAGGCCCCGCATTCGGGCACCTATCTGCTTCATATATATGTTTTTCCACCCCGATCCATAAAAACCTTGGTTTATTTCAAAAGTTCGGGTTTTATATAAAATACAAGGGTTTCTCCCCGATTCCATTCTCCACCGTTGATCTAGTCCTTTGATCCAACGGCCTGCGCTCAATCGCATCACAAACTTTCAATCGCATGCGTTTTTGTTGCACCCCCGATTGTCGATCCCCGATTCGATCCCGACCGTCCATTTGTTTCGCGATCCGACGGCCATCGCACACCCTTGCGATCCCTCCGATTCATTCCATGCCGTCGATCTGGTCCTCAGATCAATGGCCAGCGCTCAATCGCAAAGGGCTCAATCGCAAATTTTCAATCGCATATTGATGTGTGACCTCCCCGATTGCGATCCTCCGATTAAATCTGGGCCGTCCATTTCCCGCCTATCCAACGGTCCTTATTCCCTCCGATCACAAGTCTTACCACCATTTCAAAACCCTCTGATTCACTCTCCATCGTTGATCTGATCTGCAGATCAACGGCCAGCGCTTAATCGCATCGTTGCGTTCCAATCGCATCCCCTTTTCTGCCACTCCCGATTGAGATCCTCCAATTAGATCTGGACCGTCCACGTGTCCAGATCGGACGGTCCAAAACCACCCTGCCTTATTTCTTCTCCCCGCTCTCATCTTTCTGTTTTGCGCCGATCTCCACCGTTAGATGTTTTTATCCGACGGCTACGCTCCTCCCCCGCCATCTGAAGCAGTTTAAACCTATTTTCCGCAGGATTTCTTAATTGTTTTGTGTTTGATGCAGGTGTTCTAAATGGTTTTCCATTTTATAACGAAGAAATGCCAAGGGCTGGGAATGACGATTCTCATGCCCTCGTTTCATTACAGAGAAGCCATTCACGGGGCTCTATTCCATGTTTCGTCGGTACTCTATGACTATTGATGCCGTAAAGCCCAGTGCGGGTCTGCACATCGACAAGACACTGTTTTAATTCAAACACAGTTAAAGAGTATCAGTTTTGAAGACAGAGCACAGCAGATGAAGATTGAAGACAGTTTTTATGGGGATTACGGCTAAGACAGTTATTAAAAGCCTAATCCCCAATCTAAAACACAGTTTAAAAGAAAACCTAAAGTTTTTTATCAGACAGAAAGCCTCCACCGCCACATCTGAGGCAAATTGATTCCTCAGCTACCACCGAGCCACCTGTTGCCTCAAAGCATTCAAATAGAGGCCGAAGTTATTGAAGAAAATTTGATATTCGCCTCCAGCACAGCCAAGAAATTACTCCACACAGCGTACAGAGCATCAAAGTCAAATAAAGCTCCCACCGAGCTTTGATATTTATTGTAAATAGTTAATACAGTGTTCCACCTGTGAATTTCTTCATCGAGCCCCTCAAAAGGCCACGAAGTCTTGAAACTGTATTAATTATCCTGAGAGATCTTTTCTCAGATCACCTCCTCATCCTTCTATAAATACCTCAGAAGAAAATGAGAAATCGTTGGTTGCAGAACTTTGAAATACACTTGAGCTCGAGACTTCTATTTGTACATAGTGTTCACTGGCCCTTGAAGCTCTGTTTGTGCTAGAGTAGTTAGGTTGAATAGTGAAGATGATTGTTGAACTAAAACATTGGACTTGAAGATTGTAACTAGTTTGACATCAATATAAAAGCTGTTTCTTGGGATCTTGGTCTTTATCACTGGTGAAGTGCTTCTTTCTTTGTTAATCGTTTTCCTTCTATGTATGCCATATTGTTCATTTTCCCTCTGTAAAGAACAGTTTAAACATGGTTAGGATTTTCTGTATAGCAGTAACCTTCTCTGGCTGAGAAATCTTTATCTTAATGTTTTCTTCAGATTTGTTTATTTAAGAATGATTCAATACAGCTTAAACAGTTAGGAATGTTGGCGTTCCCTCGTCCTTCTGTTTGCTCAAACATTGTTCTCGAATGTTATTTCCGTTATTTGCTATTAAAGTTAGACTAGAGAAGATATGGTTTGCCTTGATTCCTAGATTCTTTTCTCCAAAGGCAGATTCTGAAAGTTTCCCTTGGTGTTGACTGAAAGCAGACTAGGTTTAAAAGTACTTTATCTGATCTTAAGTTACACTCTGCTTTTCTTATGTGTTTTCATACTTTCTGAAGGTAATTATGTGGATTACTGGATTGTTTGTCAATTAAGCTGCTTTAATAAGAACTTGCCCAAGAAGTCTATGGTTAGCCATGTCCTTGGTTGGTTTTAAAACAGTTACTTAAGAGGCTTTTCTTGTTTGGACTGACTATAAATCCTCTGAGAAATTATTATCAGTTTCCACCCCTCCAACATTTTAATGTTTCCATTTCATCATTTTAATTTCAATAATCTTGTGGTATAGATGACTTGCCCCTTGGATCACACTTGATGTTATTGTTCAATTAAAGCCCAGATATGACTGCATAGCCCAATGGACTAAAAACCAGCGTTATATCTATCTATTTGCCAAAACTGTTCTATTTGCTTGCAACTTGATGTTGTTGTTCAATTAAAGCCCAGATATGACTCCATAGCCCAATGGACTAAAAACCAGCGTTATATCTATCTATCTGCCAAAACTGTTCTATTTTCTTGCAACTTCTCACTTTTGAAACTTTTCACTTAGGACTTTCTCCTCAAGTAACATTTCATGCTCAACCATCCAAAACAAAACAAAACCCTTGGCCTTCATAACTAGCCTAATATCATTACCTTAAGCTTTTTCAAAGACAATATCCATCTTTGTACATATTAGAGAGATCCCTCTCCGGATTCAGGAGGGCTAGATCCTAGAATCCCAAAGTTTGGTTGAAATGATGTTAACTCTGTGATTGGACTCTCCCAATCTTGCTAATAAATTACAGAGACCTAACAGATCACATCATCAGACTAAGCAAGAAGAAATTTGTCAGAGACATGCAAGAAATAAAAAGGCCTTCTAATACCATATGCAAATCTTGTCAATTGGGCAAACAGACCCACACATCATTTAAGGCCAAATATGAGTTATCAACAAGAATACCACTCTAGCTTGTGCACATGGACCTATGTGGACCTGCAAGAAATAAAAATCCAAGTGGAGAATCCTACTTCATGCTAATAATAGATGACTTCTCCAGAATGACATGGGTTTCATTTCTCAAGAATAAATCGGAAGCTCTGGAAAAATTTAAGACATTCAAATCATTAGCATAAAATCAAACAGGATGAAAGCTAAAATGCATCAGATCAGACAGAGGAGGTGAATTCACTGATTATGACTTTCTCGACCTATGCAATGAACATGGCATAAAGTAACAATTTACTATTTTAGGGACACCTCAGCATAATGGAGTAGTAGAGAGACAAAACAGATCTGTACAACAAATTTCCAGAGCCATGATGCAAGAGAGTAATATTCATCAAACCTTCTGGGCAGAAGCAGTACACACAGCGGTGCATATCCTTAATAAATCTCACTTAAGGCCAAAAAGTGACAAGACTCCCTATGAACTATGGCATGGGAAACAAGCTTCAATCAAACATTTTAGAATCTTTGGAAGCAAGTGTTACATAAAGAATAATGATGAAAATCTTGGGAAATTTGATGCAAGAGAAGATGAAGGGATATTTCTAGGATATGCATCCAAAAGTAAAGGGTACAGGTGCTACAAAAAGGCACTTCAAAAAATAGTAGAAAGCATTGACGTGAGATTTGATGAAGAACTTCCAAACAATACAAGAGATACAGACTGCAGCAGTCCATCAGATAGTCATGAAGAAGAAAACCAAGTTGATGATGAAACAAGAAAGACAACAGAAGATGCAAAGTTGAGTTCGAAAGTTCCCTCAATATATACTCAGAATAACCATCCTAAAGATCAGATCATTGGAGACAAGAGAGTAGGGGTCCAAACTAGAAGGCAGCTAACAGAACAGACATAAGAGGTATACATAGCCATGTTATCACAAATAGAGCCAAATAATTTTGAAGAAGCCAGCAAGGACGAGTATTGGGTGAAGGAAATGAATGAAGAATTGGACCAAATTGAGAAGAACAATACTTGGGAACTAGTTCCTAGACCAATTGAGAAAAATATCATTGGCTCAAAATGGGTATTCAAGAATAAAATGAGTGAGCAAGGACAGGTAATTAGGAATAAAGCCAGACTAGTTTGCAAAGGATATTCACAAATCAAAGGACTTGATTATGATGAAACATTTGCTCCTGTAGCTAGAATGGAATCCATCAAAATGTTTCTGGCCTTTGCATGCTACCAATACTTCAAGGTATATCAAATGGATGTGAAATCTGCATTTCTGAATGGAGATCTAGAAGAAGAAGTCTACATGGAACAGCCAGAAGGTTTCTCTTTAACAGACAAAGAAGACTATGTGTGCAGGCTAAAGAAGGCTCTATATGGACTGAAACAGGCTCCTTGTGCTTGGTACTCAAGACTGGATAAGTATTTGCAAAAACAAGGCTTTAAGAGAGGCGGAGTAGACAACAATCTATACATAAAAGCCCATGAAAATGAAATCCTGATTGTTGTAGTGTATGTTGATGACATTATGTTTGGAAGCAACAGAGATGAACTAGAAAAAGGGTTTGCTAAGGAGATGAAATCAGAGTTTGAGATGTCCATGATTGGAGAACTCAGTTTCTACTTAGGACTTCAAATTCAGCAAAATAACACAGGTACATTCATCTCACAAGAAAGATACTTAAAAGAAATGTTGAAAAAGTTCAAAATGGAGGACCGCAAACCTCTGTCAAATCCCATGATCACGGGATGCAAGCTGTGTGCTGATGATGGATCGGCTGATATAGATCAAAAACTCTACAGATCCATGATAGGAAGCCTGTTGTATCTGACAGCATCAAGACCAGACATCATGCTAGCAGTAGGACTAGTGGCTAGATATCAAGCAACACCTAAACAAAATCATCTTCTTGCAGTCAAAAGAATATTCAGATATCTACAAGGAACTGCACAGTATGGGCTTTGGTATCCTAAAGGCAAAAGCTTCACTTTGACAGCATACACAGATGCAGATTGGGCCAGCTGTGTGGATGACAGGAAAAGCACAAGTGGAGGTGCTTTCTATCTAGGAGAAAGTCTGGTGGCATGGTTAAGCAAGAAACAAACATCTATCTCTCTGTCTACAGAAGAATCAGAATATATAGCAGCAGCAACATGTTGTACACAAGTCATGTGGATGAAGCAAACCCTCCAAGACATGAAGGTAAGCATTGATGAACCTATCTCAATCAAATGTGATAATACAAGTGCTATAAGTATATCTAAAAATCATGTGCTTCACTCAAAAACTAAGCATATCCCAATCAAGTATCATTTTCTCCGAGAACAAGTGGCTCAGAAGATAGTAAAGCTGGAGTATGTGCCAACAAAAGAACAAACAACTGATATATTTACCAAACCTCTTGCTAGAGAACCATTTGAATATTTGAGAGATAAACTAGGGGTAGTATCTGTAGATGCTACTCTCTGATATGAAGAGAAAGCACAGTTTCAGGGGGAGAACAGAAATGAAAATATCATTCCAGGGGGAGATCAGACAACAAGGGAAGCATGAAACACGGTACAAAGTCAGTATTTTAGATTTAATCCAAAGTTTGGAGCAGCAGGTACAAAGTCAGAAGATCTCAAAGAGAGGAAATGCAAGAAATGTTGAAAAAGGATAAAAACAAAGGATCAAATGATATAATCTACACTAAGAAATGTGCAACCCCTTGCTATTGATGTCAAAGGGGGAGGAAGAGCTAGCAACAGAAGGAAGGGTCCTAAAAGGAAAACAGAGGAAGTATATTGCCATCAATGCCAAAGGGGGAGACTGTTGGAAATGTTGTCATTGATGGCAAAGGACAGCAGAGAATAATAGAGGGAGAGTACATTTATAGAGAGGTAACAGAGGCAGAAAAAAGAGACTTGCATAGAGAGCTGCATAGGCTGCATAGGACTGTAGTAGAGACAGAGTAGAGGAGAAAGGCCAATTCTGTGTGGAGAATACCTGTAACCCGTGAGCTGGGTGTAATTAAGACTCTTTGATTTGTTTAAATTTTGTCTGCGCGTTCAGTGATGAGAATGTGTTCCTGATGAATCCTTGTAACCAATATGAACCTTGGTGATTGATTTATATGTATGTAGGCTGTTGAAATCTCAGTGGAACACGAATTAACCAGGCGGAATTTATGAGCAGTATCAACTCTTTGTAATTATTTTGATTGTGATTCTAGTGGTTTTGATTGATACTCTGTTATAACCCATGAATTGATGTCAAGCCTGCCTATTGACTACAATTCGAACCTCACATTGTTATGAACTCTGTAAGGCGACTGGAATAAAGGGGAGTCGACCTTGACTACCTCTGAGCTTAATTCGTAGATTGGACCTATGTTGAATTGAACCCAATGAAATTCGACTGGAAGCAATTCCCATTCTCATCGTTTTACTAGCATAAGTGAAACAAAGATGCGTATTGTTGAAATAGGCAGACGCCGAAGCTATGTGTGGACATAAGCGATTTTCATTGAAGGAGAAGAGTCGAATTCATAAATAATAAAGGTGGACGGAACCCTGAGGGAGAAAGTAGCGGAACCACGAAGAAGTGAACAGTAAAGGCGAGTTTCCAGTTTTGATCACACCGCCTTCATAGGGTGAGCGGTATTCAAGAATTTGGAGCGATTCCATTGACTTCCTGACACGTGGCCTCAAGTGGTCTGGAGAAACCACTCTCATCGTGCATTATCATTCGTGCATCTAAACCAAGCAATATCCATCGGATCACACGGGGCAAGGCGGCATGCTCTCCGCCGTTGGATGAAAAGGGCGACATAACGCCAAGGTCAAGTTTTGAGCACTATATATATCGAGCTATTGTGATTATGTGCATTTAATCTACGCGACACTTGTTGATTACCGTCAGATCAGTTGGATGGGGCGTGACGAGATTGCGACCGTCGGATGAAATGGTATGTATGCGTGGGTCCAATATTGTATTATTGTTGGCAGTTGATTTGTAATCAAGTTGGGGCTGTATATATACAGTGTGTGAATAATACGCGAAGGTTCATATGATATAGTTGGATTCCATGGTATTAAATCCACTAATCCGAACTTAAGAGATGTGATATATTATGGGGTTTGGTTTATGTGATATATTGCGAGGTTAGTTGAACCTAAACCAAGCTGTAAATTTGAATGTACAAGGTTTGTTAATGAACGTTGAGTCAATGTATGCAAGGGTATGCGAACATTGGCTAGGTTTTATTAAAAGAACATCGTATATGCTTGAGGGTTTATAGCCTTATTAAAGGAAGGTTCCGCATAGTATTGAAATTGTCAATTGAGATTATTTTGAGTTGCCAGAATTGTGGATTTGTATTGGAGGAAATTTTTGGGATGCATTTTAAATGCATAGAGAATGTTTAATGTGAGTTGATAATGTTGTGACCGAATATATCTATGTATTCAGATAATCATGTGTGAGAGCTCAAGTTCGTGCAGGATTCAAATAGTGAATTCGAAAATTCGGAAAGTGAAGTTAGCCTTCGATTGAGAGTTGGAGAAATGAAATTGACTATGGTTTGAACCATGAAATAAGAAAATCTTCCACATGTAAAGATTTCCATATTGTGAAGTTATTTGGGCCATGGATTTGTAAATCAGTTATACATATATATATACAGCCAGTACACAATTGCAGTGAACAGGTGAATATGCACAAGAATGAAAATGTGGGTTTGACAGGTATACACGCACAGGTACATAGAGTTACAGTAAACAAAGGTATACAGGACAATTGCATGACGGCGGCAGAAAGGACAAAACCAGCAAGCCAAGGGCTGAGTGAATTTTATATACTGTAATTGAAAATGTAAATGTTTTTTTTATATTGTTTGTGATGGAAAGGAAAGTATCCTAAGGAAAAGAAAAATCCCACTATAACATGGAAATTTGTACATATTGTTATAATTTTAAAATGAGTTGGACAAAGGAATGAGAAGACAGAAGCCAAAAAGTTATGGTTGTTCACTCCAAATTCCTTGTGGAATACAAACAGTCATGTGATGAACTCTATATATAATATCAACTTGATATGCATAGAGAGGTTAGAGAGAGAGTAAGGATAGAGAATGTAAAGTATAGAAGATTGAGGCAGAGAAGATAAGGAAGAGAGGAGCAGAAAGAGATGCTACAGAACAGAGCTGATATCTGAGATAAATCAGCAAGCATTTCTTTTGATAAATTGAGGAAGTTGGAGCTTCCCTATCAAGTTGAAGCTTGATAGTTGTTAGTTGTAGCTGACTGAGATTGGAGCCTCCTGTAGGTTGGTGCCTGCAGAAAATTGAAGGGAGTTGGAGCTTCCTTGCAAGTTGTAGCTTGCAGAATTGAGGTTGGAGCCTCCTATAGGTTGGTGCCTGCAGAAAAAGAGTGGTGAGAGGGAGTTGGAGCTTGCCTTTGCATCACAACAATAATAAGATGTGGTTTTCTCCCTTTATGGGTTTCCACTTATATCTGTTGTCTCTATCTTTGTTGCCTGTGTACTGAAATGATTTACCAAATCTGCCTAATGTTTACTGCTCTCATAATAAGTTTGATGTTACATTAATTTACTACTTGTTGCAACATATTAAGACTGTTCATATACTAAGGTTGGTTATAAAAGTAAGTTGTAAATAAGCTGATGAAAAATTTAAAAAAACTAATGTCTGTGTTAAACTGATTCACCCCCCCCCCCCCCTCTCAGTTTAACTAAGAATTCAACATAACCCAAACCATATCCTAAACCCTAATCTAAACCATCAGGTTGCACAACAGTTTGAACCACCTATTCTTTTTGTTGATTCCCATATTGAATATAATGTCACACCTTCCATGTTGGAAAAGGGAACAAATCTGGAAACTTTCCCCATTACCACAGAACATTCATCCCAAGAAGATGTAATTCAAAGACCAGTAGAGGAGAAATATTTCATTGGAACTTATTCTAAAAATGTTGCTGAAACTCAAAACCCTATAATCTCTCTCAACTATTCTTGTCAATTTTAAAAGTGGATATTTGAGCTTGAACTTGAGGGATTTGTCTTTTCTCTTTCACTAGATTCTTTGTGCCTCCAAGAGAGTGACTATCAAACTGTGGAAGACTTGCATCAGTTTGAAAATCATAAATACGTGGATTCCATTGAATCCTGGTTTCAAGAAGTCATCAAGCCATCTTATTTCCTCATCATTTGGAAACTCTTGGTACCATATCAATTAAAGCAACTAATTTCTCATGCTTTCATATGTCTTGAAGCCTATTCTTTAAAACCAAGTGTGAGCATAATCAACATTTTGTTACGCACATGGCTTCATTGGAAGTACTCCTATACTTAAAAAGGGAGTATTTTGCCTCTTAGGATAAAGTAGAGTAGGAGAATAAATGAATAAAGATGTTATAACGCTATTAGGGTTTTGAATTTTAAATTATGGTTGTTAAAACTACTTTTGATCCACATTAGTTGTTAACACACACATTTGTGACAAATCTTGTTGAGTACAATTCACTCTAATACCTTATGATTTTGCAAAAGTAACCATGATTAATCACTCTAATAAGTTGTCGTCTCGGATATATATTTTCAGTTTCCCTTAGAAGGTACTATTGGAAAATCCCTATGGTGTACCACTCTTGTAAATATCATAATGAGCTATTCAGGAGAACACTAGCATTGTTCACTCAAAGATTATTTCAATCATTGTCTGGGATATCTTTAATAAGTCTTTAGGGTAGAGGAATTAACCAGTAATAATTAGTCATTAAAAACTTTTCATGCCATCCTATACTCTTAAGGAGTAGATCTGTCTCCCCACTTATTAAGTAAACTTTAAGGTTAATCATAATCAGAGTTTAGAAAATATTTAGGGGAGGATAGGAGGTCTCGTGATGAGCCAACCTACCACGATCATGAGACCTAACATACATGACATTACTGCTACTGGTCACCAAGCCAGAGTAATGGCTTTTAGCCAAAAATTTGGAAGACAGGAGGTCTCATCATGAGCCAACCTATTCATTCATGATACTTCTTGTGAGTGGCACTTCCATCAGCTAGTTACCAAGCCAGGACAATGGCCTTCATCTAAAAATTCAAATAAGATAACTCTGAATATATATCTAGTAAGTGGGATATTGACATTTCGCTAGGTTAAAATACATCCCTGTCGAGGTTATGGACACCTGCGAGCAGCAGGGCCATGTCTGTGGTATTAAAGTTAACTACATACTATGATTTTCTTGGTTATCCTTCTCTTTCCCTAAGACTCATAATTTTTCTTGGACAATGGTTTTAAGACAATTTGAACATGATGCTTTGAGTTCTATCTTTCAAAAATTGAACAATATTTAATGATGTGGTACCCTTAGGGAAGGTTATTCATTGTACTAGATCAAGAGGAAATTTAGTTTTGAATCCGGATAACAAAAAGTGTTCAAATAAAGAGGTTGCTAATTGGTATCATCACTCACTTTAATTTTCATGGTGTTCAGAGTGGTGAATTACTTAATGATGACTACTCACAAGGTGTTGGTTTCCATCAATGTGTATTGATTGTAATTTCTTCTAAATATGTGTTGCATGACCTAGGTATGAGATTATTATCATAGGTGCAGGAATATAGTGTTAGTATTTTTGAAATTGCACCTCTTTAGTGAAATTTGATTTTCATCATAAGACTTTGGGCATAAACAAAATAGGGAATCCATTTGGAACAAGGTAATAGATATGTGCAACGCTCTTTTCTCCATAATGTCTACCCGATCTTGTTTTATCATTTCACATGATTTTAGCTGGTAATGTAATAGTAATACCAATGTTGTGAGCTAATGAATGCATTACAATATCAAGAATCTTCATCCTTGCTTACTGAAATCTTTGCTGACATATTTATCGGAAGCATAGCTTAATCTTCAAACATGTCCCCTGCCTTCTTCCAGGGTTTTATAGTCTAAAGGTTTGGCTTGCATGAGGACGTGCAAGAAGTTCAGCGTGGGGGGATGTTGGGCTGCCTTTTTGTCCGAATTTTTACAGTTTTTATCAAAAAATTACCTGCTTTTACCTAGTGTTGTATCATTATTAAACCTGCTATGTTGTTAATTAGAACCATTAGGGACAATAACTATTTATTTGTAAATTCCTTTTGTTAATTAGTTTGGAAGGTATTTGTGTGTAACAGTTTCATTAATAAGTGCCTTCTTTGTGGCAGATTCTCTATTCTTGGCAAAACCAGGGTTAAGCTTATATCCTTTGTCCCCTGTTACACCTACCGTCTCATTTTCAGCATCAACATTATCACATTCTTCCAGTTCAACATCAATTTATTTGACAAAAATATTTCCAAACAATATTAAGAATGGAAACTGGGTTGATGCTATGAAAGCTTCAGAACGTATATTGGGTAGTTGATGTAACCATGCTAAACTTGATCTGGACATGGTAGATGCAGCTTATGGTTCATGGAAGCATGGTTGGAAATCTTGAGCTTTGAAGGAACACATTCGAGCTCTTGACAAGGATCACCAAAATCACGGTTATGTTCATATATTTGTTCCAAGAGCATATATCCTGGAAGATTCACACAATCATCTTCAAATGCATTCAGCAAGAGATCTAAGGGGTGCATTCATATCAACCTGGTTATGACTATTAGCTGTGAATGACTATTTTCATTTTGGTGCATGTGTTGCTGCTTAAGCGTTATTGGCATATGGATTTTTTCAAAATTTCTGGAGATGGTAGAGTTATGTGTGAATGAAGAGAATTTAGGTTCATATTTTGCAGGCATAGGTATTTTGCCAATAAAATTAGAGCTATATTATTTGTGCAGTATTATGTTTCTGTGATCGATTATTGGAAATGCCATGCATTTCTTGTAAATTGTTGAAATATTCAGAAATTATTGATGCTGGTGGGATTACAAGGGAATGGTACCAATCGTTGTCAACCAATACACTTAGACCTTCGGTGGTTGCTTCTTTTATATATATATATATATATATAACATGAGAAATATGAGGAGACTAACACTGATTCAGAAACCAAGTTGTGTTGCATTCTATTTGGGTCCAGATAAGTTGATCTTCCCTATTTATTGGGCTAGCAACTTCTTTTACATTTTTCTCTACCACGAAGTGACCGAGTATAAGCTCCACTCCCACTGATTTCGATCCATGTGGAACTATCTCTACGTTTAACATCGGATTCAGGAAGCATAATGGCTCATGAGGTAACCCATTTACCCATTTGGTGCTTTAAGTTCCAAGTAACTATTGAAGAATATGGATACACATTGAGATCTTCTATGTTTGACAATCTGTACTGTTACAACAAAAAATGAATTGACCAGTAAGCTACAAAATCGCTTCAGAAATAATGTTATAAAACAAGTGATGACCAATGTTGCAAATAGAAATACTTTTCCCGGCGCTGATGCCGTTTATTACAACCAATTTTGCCCATTAATTCTCATCATCACACAGAGGGAGGCAATCCAGTCACCTTCTAGCAACAACCACTCCAGGAAAAGAGGGACGATTCACCAGGATCGTTCCCTATTTCGACACTTAGTTGCAAAACCAATTTTTATTCATAGAAAATTGTTCATATCGGTGATATGCCCTCCTATATTTTATTTGGGTAATTTAATTCTTCGAATTGTATTTAGAAGCCTATATAAGAGATTTCCTGGAGCAACAAAAGGGATCAATTAGAGTGAGTCCTTCAATTAGAAGAGTGGAATTTTTCAGATGCAAGTTTGAATTGCTCAGATGTAGAACCAGCATCCAATTTGCAGAGGAGAAGGAATTGTAATGGAGCAGTGACAGATGATGTATTTATTAATTAATATTTGACTCGATGTTTTGATTTAATTTAATAAATTTTGGCTTCTGCATTTTTTTTTATATGAGCATTGTAATTTTAATTTTTAAACGTTGAGTTAGCTTAGGACTTGCTCCAGGGAGTGGCAAGGATCCACCGCAACCTGGAGTTGAGTCCCTCGTTCTTCATAGATTTAGGAATTATGCTTTAGTGTAATTTGTAAAATTATATTTTGTTTTAAATTTATTTTTAAATAATATCTTAGATTTCATTATTTTGTTTTCCAATTTCTGAGTTTGATTCAGTAGTGAGAATATATTGTAATGCTTCAATTTTGAATAAATAACACTGCCATTTAGAATTTTAATTCAAGGTTTGATTTTTTCATGCATAGCAGGACTACGCTTAATAATTAGATTTACTTTTAATTAGAATCATTCTTGTTTTCGTAGTGTGATGATTTCCTTAGAAGAGCAAGTTTTAGTGAAGATTTAATTGTGCAGGTAGAGTGATTTCGTTTTCATTATTGAGTTACATGGTTTGGAATAGTAAGCTTGTTTTAGATGATTTATTTAATCTAAATTAAAATCTTTGAATTAAAGGTTCTCATTGATTATTTGTGATGTGATTTTTAATAGGATTTTTAAGTGTTATTTTACATGAAGTGAAATGGTTTCCTCTAGCAATAGTTAGAACTGGCTTTTGTTAATTTGAATACTGAGTTTTTTTTCAGGAATAGTTCTAGTTAGTTTAAGGTGTGAATTTATAATTTGTGTCCTTTTTTCTTATCTCAAGTTTAGTTTCAAGTTAGTGAAAGGAGCAAAGAGGTTAAGATTTTCAAGATATCATAGGAGATTTAAAAAGTAGAATTCGATTTGCAAGAATGTCATATGATTTAGGATTTCCTTGAATTTCATTATAGTTTGATTGCAGCATGGAGTTTTCTTGATAGAATTAGTTAAGTAGGTTCCCTTTTCAAGATTGTTTATTTGCCAGCAAAGGTGTGTTTCATTCCAGTACCTAGTTTATCATTACAAAGGAATATATTTATACTCTGACCATTAAGCTAAGCCAATACGCATTACAACTCGCATTTACAACTCCTGGATTGATAATTAATATTGAGAGGTTTAATCCAACAATTAAGCCAACCAATGGGTGTTCAAGAACAAATTTAATGAAGATGGAAAGGTTACCAGAAACAAAGCAAGATTGGTTTGGAAAGGCTATGCACAAGTGGAAGGAATTGATTTCGATGAAACATTTGCACCTGTTGCCAAAATGGAATCCATCCGAATGTTTCTCGCCTATGCATGTTCAAGAAAAATCAAAGTCCACCAAATGGATGTTAAGTCATCATTTCTGAATGGCGAATTAGAAGAAGAAGTTTACATCGAAAAACCTAAAGGTTTTCTACTATCAGAAAAAGAATACTATGTTTACAGGTTAAAGAAGGCTCTATATGGTCTCAAGCAGGCTCCCAGAGCATGGTATGCTCGTCTTGATGGATATCTACGTCAACAAGGGTTCAAGAAAGGTACTGTTGATAGCAATATTTATGTACAAGTATATAAAGATAATTTAACAATCGTTGAGGTATATGTGGATGATATAATATTTGGTAGAAATGATGATCAAATAAATAAGAACTTTTCTACAAAGATGCAAAGTGAGTTCGAGATGTCTTTACTTGGTGAGCTGACATACTTCTTAGGGCTTCAAATATCTCAGCAAGAGAAAGGAATATTTATATGTCAAGCCAAGTACATCAAGGAAATGTTCGAGAAATTCAAAATGGAAGATTTCAAACCCGTCCTTACTACGATGGTAACAGGTTGAAAATTGAGCATAGACAACTCATCTAAGGATGTGGATCAGAGGTTGTACAGATCTATGATTGGTAGTCTTCTATATGTAATAGCCTCTCGACCAGATGTTATGCAAAAAGTTGAACAAGTAGTAAGATTCCAAGTAGCACCAAAAGAATCATATATTATTGTTGTCAAAAGAATTCTTCGATATCTAAAGGGCACAAAAGAATATGGCTTGTGGTATCCCAAGGGTAACAGTCTCATTATTCAAGCCTTTACAGATGCAGATTGGGCAGGAAGAGTTGATGATCGTAAGAGTACTAGTGGAGAAGCATTCTATCTAGGTGGTTGTCTCGTATCATGGTTGAGAAAAAAGCAAGCCTCAATCTCGTTATCTACCGTGGAATTAGAATACATTACAGCGGAAACATGTTGTACTCAATTCCTTTGGATGAAACAAACTTTGAAAGATATTCAAGTACAATTCAATGAGCCTATTCCCATATTATGTGACAACACCAGTGCCATCAGCATCTCCAAGAATCCTGTCATGCATTCAAAAACAAAACACATTCCAATCAAATATCATTTTGTTCAGAACAAGTCGCTGAAAAGAATATCAAACTTGAGTACGTTGGTACAAAAGAACAAATCGATGATATCTTCATGAAACCTTTACCTCGTGAAGCATTTTAATATCTTCGGCAAAAGCTTGGGACTCTCCCAAGTTATCATTAGATTTTCCTTATTCAGAATATAAAGGGGGAGTGGAAGTGTGTACAGGTCCGCAGGATGGTTGTGTGTTAGGGGGAGTTACCCTTTTCCATTGATGTCAAAGGGGGAGACGATGTTGTAGGAAGAGGTGTCATAATAGCAGGGGGAGTACTTGTGTTTCCATTAATGCCAAAGGGGGAGATCGTTAATCAGTGGTTGTCATTGATGTCAACCCAAGCAGCACCAGGGGCTACCCCAATATTGCATGGGAATTTTGACCTACCAAATTACTATATTCTGGGTTAAGAATTATTTTTATGGTTTCTACTTGTCGAGATGTTTCCATTGATATATGGCACGTCGTGTAATTCTTCACGATTTGTAACTCCAGTTAGTGGGCTAAAACCCCATGGGGTTCTAGCATGGGTCATTGAAAAGTCAATAATTAATAATATTTAAGCTCCTAAAATTCCTCCCACGTTCACTTGTTGAAGCCCCTCTCAACCTAAGAATTTATATAAATTTTGATCCTCATGTCCTCCTTATCCAGGGATTTCTCTACGTGAAGCAAGTCTTCGTGGAATTTTCACTCTAAATTTTTTTCTACAAAGGTTCAGAAGCTGAAATTTTTATGAGGAAAATTTGAAATCCTAATAAAGCTCCTGTAATAATTTCAGATCAAGTTGCGCAACATTTTGGGAGATATAATCTGTGGAATTCAGTGTTTTTGCAAGCTCCTGAACTTCATCTCAAAGAAGTGACCTTGGGAAAATCGTCATAACTCTCTCTCTCTCTGAGTATTAGATTGGAATTCTGTAAAAAGTGGCAGATATTTCACGCACTTTAGTTTTCTATGTATCAATTTTAGAGCCAAATGAAGAAACAGTGACACGTGGCACATCGTACAAGTTCAATCTACTGAAACAGTCCATAATTAGGTTATTGTGAGAGATTGGGCATAACTCTCTATTGAAGAATCCAATTTGGATCAGACCTATGGCATTGGAAAGAATACTTAGAGTAATACTATAGAACCAAAAATAACATATTGAGGATCTGAAATAACAGAGATATACCAGATTCAGTATCAAGATCCTAGAAGTCAAGAAAAATCTAGATCATGTGTTGTCAAGGGCTGCAAAGGACCAGACTTTCTAGGGAAGCAAAGAAAAGCAAGGTGTAGCAGAGGGTAGCATGACAAGAGTAGCAATCAAGGTGCATAACAACAGCAATAATTTTAGCACATGAAGTCTTCAAGTGGGCAGCACTGCATACAGTCATTGTAAAGGTATCATTGTACTAAGTCATTGTAAATGCATCATTGTAAAAGTTGTACAAGTGTCTATCTGCCAAGAGTTGAAGAGGCGGTGTCGGGAAGTCTAGGATCATCAGTAGGTGGTGTGTCGTAGTTGGGGTTATGGTCTAGTGTGTCTTATTCTTCTACATCATTCTATATCATTGTAAAGTGGACCATTTTCCTTGGTACAAGAGTCCATTCTTGTTTTATTCTTCTATACGGTGGTAGGGTGGTGCTAGGCTGGTGCATGAAGTCACCAACAGGATCAAGCCTATGAAAAATTTAGGGTGGTAGGGTGGTGCTAGGGTGAGTTGTAGCTCATTGGGTGTTGGGTGCATCCGTTCAGTTGACTACTGAAGAATCTCGGGCATTGGAGCGTCCATCCAGTGGGAGATGGAGAAGAATGCTTTTCTAGATTATAGGAAGTTGGAGCTTTATTTTCAATTGGAGTTGAATATTAATGAATTATTAGAAAAACATTCAGGTTGTTTTTGTCCCAGAGAGGGTTTCCACCTTAAAAACCGTGTTCATTTGTGTTCCTTTTGTTTACTTTTATCATTGTAAAAACACTGATAATAATTGAAGATTAACTAATGCTCTAATTGAAAGGAATATTGATTCGCACCCCCCGCCCCCCCACCCTCTTAATATTTCCAACACACATTTCTCCACTCGGGCCATGTGCTAAGCCCAAAAAAGTGGCAGCCACATCAAGTTATTTCCTCAGGGTAAACATGCACACATGTAAAAAGTATCAAGGTGAGGCTAACTTTTCCATGCCAAACAATGGGAAAGTTCCCATCTCAGCCCCATATCTTGGTCCATTTACTTAGTGTTAAACTATGACACCCTTACAAAACTTCTAAGATAGAACTCCCCTTTTTACATCATTTTTCAGGTAACTTCCTCCATCTCAGCATAAAACCTCGCTGACATCATCCCATCTGCATGGCTTCCTCCAAGTCTACCACGTGTCACTCAATTATAGGCCTTTAGACCTTTCAATGTGTCCAAATATAGCTTCCATGTGGCATGTCACTATGGTGCCACATTAGCCTAGGTACATGTCACTTGCCATTGTGGCCTAGATCCCATTGGTTCCAACATGCTGGTGAAAAACACAGATTTTACATTATAATATTTTGGCATCGATTTCTATAATTTCTTCCATCTTATCCTCCAGTCTTAGCCTTCCACAATGGTGCACACTCTCGGGCTTCCCAAGACATAGAATTTTCCTTTGCATACTGAACTTACCTTCCTCGAAACTTGGTCAATTTTTGTTGTCGCTCTCCACTTATATTTGTATATATATTTATATGTGGATCTTCAATAAGGCTCCTCACTTATAACACATCTTCATATATGTTTACGTAGTCGTCAACATAATTGACCATTGTTCTCCCTCAGGAGATTATGATCCCTTCAAAGTAGAGGGGAACAACTTCAATTTTCATGGATCATTGGTATAATCCTATCCTTTGCATAAGACATCAAACTCAAACAAAAATGCATCCGTATATTCTGAGGCCAATCCATGAAAATTTGGAAGGCCTTGTAGTGGTATGGCTTTCATAAGTGTATTTTCTTGTGGATCAACAATAGGAAATTCTATTATTGAGGTGGACCTATGGTAGTGGAGTTTACGTGTCTTTCCATTTGGTCAAAGATCTGTCAATACCCTTCTGGGATCCCAAAGTCAGGAGGCACTATTTGATGAGGACCAATATGGTGATGTTGAGGTCTTGGGACGTGTTTTGGCTCTGGGGAAATATGTTTAGGTCTCACAACACTTCCTGAATCAAGGATCACAATTCCTTCCTTTAATGTTGGTTTTGTGGGAGGATCTTATTCATATGTTTAAAAATTCAGATTACCTGTTTCAACTCATCCTTCTCTCAAATTATGAGAGTTTCCCTCTCTTATACAAATAATATTGGGATGTTATGTTGATGAGGATTGAAAACTCTCCTCTTCTTTTGTTCTTGATCCCGTGGTTTTATCAAGAATTGCATCTTATGCTGTAACAAATTAATTTGTCACAGGAGTAATGAAAAAAGTAGATCCTTCTACGTATACCAGTTGAGGTAATATTAAAGCTTGAGATTCTTCTTTTCGTATGATGTTTTCTATAAAGGTCACTTTCCCAAGGCTTACTTGGCCTTGGGCTTTGTCACCAACAAGGGTGGTTTTTGGATTCATTTATTTTTTTATTTTTACCTCTATTTCCTCTTCTTGTCATGCATACTATATGAGCTTAAACTACCTACTAAGGGAAGACCTCACTACAAGTTATCTAGGGTGCATACACAGGTTCTTACCTTTCATATTTAATATCCAACCCTCATAGATTCATGTATATATACAACCATATATTAGTTTGGTAGTACTCTTTTGACATCTCCCTGGCAACAACACAAAAATGTTGGAGCTTTTAATTGTTTAGAATAAACAACTAACTACCTAAAAATTAAATTTTTAACCCAAGAAGTGTCTTTTTGTTTCAAGGAAATCAACAAATTTTATGCAAAGAAATACCCACGACTAACATTGGTTCTATATGAGATATCATATGATCCTTTAATCAAATACTCATTCAAGTATTTGACCATTACAAGAATAAATCAAAAACCGTTTCTTAGTAACATCAAATCCTATTTCAAGGAACAATGATAAGGGATAAAAGAAACCATACATATATCTAAGGAAACAACAATCAAAGAAAGGAGGCTATAAAATATATCGTTACCATAGATATAAGATATAAATGAAAATTGAAGTAACCATTAACCATTCAAGTGAAGAAACAACAACGAGATAGAATGTAACAACACCTAGAGACATGACCTCATCCATGGGAGTAGGCCCAACTTCCTAGAGTCAACCTATCTTAAAGAAGACTCAAATCAAATTGTAAATAATGGATATTGGATTTAACTAATCTCTTCTTTCATTAAAATATTTTAGAGAAACCAGAACGGTTAGAATTCAATTCTCAATTATGTCATAAGTTTAACAATTGTCCATAATTTAACTAGAGGAAAATTCATCTATTTATTGCACCGAGAGGCGCATTCTATAGCCCAGTATGACCCCGATGTGTAAGTATGTCAGAAGCCAAAAAAATGTCGGCTTGAACAATAGCTTACATAAACATATAAATGAACAATTAAAAATTTATTAAAAATAAATTTAAACGATATAAAATTAAAATATGAAGAGTTTACTAACACTCAAAAGAGATATGGTAAATAAATAAAATATGGTAAATGCGTAAAAATATAAATAAACCATAGGTATGGTAAATAAATAAAACCTCTTTTTATATTACTCAGGAGGTATGGTAAATAAATAAAAATATAAATAAACTAGAGGTATGGTAAATAAATAAAACCGATTTTTATATTTACTCAATAAACCACTTTATATTTACAAAAACTCAAAAACAAGTTTTATTTAGGTGAAGCCTATGGGAAAAATTATTATTAATACCATGGGACAAATTATTAATAATACAATGGGAAAATACCATGGGCCAACTAATATATTTATAAAATAGGTATGGTAAATAAATAAATATAAAAGAGGTATAAAGAGATAAGGTAAATAAATAAAAATATATCAAATACGATTAGAAATCAAGATCTAATTATATATGAAGTATAAGGGTCAAATACCATGGACCAAATTATTATTAATAGCATGCAAAAAAAACATTATTAACCCTAACATTAATATTAAAATATTAATATTATTAAATTTAATATCTTTAGATTAATAGAATATTAAATTTATTATATTGTAATATATATTAATATATCGTGATATATGATAGAGGTGGATAAATAGGGGGAGTGACAAGGGAGATATGGAGATAAATTGAAGGAGAAGGGAGAAGAGGAATGAAGAGAGAGAGAGTTACAGAACGGTAAGAGAGGGAGAGGGAGACATAAAGATGGAGGTGGGAGAGAGATAAGGAGAGAGGGAGGGAGAAGGAGAGAGGATTGGAGGGTAGAGAGTGAGAGAGAGAGAAAGAAGGGGGAAGGGAGAGGGAGGTCGGAGAGAAAGGGAGAGAGAGAAAGGATGAGAGGTGGAGGAGAGAAGGAGGGATAGAGAGATGGAGCTGGAGGCGGAGTGAGGAAAGGAAGAAGAAATACATAGAGAGGGAGTGACAAGGGAGAGATGGAGAGATGGAGCTAGATGAGGAGAGAGGGAGGGAAGAATAAATACATAGAGAGTGAGTAGTGGAGAGAGAGGGGGGGTGACAATGGAGAGATGAAGAGGGAGTGTGTATGTTTTGGGGTGAGATAAAGAGACAAATAATTAGATATGGAGAGAAAGGGGGAGAGAAGGAGAGAGAGGGGCATATGGTAACAAAGTTGGAAGGTGAAGATAGAGAGAGAGAGGTGGGGGAGAGAAAGGAAGAGAGAGAGTGAAGAAAGGTAGGGAAAGAGATATGAAGATGGAGAGGAAGAGAGGGGGATGTAAGAATAAAGACATAGAGGGTGAAAGGTGGAGAGACAGAGAGAGGGAGTGATAAATAAGATGTAGAGAGAGGGAGAAAGGGTAGCAGGAAGGAAGAGAGATAGAAGTGAGAGAGAGAGAGAGAGAGAGAGAGGAGGAGGAAGAGGAGGAGGGAGGGAGTGATAGATAGATAGATAGATTGGAGAAAGAGATTTTATGTTTTGGAGTTGATATAGAGAGATAGAGTGAGATATAGATATAGATGTAAGGTGAAGAGGAAAAAAGATAGATGGAGAGAAGGAGGGAGGGACAAGGAAATTGATAGATATGAAGTGAGAGAGAGTGTGTGTATGGTGGGGTGAGATAAAGAGAAAAAGGAGAGATGGATGGATATATAGATATATATGGGGGAGAGAAGGAAGAAGATTTCCTGCAGTAGATGCATTGATTTCAGTGTAGATGGTTATTTCTAATCCTATTTGATTTCTTGCATTTGATGAATTAATTTTGGTGTAGATGTTGATTTCTAATTATATTTGATTACTTATACTAAATGGATTGATTTTAATGTAGATGATTTATAATCCTATTTGATTTCTTGCACTAAATGCATTAATTTCAGTGTAGATTATGATTTCTAATCCTATTTGATTGATTTCACTCAATGCATTAATTTTAATGTAGATTTTGATTTTTGGTTATATTTGATTTCTTTCACTAGATGAATTGATTTCAATGTACATTATTTTTAATCCTATTTGATTTCTTGCACTGAATGGATTGATTTCAATGTAGATGGTGATTTCTAATCCTATTTGATTGCTTTCACTAAATGCCTTGATTTCAGTGTAGATGGTGATTTCTAATCTTATTTGATTGCTTGAACTATATGCATTAATTTCAATGTACATGTTGATTTATAATTATATTTGATTGCTTGCACTAAATGCATTGATTTAAATGTGGATTATTTATAATCCTATTTGATTCCTTGCACTAAATGCATTTATTGCAGTGTAGATGGTGATTTCTAATCCTATTTGATTGCATGCACTAGATGCATTGATTTCAGTGTAAATGTTGGCTTTAAATCCTATTTTTCTACTTGCACTAGACTCATTTATTTGAGTGTAGATGTTGATTTCTAATCATATTTCATTACTTGCATTAGATGCATTGATTTTAGTGTAGATGTTGTTTTCTATTATTATTTGATTTCTTGTATTAGTTGCATTGATTTCAGTGTATATGGTGATTTCTAATTTGATGTAATTGGATGTATGATGGTACATTAATTTTAAAGTCATTGGATTAATAGTGTGTGTGCAATGATTTCAGTGTAAGCACAAAAGATTATTGACAATGTACATTGATTTTTGTGTTATAGGGCGGAAACGTGAAGCTCGGTTACACTTTTGTGAGAATCGGGGGCAGAAAATTTTTTTCGGCAATAGTTCGGCCGAACTTTCTTAGAAAGTTTGGCCGAACTTTTGAGTCCGTTTAGATTGACGGCACAGTGACGGTGTAGCAAACAGAATTTTTGCCGGAGGTTTGGAAAACCAGCAATAGGAGTTCGGCCGAACTTGTAAGTTCGACTGAACTATTTTTTATAAATAAATCGCCCACGAAAGCAGAAAGGTTATTGTTTTCATTGTTGGCGCGCGATTTTTGCTGCTCTGTTGCTGATTTCCGCGTTGGTCGAGTTGCTGCTGTGTTTCTGATTGCCGCAACTGGTCGAGTTGCTGTTGTGTTTCTGATTGCCGTGTTGGTCGAGTTGTTGCTGGTCGTTGTTACGGGCGCCATCGTTAAAATCTGTCGGGTATTCTGTTACTTCCGCCATCGTTAGTACAGTTCTCCTCGTCGTCCTTTACTGATATATGTATGTTCAGTTTTTAATGTAAATGATTTGATAATTTTTTTACTGATTTGTTAATTAAAAATTTGTTAGTATATGTTATATTTTAGTTGTGTTCATTTATTTTTTTCATTAGCTTCAAATGCCCTCTTAAATATGAAATATCTTCGTTTACTCATTCCATGTGCTTCGTTTTTATCATAAGTTTGTCATCTATCACCTGCCATGTAACCAAATCATTTGCTTGAACTTTCTCATTATCACATAAAGAAAGACTTCTTTAAATCATTTCAAGAAAATTTATCTGGAAACGGAGTCCATTTCATTTCCAACCAAGTTGTAGGCATTCTGATGCGGATGCGCAGTTAATGGTTTTGCAACAAGCCGAGACAATCCAAAGGTTCATGCACTCATTATTGTAACAGTGATGGGCAAAACATTATGATGCTTATAAAACAGTTCTGCAAATATAGAAAATCATATAGCTGTCATTTTTGTTATTGAAAAAAATATCTAATTAAAAATTGAGCTTCTTCTTTTTAGACAGTTCAACAAAACTTCCGCCCATTAGATATCCTTTCTATTCCATTCCTATTCGATATCCCACCCCATGTGAACTATGGTCTGTAGAATGGCTTGTTAACTCTTCCTATTATTGGGTGGTTTTATATGCCCCGCCTGTACAAGCATTCAACCTTCCGCCTTCATCACCAGCCATGCCAAGTCCAACAGAAGCCAGATGCTTGCAAGATTATGTTCTGTGGCCGTAACCTCTACTTGCAAGAGGAGGTGGGACGAGGACTCGTTCATAAAAAAATGTTTCAAGGCCATTCTTTCTCAACAGGCTTTCACAATGGCACTACGCATGATCCTTTCACAGGAGGGAGACTCTTTACCAGTTGCTTCCCTTCAGTTAAAACTGAATTTCAACACAATAGCTTCAAGATTAATTGGATAGTTCAACAAAACTTCCCTTCAGTTAAAACTGAATTTCAACACAATGTTTACTGATAAAGATCTGATTCAATCTTAACTACTATTTCCTCTCAAAGGGGGCTCTTTAACAGGGCTCTTTAACAGGGCTCTTTAACAGGGTATCCTCATTCGACAGGGCTCCTCATATTTACCAGGGCTCCTATTTAGTAACCGTCTTACTACTGATAAAGATCTGATTCAATCTTAACTACTATTTCCTCTCAAAGGGGGCTGGTCTTTGAACTTTATTTGTGCTTTTTGGGTGGAACTGATCATCAGGGTGTCTGATGTCTTTTTCTTTATCATCCTACCCTCGAGTTATATGCATCATTTCTGTATTCTGCTTTTGACTTTACAGATTTCCTCATATCCCATATGAGGGTCATACTGTATATTTCTGCTGATTCTGTATCTGTTTGATATGGGGTTTTTTACCACAATTGGCCAGGGCTGAGTCTTCCTTTTATCCTGTTTGGATAAACATGGGCTCTCCCTCTGTGGGTGGACATATGTAATCGGTATATAGACTGTTTTCCCAGGCTTTTAATATAATGAAAACATTGTTTGTTTTCTCTTGAATTTTTTTTTTTTGTAATATTATGTTTTTATTCACATTTATTGTTTCCATATTGCTATTGAATTAACCTTTTAATACTCTTCTTAATTGTGGACATGTGTTGGTATATTATGGTTTTAGGAGGAAGTTTTCCTGGCCAGTTATGCCATCAAACTGAAAACACATCTTGGTATATTATGCCATCAAACTGAAAAAACATCATTTTTCTCCTTCAAAGAAAAAAAAAAACACATGTCTTGGTATATTATGCCATCAAACTGAAAACACATCATTTTTCTCCTTCAAAGAAAAAAAATTAAATTTCAATAGGCTTTAGGAAATTTAATTTCAATTCATTTAATTTCACTAGATTAGAATTTCTTTCAAATTCAAGAGCTTGGAATTGCTTTCAAGTTCAATAGATCAAATTCATTTCCAAGTCCAATAGAATAGGATTTACCTTTATGTTTTATAGAATCAAATTTCAAAAAGCTTTCATAGTATAGAATTAGAATAATTTGTTTCAAGTTCTGAATTCGATGCTTTGATATATGTAGTCTTTGATAAATAACGTGTTTGTGCTCATTTAGATATTTTCATTAATTGGTTTTCTTTGAGTATTGCAATCATTTCCATAGGTTAATTTCCATTTTTGATTGAGAGTTAATTGCTTAGCATATATTGTGCAAGTGTACTTCAGAAGTATAAGAACCTGGATTGACATTTAATGCAAGTAATTTATCTCACAATTAATTTACCCATTAAGATGCTTTGACCTAGTAATCAATAACTTGAGAGATGAAAAAGATCCTATCACATTAACGTGAGGATCCATTTTCACAATGAACATTAGGAAAATACAATATTCATTGCAGTTGGTAATATAGTCAACTAGTAGACTATTCAATTATTAACAAAGTTGATGAAAGAATGCAAGGAATTTAAGGTTGCATTTCAATTTTGAAAATTTTCTACAATAATTTTTGTAGGATAATTTGTTATACAATATCATTTTCATAGTTTACTTTTATTTTTATTTTTATAATAAAAATGCTCATACCTTTTATTTCAATTATATGGTTGGTTGTATTTCACAAATTAATTTTGATTATATATTTGGTTATATTTTCCAAGTATATTTATTCTTGTTGGACTAAGTATTTTTAGGATCACACACACACACACACACATGTTAATGCAAGTTTCCATAGTTATTTATAATTTTTGTTTTAGAAAGAACCTTCAACCAAAAATACCCCTAAGGTTAGTCCCCCGTGTGCCCTTTGAGACACATTAGGTCATCCCACCAATTCATGCCCCATGCTTCATGAGTTGAAGGGTATCCTTCATACCCCTTAAGCACCCCCATTTCTCCCCACTCCATCATGTGATGTTGCCACCTCATCACGTAATAAGGGTTTAAGAACCAACGACCTCTTGTCTATTTATGTGAAACACAAACATTATACACAACATTGTCTCAATCTCCGATGATATCAAGATGTGTTGGTCACCATACATCATCCCTCAATAGTAGCACCACCACTTACACCAACCTCATATGTTGATGATTCCTCTTCCACCATTTATTATGTCACGAACTCGGTTAATTAGTATATGGCATGCCCTTGAGTGCTCTATGTTAAAGACACTCATCTCATCTATATGTGTCCTTTACTCATCAAATACCATCATCATTGCATGCATCAAGTGACATATCCCCCTCATCAAGATCCCAATCCGCCTAATTTTGGATGCTCCTCATACACTAAGTACCTTGACCATATCAATGGAATGCCCAACTCCTAGCATGGTTCCCACCACACCAACACAACTATTGGAGATTCAAACGACCTCACCACTTAGAAAATGATAAGAAATTATTTCACCCCCTTGTACTAACAATACATAGAAAGAATAACATAATTAATAGAAGAGATAAAAATATGAATTAGAGAAAGGGATGGATCGCATATTAAAGGAAATGTAAGCCAACCTAGGAAGAAACCAACTCTTCGCTCCCACTTCAAATAATTTTTAAGAGTAAACAATGAAAACAACAAATTGATCTATGTACCATATGTACAACATTCAACCATACCTATATAAAGAGTGTACAATGAAATTAATGTTGGTTTACTTCAACACTTGGAAAATATCTTGTTTCTATCCCATTTGTGGAAGTTATGCAAATATGAAATAAAGATACAAGGTTAAGCAGTTCTTAAAATTTGATGAAGTAGATGACCCTACTTTTGAGGATTATCCTATAGAGTTATAAAAGATGAATCAAGGGAATAAAAATGTAATTCATAAACATTTCCATATATTCCTACTAATAAATAAAATATTATTACACAACTATATGCTAGATTTAGGAGAAACAACTGATGTAATTCCTTTGAAAGTGATGAAATAATTAGGCCTTACAACAACTAGGGCATATAGAAATGTATGTGCTATGGATCCTATGAAAATCGGGAGGGGTAGAGTAATAAATACACATGTTTTGAAATTTTTTGAGGAGTAACTCAAAGCATGCATATATACAAAATGAAGTGGCTACTTTCTTCATATTCCATGAGGGACTATTGTTCTTCCTAAATACTATTCATTTCATGTACCTCTGAATTATTTCTAGTGAAATTAAATGACTTGAAATTAAATTTCCTAAAGCCTATTGAAATTTCTCTTTCAAAATAAGGATGCACTCCCATTTGATTCTCACGGATAGGTTGCAATCATGAGGCTCTCGCTCAAGAGTGGACCTTTGCAAAATCTTGTGACGTCTTGTCACAAACAAAACCATCAAACTGAAAACACATCATTTTTCTCCTTCAAAGAAAAAAAAAATTCACATCATGTGAATATGTCCATGTACTCTTACATATTGGTGTACAAAACCATCAACCAAACACAAGTTGACAAACCATGCCTCTTCAAACAACTGACTCTTAAGTCAAATAATAGAGCTCATGTACTTTCAACATCTTGCTTCATGCAACATGCACCATACTTTGAATTTGCAAATAAATTCATGAAACATCAAAATACATGCTAGGCCTTAATTGGATAAGAAATCTAACCATTTTTCAGCAAACCATTTCAATGGCGCTTCTTTTTCTTTCAACTATGTTGAATTTAGTTTTTAGTTATATTTTTAAATTTGGAGAAAATAACTATTTATTTCATGTGTAATTAGATTAGTGATTTCATGTGTTAGGGTTGTGGATTCAGGCATTGAAACAACACCATTATATTTCAAATTAAAAAATGATGGTTTGAGTCCTAGGTAGCTTAGAATCCTACTTGTTTTCAAAATAAGGATGCACTCCCATTTGATTCTCACGGATAGGTTGTAATCATGAGGCTCTCGCTCAAGAGTGGACCTTCGCAAAATCTTGTGATGTCTTGTCACAAACAAAACCATCAAACTGAAAACACTTCATTTTTCTCCTTCAAAGAAAAAAAAAAATCACATCATGTGAATATGTCCATGTACTCTTACATATTGGTGTACAAAACCATCAACCAAACACAAGTTGACAAAACATGCCTCTTCAAACAACTGACTCTAAAGACAAATAATAGAGCTCATGTACTTTCAACATCTTGCTTCATGCAACATGCACCATACTTTGAATTTGCAAAGAAATTAATGAAACATCAAAATACATGCTAGGCCTTAATTGGATAAGAAATCTAACCATTTGTCAGCAAACCATTTCAATGGCGCTTCTTTTTCTTTCAAATATGTTGAATTTAGTTTTAAGTTATATTTTTAATTTTGGAGAAAATAACTATTTATTTCATGTGTAATTAGATTAGTGATTTCATGTGTTAGGGTTGTGGATTCAGGCATTGAAACAACACCATTATATTTCAAATTTAAAAATGATGGTTCGAGTCCTAGGTAGCTTATAATCCTACTTGTTTTCAAAATAAGGATGCACTCCCATTTGATTCTCACGGATAGGTTGTAATCATGAGGCTCTCGCTAAAGAGTGGACCTACGCAAAATCTTGTGACGTCTTGTCACAAGCAAAACCATCAAACTGAAAACACGTCATTTTTCTCCTTCAAAGAAAAAAAAAATTCACATCATGTGAATATGTCCATGTACTCTTACATATTGGTGTACAAAACCATCAACCAAACACAAGTTGACAAAACATGTCTCTTCAAACAACTGACTCTTAAGTCAAATAATAGAGCTCATGTACTTTCAACATCTTGCTTATGCAACATGCACCATACTTTGAATTTGCAAAGAAATTAATGAAACATCAAAATACATGCTAGGCCTTAATTGGATAAGAAATCTAACCATTTGTCAGCAAACCATTTCAATGGCGCTTCTTTTTCTTTCAACTATGTTGAATTTAGTTTTTAGTTATATTTTTAATTTTGGAGAAATTAACTATTTATTTCATGTGTAATTAGATTAGTGATTTCATGTGTTAGGGTTGTGGATTCAGGCATTGAAACAACACCATTATATTTCAAATTTAAAAATGATGGTTTGAGTCCTAGGTAGCTTAGAATCCTACTTGTTTTCAAAATAAGGATGCACTCCCATTTGATTCTCATGGATAGGTTGTAATCATGAGGCTCTCGCTCACGAGTGGACCTTCGCAAAATCTTGTGACGTCTTGTCACAAACAAAACCATCAAACTGAAAACACATCATTTTTCTCCTTCAAAGAAAAAAAAAATTCACATCATGTGAATATGTCCATGTACTCTTACATATTTGTGTACAAAACCATCAACCAAACACAAGTTGACAAAACATGCCTCTTCAAACAACTGACTCTTAAGTCAAATAATAGAGCTCATGTACTTTCAACATCTTGCTTCATGCAACATGCACCATACTTTGAATTTGCAAAGAAATTCACGAAACATCAAAATACATGCTAGGCCTTAATTGGATAAGAAATCTTTAACCATTTGTCAGCAAACCATTTCAATGGCGCTTCTTTTTCTTTCAACTATGTTGAATTTAGTTTTTAGTTATATTTTTAATTTTGGAGAAAATAACTATTTATTTCATGTGTAATTAGATTAGTGATTTCATGTGTTAGGTTGTGGATTCAGGCATTGAAACAACACCATTATATTTCAAATTTAAAAATGATGGTTTGAGTCCTAGGTAGCTTAGAATCCTACTTGTTTTCAAAATAAGGATGCACTCCCATTTGATTCTTACGGATAGGTTGTAATCATGAGGCTCTCGCTCAAGAGTGGACCTTCGCAAAATCTTGTGATGTCTTTTCACAAAAAAAACCATCAAACTGAAAACACATCATTTTTCTCCTTAAAAGAAAAAAAAAATTCACATCATGTGAATATGTCCATGTACTCTTACATATTGGTGTACAAAACCATCAACCAAACACAAGTTGACAAAACATGCCTCTTCAAACAACTGACTCTCAAGACAAATAATAGAGCTCATGTACTTTCAACATCTTGCTTCATGCAACATGCACCATACTTTGAATTTGCAAAGAAATTAATGAAACATCAAAATACATGCTAGGCCTTAATTGGATAAGAAATCTAACCATTTGTCAGCAAACCATTTCAATGGCGCTTATTTTTCTTTCAACTATGTTGAATTTAGTTTTAAGTTATATTTTTAATTTTGGAGAAAATAACTATTTATTTCATGTGTAATTAGATTATTGATTTCATGTGTTAGGGTTGTGGATTCAGGCATTGAAATAACACCATTATATTTCAAATTTAAAAATGATGGTTTGAGTCCTAGGTAGCTTAGAATCCTACTTGTTTTCAAAATAAGGATGCACTCCCATTTGATTCTCACAGATAGGTTGTAATCATGAGGCTCTCGCTAAAGAGTGGACCTACGCAAAATCTTGTGACGTCTTGTCACAAGCAAAACCATCAAACTGAAAACACATCATATTTCTCCTTTAAAGAAAAAAAAATTCACATCATGTGAATATGTCCATGTACTCTTACATATTGGTGTACAAAACCATCAACCAAACACAAGTTGACAAAACATGCCTCTTCAAACAACTGACTCTTAAGTCAAATAATAGAGCTACTTTCAACATCTTGCTTCATGCAACATGCACCATACTTTGAATTTGCAAAGAAATTAATGAAACATCAAAATACATGTTAGGCCTTAATTGGATAAGAAATCTAACCATTTGTCAGCAAACCATTTCAATGGCGCTTCTTTTTCTCTCAACTATGTTGAATTTAGTTTTTAGTTATATTTTTAATTTTGGAGAAAATAACTATTTATTTCATGTGTAATTAGATTAGTGATTTCATGTGTTAGGGCTGTGGATTCAGGCATTGAAACAACACCATTATATTTCAAATTTAAAAATGATGGTTTGAGTCCTAGGTAGCTTAGAATCCTACTTGTTTTCAAAATAAGGATGCACTCCCATTTGATTCTCACGGATAGGTTGTAATCATGAGGCTCTCGCTAAAGAGTGGACCTACGCAAAATCTTGTGACATCTTGTCACAAGAAAAACCATCAAACTGAAAACACATCATTTTTCTCCTTCAAAGAAAAAAAAAAATTCACATCATGTGAATATGTCCATGTACTCTTACATATTGGTGTACAAAACCATCAACCAAACACAAGTTGACAAAACATGCCTCTTCAAACAACTAACTCTCAAGTCAAATAATAGAGCTCATGTACTTTCAACATCTTGCTTCATGCAACATGCACCATACTTTGAATTTGCAAAGAAATTAATGAAACATCAAAATACATTCTAGGCCTTAATTGGATAAGAAATCTAACCATTTGTTAGCAAACCATTTCAATGGTGCTTCTTTTTCTTTCAACTATGTTGAATTTAGTTTTTAGAATATATTTTTAATTTTGGAGAAAATAACTATTTATTTCATGTGTAATTAGATTAGTGATTTCATGTGTTAGGGTTGTGGATTCAGGCATTGAAACAACACCATTATATTTCAAATTTAAAAATGATGGTTTGAGTCCTGGGTAGCTTAGAATCCTACTTGTTTTCAAAGTAAGGATGCACTCCCATTTGATTCTCACCGATAGGTTGTAATCATGAGGCTCTCGCTCAAGAGTGGACGTACGCAAAATATTGTGACGTCTTGTCACAAGCAAAACCATCAAACTGAAAACACATCATTTTTCTCCTTCAAAGAAAAAAAAAATTCACATCATGTGAATATGTCCATGTACTCTTACATATTGGTGTACAAAACCATCAACCAAACACAAGTTGACAAAACATGCCTCTTCAAACAACTGACTCCTAAGTCAAATAATAGAGCTCATGTACTTTCAACATCTTGCTTCATGCAACATGCACCATACTTTGAATTTGCAAAGAAATTCATGAAACATCAAAATACATGCTAGGCCTTAATTGGATAAGAAATCTTTAACCATTTGTCAGCAAACCATTTCAATGGCGTTTCTTTTTCTTTCAACTATGTTGAATTTAGTTTTTAGTTATATTTTTAATGTTGGAGAAAATAACTATTTATTTCATGTGTAATTAGATTAGTGATTTCATGTGTTAGGGTTGTGGATTCAGGCATTAAAACAACACCATTATATTTCAAATTTAAAAATGATGGTTTGAGTCCTAGGTAGCTTAGAATCTACTTGTTTTCAAAATAAGGATGCACTCCCATTTGATTCTCACGGATATGTTGTAATCATGAGGCTCTCGCTAAAGAGTGGACCTTCGCAAAATCTTGTGATGTCTTGTCACAAACAAAACCATCAAACTGAAAACACGTCATTTTTCTCCTTCAAAGAAAAAAAAATTCACATCATGTGAATATGTCCATGTACTCTTACATATTGGTGTACAAAACCATCAACCAAACACAAGTTGACAAAACATGCCTTTTCAAACAACCGACTCTTAAGTCAAATAATAGAGCTCATGTACAAATTTCCATATTTGTTGCATTTAAGTGTGTCTAACATAACTCTACTTTCAACATCTTGCTTCATGCAACATGCACCATACTTTGAATTTGCAAAGACCTGAATTCTCCACCCCCCATTAAAATGACCCTACATGTTGATTCTTTCAGCTTTTTCACTCTATAACCATCAACGTACGATTATGCATGATGGAGAATCTCTAGCGCTTTCCCTTGTTAATATATTTAACAAGGGAAAGCGCTAGATATTCTCCATCATGCATAATCGTACGTTGGATTTGGTGATAATTGTCTCCATATTTTGGCTTTCTGACCCCAAAAAACATAATTATTTTAGAAGGGAGGGAAGGAGGGATGATCACATTGACTTGCTTGATGACATGTCTATGAAGATTAACTACCTCAAGAACTATTTTTTTGCGTAGGGAAAGAGACACATTCCCATGTCTGAGCATGAAAACGTTCTTTGATATTGTTAATGTCTCTAGTGTTTACTTCTACAAGTTCTATAGGCAGAGTCTGTAAAGGGCCAGGTAGCCTCTGGATCTCATCTTTTATGAAAGGTGACATATCTAGTAAATGCCCCTGCAGTCAATCTTTGGAATGGATCTAAATAGAAGTTCTTCATTTTAATATCCGTAAAACACAACAACTTTAAGGTAAACTATGTACATGTTCCATTCATCATGAACACAAACCTCACAAGCCTCCTTGGCTTTGGAGCATTTTCCATGTTTTCCGTAACCAAGACCCAAATAATTAGGCCCTTCTTGAAGAACATTTGGCTCAACTATGCCTTGTACATGCTTGCCTTTAAAACCCTTTACTTTCATAGCACATTTTCATCAAAAATTTGGACCTTGTTCCTCTAATGTCTCTAATGTCTCTCAAAAGCGCGTACACATTCATTTTCAGAGGAAATTGAAGGTACTCTAATGTCTCTAATGTCTCTCAAAAGCACGTACACATTCATTTTCAGAGGAAATTGAAGGTAGAAACCAATAGCTAATTCTTCTAACTAACCTTGACTAAAATGAGCTAAATTCTACTTTGATACGAACTTGATTTAAATTGTCCACCCCACATTAGGCACCAATGATTATAACCTTTAATGGGCTAGCACTGGTTTGTAATCATCATCTCAAAATGACCTAGTAGATGAAAAATTATCATGTTTGTAATCATCGTTTCACACCATCTACATATGACCCTTCTACACATTATATGATTGAATTTATGGTAGGTCATCCCTTCTATCTAGACCATGATTGATTGTGACATTGGGTGAATAAAGGAAATTTGATAAGGAAGGGATCAGTATAAGTTTGTCCTCCTCCACGCACTCCATATCCAGTGATTGCCTATTTTTTCTCTTCCAACATTTTATTTTGGAAATTCATTTTGGTAGTTAATTCTACTAATAGTCACAACACACCTGGAAGTCAAAGAAATTGTTATATACACTACTAAACTCAATTAACATTGTTTGCTATTGGACTTTACAATAACAAACAACGTAGAGTTCATTAATGTAGTAGTGTATATGATAATTATATGTATAGTGGTGTGGCTATCGATAAAATTAGCTACTAATGAATTTCGAGAATAGAAAGTTGGAAGTGGAAAATTGAGAAATCACTAGTTATGGGGCGGATGGAGGAGGACAAGCTAGAAACTATCTTCTGCTTATAAATTGTATTTTATTCACCTGTTGTCACAATCATTCATGGGATAGGTAGAGAGGATGACATTTCAAAAATTCATGCATATAATATGTAGAAGGGGTCATGTATGAGATGGTGTGAAGTGATGATGATTGACATGGTAAATTTTCATCTGCCAAGTCATTTTTAGATGATGATGACAAATCAATATTAGCCATTTTAAGGTTATAATCATTAACAAGAAATATGGGGAAGGAAATTCAAAGTGCCAAATTCTAAGGAACAAGCCATATTTGCTTCTCAAAAACTTTATTTGATATATTCTTTAAAAACCAAGTACAAATTTTAGTAATCCTAGAATCATGCTTTACATAAGGTAAAATTGGAGAACTCATGACTTGTACTATAGATAGAAAAAACATTTACACTTACCAAAAAATATATGATAAAAATTGACAAACTACATAAGCTTAAGCTCAAGGGGATATAATCATTCTTGCCTTCCATATAGATAATGAAAATGATTGTTCTAAGTCTCATGTTGCTTCTCATGTTATTTTATAAACCTTGGTTGGAAAGAAAAATAGGAGGGCAGAAATGTAAGAAATATAGAACATACCGGATTTAACAGCCCCAAACTGGATTTTACTCTGAGGTATTGATTTTTTGAAATCTATTTTGTGAATGTCGACCAATAGATATATATCATGGAGGATGAAAGACGAAGATCAGCCGAATCCCATATGGAGGCTCAGGGATTGGAGGATGTTCACGGTATTTAAATATAATCTTAAATCTTCATACATGTGTGTACATATGGAATTGATTTTTTTATTAACTTTGTGAGTGAAATTAGTTGTTAATAAGTTTCATATTTTAATTTTTAGGAGGCAAGAGGAGAAGGCTTTCTACTCCATCCATGGAGCGTGGCCAAGGTTCAACCGGTCGAGGTAGCAGGGTGCGGGAAGGGGGTGATATTTATTCCCCCGAAGGCCAGCAATCAATGGCTGTTGGTTCTCAACAGGGTCACTGTGGGTCTGGTTCTCAGCAGCATCATTCTCGGGTTGGTTCTCAACAGGGTCAAGTTGGAGATGATGTTAACCAACAACATCAAGGTTGCCATCAATTTCAATATTTTTTCATTAAATTTGTACGACTTTTTTTACACGTGTTTTTTCTAATATACGAAATTTTATATATATTGATGCAGAGGCTGAAAATGTTCGAGCCAGTGGTCAAAAAAGACGTAGGGCAACGCGCTACATTGAAGAAGAAGGTTGTCAACCTAGCACAACTTATCCGGCTGAGATTACTGATATACCATGGGAAACGAACATGGAGGAATGCACCTTACAAAGGTGTCAAAGCCTTTATGCAAAATTGCAAAGAGATCTCCAGGATTTGTCTCTACCTGCTGAGAGTAGACAAAGCCTAGAAATAGTTACACATTCATTGAGTGAAATGGTAAAAGTGTACAAAGATTTGGGGCCAACGACTGATTCATTTGTAGAAGTGATGAGAAAGAGAAAAGAAACAGTGATAGGTCCCGATAAATGGCAGGACATAAAAAAAAGAGTTTCAAGAGAGGAGGCTAAGTCAATGTTTAATTATAAGGAAGGGCCAAAAAGAAAAATGTTGAAGGTGCATTATTTCAAGCACCTAGACAAAGCACAATATTTGTATAGTCGACATCTTGCGGCCTTTGGAAGGCTTCCATGGAACGATGAGGTTCCTCTTTATTTTGCACAAATGTTTTATGCAGAATTTTTTTTGGGTATGAAACCCGACTACAATGACCTTCCTTCAGAATTTTTTGGCCCTGGGAGAGGTCGATTATGTCAACGTAAGGGCGCTAAGCGAGATGTGGAGTTGCCTCGCCCTGAGCCGCCATTGGTGAGTCGACCGTCTCGAGTCGAAACCCTGCGATCAGAGATGGATGCGACTTCTCAAATAAGTCATGAAGCAAGAGATGTTATGATCGAAAATGTTCATAGCGGATTGAGTGGAGTCAATATTGGCTTAAATCGACAAAGAGCACGTGAAAATGCACGTGCCAATTTTGTTTATCATACAGATGAGGAGATTTACAACATGAATGTTGAAGATCTCCGAACATACGTAATAAATTGTCGCAATGGTCTGCAAGACCTAATTTTTCGTGAGGAAGAGGGCACCGGAACGGTATGTGTTAGTGACCTTAGGGTTTGAAATTATATTTACATATACATGTGTGCAATTTGTAATAAATACATGTGTATGTACACATGTATACATTTATTTGTATGTGTACATTAATCTAACAAAAAGGTATGATTATATGTTAAAACACCATTTGCAGTTCTCAGGCATGATGCGTGATGAAAATGTTAATATTACGTTCGGGACCTCTCGCTCAAACGATGCAGATGGGTCTGCCCATCATGATATGTTGGCACATGTATGTTAGTGTTTTTTAAGTGACTCTAAAATAAATAATTGTTGCCACACATGTACATGTATGTATATATATAATTCGATAAAATGTTTTAACAAATACCGATTCCGTCTGATGTTTTTGGGATGGCGGTACCTTCTTTTTCCTTAGGAGATATACCTTCTACTTCATTGGGAGATGTACAAGTATGGACAATTTTTCACAAGTTCAAAATTTGTGTTACCTCAAAAAGTTCCATTAAAAATTGAGATATATAGAGAGAGATCTATATTTTGAGTTATTTAAAAATTTTTGAATTTAGGTTCGTATAGAAGATTTTTTTAATCCGAGGACTTTAGCGACGGAGATAGGAACATCCACAACATTTGAAGAAGTTGTCTTTAGTTCTTTTTTTTAATATTATTGTTCAAATAAGTTTATATATGTACACGTGCATTTTCATTAGAAATTTTTTAATTTATATAAATTATTTATGTATATATATATATTTATATTTAACTGTACATGTATATTGTACAGGTTACCACTGGAGATGTTTCTATGGCAGATCCTGTTCATCAAATGGAGAGGAAACCTTACGAGGTATTGCGTGATTTTTTTGTTATATTTTGTTTTTTACATGAAGTTCTAGATATATATATTCTCATTCATTTTTAAAACTTCAAATTTTAATGTTCAAGTACATGTGCATCGTGTATGTAGGTTTCCTATTTACAGGATAGGGAGCTAACCGAGACCCAGAGGCTAGATCCTCCATTTGATGGACAAGATATACAGTAGATTTGATTTGATTTCAAAATTTAGATGGTTTTAAAATTTGTTAAACTTGATACAATTTGATACTTGAGTGAGATTTACAATTTTTGGACATATTTTATTACAATATGTTTTTTGGACATATTTTTGGACATATGTTAAATGTTTTTGTTGGATAGTTGAATTATAATTGGCATGGCATGTGATATTTAATGTTAAATGTTTTTTTTAGATAGTTGAATTATAATTGGCATGGCATCTGAAGTTTTTAAAACTACATGAATGATGGAATGTGAACCTACATTTGCACATGTGGTAAATTGAAATGTTACTTGTAACAAGACAATCCCCATTGATTTCATTACAGTATATGTTGATTTCTGATTTGATATAATTGCATGTATGATGGTACATTACTTGTAAAGTCATTGTATTAATAGTGTTCATTGATTTCAGTGTTCTTTGGATGGTTTTAGTACTTTTGGCATGTGAATGTGAAGTAATGTTGTCATCTGAATTACATTTGATGTGTGATATTTAATGTTAAATGTTTTTGTTGGATATTTGAATTATAATTGGCATGGCATGTGATATTTAATGTTAAATGTTTTTGTTGGATCTAGTTGAATTATAATTGGCATGCCATCTGAAGTTTTTAAAACTACATGAATGATAGAATGTGAACCTACATTTGCACATATGGTAAATTGAAATGTTACTTGTAACAAGACAATTCCCATTGATTTCATTACAGTATATGTTGATTTCTGATTTGATATAATTGCATGTATGATGGTACATTACTTGTAAAGTCATTGGATTAATAGTGTTCATTGATTTCAGTGTTCTTTGGATGGTTTTAGTACTTTTGGCATGTGAATGTGAAGTAATGTTGTCATCTGAATTACATTTGACATCTGATATTTAATGTTAAATATTTTTGTTGGATAGTTGAATTATAATTGGCATGGCATGTGATACTTAATGTTAAATGTTTTTGTTGGATAGTTGAATTATAATTGGCATGGTATCTGAAGTTCTTAAAACAACATGAATGATAGAATGTGAACCTACATTTGCACATGTGGTAAATTGAAATGTTACTTGTAACAAGACAATCCCCATTGATTTCATTACAGTATATGTTGATTTCTGATTTGATATAATTGCATGTATGATGGTACATTACTTGTAAAGTCATTGGATTAATAGTGTTCATTGATTTCAATGTAAGCGCAAAAAATTATTGACAATGTAGAATGATTTTTGTGTTATAATAATTAAACCTAATAATATTGGAGAGCAAGAGAGACTTGAGGTATGGTGTTTACTACAAGAGTTTGAGCTAAATATTTAAATGGTTTATCTATATTTCATAAAATAGTTTAAGATTGATCACAAGAATTAAGAGAATGTCTCGGTCCATCATTGGTATGGTCCATCATAGAATGATCATCCATGTCAATGACTCTTAAGTCTATCTTTCCAAGCCATGACCCTACTCTCACATGTGTGCCTTTCATGACACCAGTCACTGCTTTCATCCTCGAGTTGACTGCCTTGAAAGCACTCAACTCTTTCTCGATGCTAGCCTTCCTCTTTCTAAGAGATGAAGCTGCCTTTCGACTTAGGAAGCTATGGGTAGCCCCTGTGTCTATCAAAGAAGAGAACTTTTTCCCATGTATGGTTGTAGACATGAATCTCAAGTCCAAGGAACTTTCATCATCATTCCTCCTCCTTGTCTTGCGCCTTACTTTCGCAATCTTCTTCAACATTTCCTCTTCCAATATGTCTTTCGAACTAGCCCTTAGCTTAACAGTGCTTTTCACATATCTCTTCTCATGAAGCTCCATAGAACAATTTGATCCTGGGTCTGCTTGAATTGGTTCAAGCTCTTTCCTTTTCGAATTCTGTCTAATTGCTCCAATACGACATATATTGACTCCTTCCAAACGAAGTGCACCAATCCTCATAGTGTGGTCGTCTTCTTTTTCAAGTGTGCCAACACATGCATTTTCTTTCTTCAAACCAATAGGTTTCGGATCAAGAAAGTCCCTCTTGATCTTATCTTCCATGTTCTTGACTTTAGCCTACAACGTGGTGCTTCTTTCCTTCAAGTGAGCCCTTTCCATAAAGAGTTCCTGAAGTCTTTGTTCACCTTGTCGTATCTCCATGTCAAGCTTTTCAATTTCAGCAGTTTGTCTAGAAAGTCCATCCTTGGAATTTCTTGCGTGAAAAACCAAGTAGGTTGAACCAACTTTGGTCTAGTGCATTGGAATTCATTAAAGACTTGGTCATTGGCGCTGCTTCAAGCTAGGAGTGAGCATCGTCACCAACCTACATTGAATATTTTACACTCCCTAGGGTGAATGATACTTTAAATTGATTGACAGTCTAAGACTTTCGAATTTTTCCGAATTCCAAATGATCTTACAAAGTTAGTATTTATAATATCCTAGTAGGTCATTCGGTGACAACTTTTACCGGAAACTTGAAACGACTTTGGCATGTGATATTTAATTTGTTAAATGTTTTTGTTGGATTGTTGAATTATAATTGGCATGGCTTAACAGTGCTTTTCACATATCTCTTCTCATGAAGCTCCATATAACAATTAGATCCTGGGTCTGCTTGAATTGGTTCAAGCTCTTTCCTTTTCGAATTCTGTCTAATTGCTCCAATACGACATATATTGACTCCTTCCAAACGAAGTGCACCAATCCTCTTAGTGTGGTCATCTTCTTTTCCAACTGTGCCAACACATGCATTTTCTTTCTTCAAACCAATAGGTTTCAGATCAAGAAAGTCCCTCTTGATCTTATCTTCCATGTTCTTGACTTTAGCCTGCAACGTAGTGCTTCTTTCCTTCAAGTGAGCCCTTTCCATAAAGAGTTCCTGAAGTCTTTGTTCACCTTGTCGTATCTCCATGTCAAGCTTTTCAATTTCAGCAGTTTGTCTAGAAAGTCCATCCTTGGAATTTTTTGCGTGAAAAACCAAGTAGGTTGAACCAACTTTGGTCTAGTGCATTGGAATTCATTAAAGAATTGGTCATTGGCGCTGCTTCAAGCTAGGAGTGAGCATCGTCACCAACCTACATTGAATATTTTACACTCCCTAGGGTGAATGATACTTTAAATTGATTGACAGTCTAAGACTTTCGAATTTTTCCAAATGCCAAATTATCTTACAAAGTTAGTATTTATAATATCCTAGTAGGTCATTCGGTGACAACTTTTACCGGAAACTTGAAACGACTTTGGCATGTGATATTTAATTTGTTAAATGTTTTCGTTGGATTGTTGAATTATAATTGGCATGGCATGTGAAGTTTTTAAAACTCAAGTTTTGGATGGTTTCAATCTACATTTTGCATGTGATATTTAATGAACTTTAAATGTTAAATGTTTTAATGATGCACAATATATAATCAAAAGGGTTTTAAGACTTAAAGTTTTGGATGGTTTCAATTTACAACTTAAAGTTTTGGATGGTTTCAACCTACATTTGCACATATGGTAAATTGAAATTATGCTACTTGTAACAAGACAATCCCCATTGATTTCATTGTATATGTTGATTTCTAATTTGATATAATTGCATGTATGATGGTACATTACTTGTAAAGACATTAGATTAATAGTGTTCATTGATTTTAGTGTAAGCGCAAAAAATTATTGACAATGTAGAACGATTTTTGTGTTATAATAATTAAACCTAATAATATTGGAGAGCAAGAGCGATGAGGTATGGTGTTTACTATAAGAGTTCGAGCAGGTCATTCGGTGACAACTTTTACTGGAAACTTGAAACAAAGAGAATCTATCTTTGGCTAGGACATCATGTAAGATGCTTGACATAAACAGTAAAATTGTACTTAAAAGCTGAGATTCGGGCAAGTGGGGACAACCACTTGTTATCTCGTCCCTTGGAGGCTAGGCCATATGGGGACCGAATCTAACTTTACAAAATAAAGTGAAATAATTTGTACCATATGGTCGGAGAACATATACAAGAACAATTAATATACAAGAACAATTAATTTCATTCTAGAATATATATATCCAATACATATTTAACATTTTTAATCAATGCACATGTATAGAAAAACTACTTTCAGTTGATACTAGAGCACGTGCTTGTACCCAAACAATTTTGTAACATTTGCAAACCACAAATAACATAAGCAGCTCAATTTTTAGTTGAGTACTGAAAGGTCTAAAACATATTTAATCCAAAGATAATAAATTGTTAGACACTTCACTCAAAAAAATTCCAATGGAATTCCATCCTCAATAATCCGTTCATGATCGAATTTTGACATTTTCCATTTCTTAATTTTTGATTTTTTCTTTGATTGAACTTCTATCAACTTTATGCGTGCTGCACACACCAAGTGACTATATTGACAACTTATGGAATCAAGTTCATAGTCTTCGAAGTAAACAAAGTCTCCACTTTGACGAGTTTGTTTGAAAAAATAACCTTTCAGTATAATAGACCCTTTGTCATACTGAAATCCGTGATCATTATAGTCTTGTAATAATTTCATTTTTTGTTCAATGCAATGCATCAAATAATACTTCACATTTTCATCGTTGTCAATAGGTGCAATTACAGCAAAAAAATCTCCTGCACAATAAAATAAATTTAACATTTAATTATGCATATTTAAATTTATTTGTAGATCTTTAAATCATTAAAAGTAATTCAAATGTTACCTTCTCTAACAAGATCAGAAACTCGATCACCATCGGATGATATTGTAGTTTCATCTGATTCCATTTCTTCAAACATTGCAACATACATTTTTCCCTTTGTATTTAGCTCTGTATGTTTCCAATCGTTCACATACATTTTGTTTTCACAGACGTCATTGGATTTTGTGTTGTCTATGCAAACATCACAAAAACAAGAATATTTTTTTTTATCCAATGCAAACACATTTGTGGACAATTTTGTTTGAATTGAATGCAATTTTCGAGTCCCTTTTATTGTTCCAACGTCATTTCCAATTGATCTATTTACGTCTCCGATTCCAATATGCCAGAAAAACCTTTATATGGAAAATTAGAAAAAGAATTTGTAAATATGATATCAAAATACAATTAAAAATAATCATTGCATGATAAATGTACAATGTTTAAAATTAGATTACCAATATAAATTAAATTGAATTTACCTTCGCACTTCTCTTGATGGGTTAATCTCATGGCTTAGAGCAGTTTTGCACCATTGAACAACTTCTTCAGCGTTCACAAGTCGGCGTGCAAAGTGGTTCATTTGATATATTCGAAGTACTCGTTTTATGCATGCTCCTGCACCGTCATGTTCTCCTTTTCCATGGCCAGTCTCAAAGAAATTCCAACAATGTTTAATGCAGGTTTTCTTATGAAGATGACACAACCAAAAAAATGATCGTGCAGATTTGAATTGACCTGCGCATCCGTCTGACCATATCCAATGTTCATTGAATTTTATTCCATGATTTTTCAATGAATCATAAATTTTTCCAAAACAATGTTGTACAAAACATGTATCATGTGTACAATCGTCACTGATATAAAAGTGATATTCTTTAATGATATGTCGATTTTCACTCGTGCTTTCTATATGATCGACATTTTGTTCAACATGTCTATATAGAATATGGACGAGCATGGAGACTAGGTCAGAGTGATAGTATTCACTCTGAATTTCTTTTTGTGGAACAAATGTGTAGTTTTCTGCAAAATCAATCACTGACAAAATGGTCCCTGGTGGAAAAAATTCACGAGATTTTTTGAATTGCAAGTCTTGCCATTGAGCTCTATGGGAATGCTTGGTGTATTTGTAAATTTCTGCCTCAAACTTTCTCAAAAAGTCTATCAGAAAAATTTCGTCTTCTCGTAATTTGATTCTTTTAACACTATTTGCACCTTGAATCGATGTACCGATATATTCATATCTCTTCCATTTCACTTTTATGTTGGACAATGATTGATCATTTATATCAATACGATATTTGTTTTGAAATTTAGTCAAATTTCCACAATCATCGCATTTTTTACCACCAACACATTTCTTTTTGTAAAATAGTTCATCGCTTTCTCTTTCACATAGAATTTGAGATATGAATTCACTGATAGTGGAAGGAGGAGGTGAATCATTCCATAATGTTCTACCGAAATCAAGGAATGTGTCATAATATAACTCAAATTCCACATGATAACGGCAACAACAAGTGTCGCGTACGGTGATAGGTTTTACATACCATGGTTTTTGTTGAACAAAAGCACTGAGTGAAACTTGAATTGACGATTCTCTTCTTTGAACTTGTTGAATAACTCTATTTGAGTGGTTTCTAAGAGATGTTTTTCATGTTCTTCGTATTGATTTCGTGCTATTCTTCTTCGCATCACATGTCTTGCAGTGGGTGAAACACGCGAATTGTTCTTCCAATATTCACATATTATTTTTTTAACATCTTCTCCAAGTCTATCTTTGTATGGTTGCCTACAAATAGCTCTCCAACAAGCGAGTTCATCATTTACGTCTATTCGCAGTCGAAATTTTCGATGTTTGTGCAGAGTTTTTCGCGAGGTTCCCAGTGCTCGTGCCATAGATGTTAGATTCAAACGATTCTCTTGAGTACTTGGTGAAACCATTGCCATTTGCATTCCTCTACGTATATTTGAAACATCTTTATCTCTAGATCTCTTAATTGACTCTATAGCACTACTCATATTTTTTATCACCTCTTCTTTCATTTTTTTATCTTTGGTTGATTTTCGAATACCCAATAGTGTCGTCACTTCTTTTAATTTCCTTGATGATAGGAGACCTTTCAACATTTGAGCTTGAGCTGTCACTTGTTCAGTTTTGAAAAACATTTCCAAAATTTTATCGACACGATATCGTATAACATAGTCAAGTTTTTTATCTCCATATGTGTGAGTGTCGACATTTTCTAACATCTCATTATCGATAGTGATTTCATCTGTACATATTCGAAAAAATAGTACATATTCAATAAATAACTAAATTAATAAATATGTCAATAAATATTAGGAAAATTTTAAATATATCAATAGATCATAATATCTACATTTACATACCCGATTCAATTTATGCTTGAGGTTGATTTTCTTCTTCAATATTTTGAGGAGTATCTCTGTCTGTTTACATTAAACAAAATATTTTTCAAACTAGTTCATCAAATAAAAATTAAGCTTCACATTCTACATTGGGAAAACTTTAAAATATATCAATAGATCATAATATTTACATTTACATACCTGCTTCAATTTCTTCTTGAGTTTGATTTTCTTCTTCAATATTTTGAGGAATATCTCTGTCTGTTTACATCAAACAAAATATTTTTCAAACTAGTTCATCAAATAAAAATTAGGCTTCACATTTTACATTAGGAAAATTTTAAATATATATCAATAGATCATGTAATATTTACATTTACATACCTGCTTCAATTTCTGCTTGAGGTTGATTTCCCTCTTCAATATTTGAGAGGGCTTCTAACTTTCTTTTGCGATATTGTCTCGTCTCTTCTCTACGTTCCTCAGGGTCTCTTTTTCGATCATATTTTCTCACACAAGTTCTTCGATTTCCCATGATAATAGGGTATGAGGTTCAAAAAATTTCCTTCAAAAAATTAGACAATAACTCAATTACAAACAATATCACAAAAGATTTAATTTAAAAAAATCTTTTCTAAAAAATACATAATCCAATCCAAAACACATACATACCTCTAAGAAAAATCACACCGCCTCCAAGAAATGTCTTCCAAAAAAATTCTTTAAATCCAAAATGTGAAGAAAAATTTTTGAACAAAGAAGCTCAAAAGATTTATTTCAACACAAAACACGTACATACCTCCAAGAAAAATCACGTCGCCTCCAAAAAATGTCTTCCAAAAAAGTTCTTTAAACTCAAACTTTGAACCTCCAAGAAAAATCACGCCGCCTCCATAAAATGTCTTCCAAAAAAAATTTTTAAACCCAAACTTTGAAGAAAAGTTTTTGAATTCAAACCAAGTTGTAAAATGAAATGAAGTGCGAAATGTGCGAAAATTGTGAATCATTTCGTGGCAATTTATATTGACGCGAAATATGTGTTTTGTAGGGGGCTCCACAAAAATTTCCGGCCGACGGAGAATTGCATAATAGTTCGGCCGAACTTTTGATAAGAAGTTTGGCCAAAATATTAAGACGTTAGTTTTAACGATTCATAAGCGGAAAAAATAGTTCGGCTGAACTTTCACGAATAGTTCAACCGAACTAACGCGTCACCAATTACGCAAAACCAGGCTCTGAAAACGGTTCTGCAACTTTGGACTGATTAAACTCCATGAAAAGTTGTTAATTAACTGTCGGAACCAAGACAAGCATTTTCAAAATTGAATCTACTTTCAGGAAATATAAATTTTATGGAATTTCGTAAACGTTTATTAATTTTAATTATTTTTCTAATAAAATGAGTGCAAACAATTTTTGAGGGTCATCGTGATTCAATGAAATCAAAATTTTGTGTCTCCCAAAATACATTGTAAAAAAAATTGAAAAAATTATGGGGCATTACATTGGTCCGTTGACTCTAATGGGTAGCTTTTAGATTTTTAGTTTATAACTTATATGTTAAGAAATTTGTTGCCACGCGAAACATATCAAAAATACGTAGTTTTTCGTATTGGACCAGTTCAAAAAATTCTAGTAATTATGATATGCATCCATTGGCTTTGTAAATATGACGAAACCAAAGTAGACTCTGTCTAGATTGTTGTAACACATTTTGTTTTTTCAAAAACACAAATTTTCAATGAATACAATGTTGCCACATAACATGACTTCTTATGAATTCTTTGATTGTTAAGAAACACACGCTTAAAGAAACGCTAAGTTGACATATCAAATCTGCATAAAAAAATTTCAAAAAATAAGTAATAGAAATCTAACAAAATTTCTCACAACTTTTATTTTTATCGCAAAATGAAATTCTACACAGAAAAATTGTTATAGTTTGCAGAAAGTTGAAGAACCGAAAAAAATGAAAAAATTTTCTCAAAAAAGGGCAAAAAGTGTAACCCAGCTTCACATTTTCACCCATTATATAGTAATTCAACCTATTAATATTGGAGAGCAAGAGAGACAAGGTATGATGTTTACTACAACATCTCAAGCTAAATATTTAAATGGTTTACGATTCCAACTGTCCTTTTCAAATAATCAATATGAAATTATGACAAAACTAACATGGCTGAAAATAAGAATAGTAGAAGATCACAATGAAGACTATTTGTAATTGACTACATTCTTATTATTCACAGTTTCTATCATTCAATATTATTACATTTTCACTTTGCATTAAAAATTTTATTTCATCATTAAAGTTGTTTTACAATATTTATCATCTCAACAAAATGAGGTAACTAATCAAATTTAAAATTAAAATGACTCAATAAATCTCAGACATATTTAACATATTTAAAATGGTTATGTTAATATTAGATGTATTTACATATTATTGATAAAATTAAGCATATGTTCCTCATATTATTGATAGATTTTCCTTCGACGATTGAAACCAGCCTAGATCCATCTTAACTTCGGATCTATCAAGCGCCGAGAGGGATCAAATCTCTCGAGGTGAAAACCTTTCCTCAAGTTCTGCGCTCAAAAAATAGGTTTTCACCTCGAGAGATTTGATCAATCTCGGCGCTTGATAGATCCGAAGTTAAGATGGATCTAAGCTGGTATTACAAAAATAATTACAATGAAGAATTACAAGATAAGGAACGTCAGAATTCTCAAGATGTTCCTTCTGATTAAAGAAAATTCCTCTATACTCGACGGAGAAGCCAAAAATTTTGTTGTTGCAACCGACAAATTTTTATAGCAACAACTCCCACTTGAATATTTTCTTTTAGCGAACGATCATTCCAGATTCAGCTACTTTGCTCCAATCTTCAAAATCCATGTTTATCACGAAGTATTATTCCGCAAATTGTTAGCTTAATTATAGATCAAACAACCTTGTTTTTCTCCATTATAACATAGTTTCATAAACAAATAAGTTTCACTAAAGTCTAAGTCATGACCAGAAAAAGGATATAAATTTAGATCAAAGTGGATAACACAATGATAAAAGAGATAAAGAATTAAATAGAGGAAATAATATAATTAAGTGGCTAAATAACTATAATTTGCCTAGAAACCTTGACTCTTTTACCAAGTTAAGTTTACCTAACAATATCATTTTAAAATTTATTGGGGAAATTCTTAGATCTAATTTGAAACTTGCATTCACCCATTTATCACTCTAGAATTTACTAGGGTTATGGATGCCTAACCAAGCCTTCCAATTGTATGTGCCTCAATTATTTATTTTACAAAAGTTTACAAATTTTTTGTCTCCAAATGTTTACAAAAATTTCATCTCCAAAGTACTTATTTTTGTTGTTACAGTCTTGGAACTTCTCTCATCTTCTCACTTGGTCACGCCAACTTCTCTCTTGATGCCACTTCATCACAAACAACATCTTGATCTAGTTTTCATCTATGTTGGCTTTGGTCTTTTCCTCTAGATCTTCCTACTTGATAAGTTATCTCGTGAAATATCTAAGTGGTTCATCTATGCATTTCTCTCGTCCACTTTGTGGCTTGACAAAATACTACAATTATTTCTTCACAAGTAGAAACTTCTTCTTTTCAACCATTTGTTTGGCTCTAATACTCAACTGTTAGAAATAAAAGTATGATAAAAATTCATAGAAAGATACACATAAACCATGGACATCATGATTTACTTGAAAGACCATTGGCCAAGGAAAAACCAACCCAATAATAAGTCTATTATAATTTGGCTTAAATGAAGCCAACTTGACCAACATCTTGGTCCCATCTAAGTGAGCCTTCCGGTTGCTCAACTCTTACACATTATAATGAAGAATCCTCAAGTCTTTTAACTACATGTAATACCATGAGATCAAAGCCAGGTACCTGAAACGATCATTTTTAACATAACAACATTGACTCTTTTACCAAGTCAAATTTACCTAACACTACAAAGTTTATCCACTAGGTACCAACACAAGAAATAATTACAAGATATCAATTTGATGCCATAATACTAAATATACAAACCTTGTAATATCTAAAAGATCAAACATATATTTATATTTGGATGGTACACTCATTGACAATAGACAAGAATATGGGCCATCTACATTTTTATCCAATTCTAGTGGTATGTAAAAATCTAATTTCAATAATATTTAATGCAATTTTGATAAATGTATATTTTATAAAGAAGATTTTTAACTTGCATATTATTTTTTTTAGGAAGTTAAGAAATTTTTTGTGTTTGTTGGCTTATTAATTTCATTGTGAATAATAATACCAAATTTTTAAATTTATCTTAATTTAAAAAATAGATATTTTAATATTTATTTTATGGATTTTCTTACAACAATATTATTTTTTTACACTATTAATTAAAAAATGTTGATTTTAATCCCAGCAAAATAAGGGTGTTAGTGGTTTTATAGAGTTTAATTTAAAAAAATGGTGTGATGTCAAAGAAAAAGTGTTATTAGTAGCATATTTTTCAATTAAAGGGTTAATTTAAAATTTTTATTATAATAACACAAATTATTATTAAAATTATTTTTTAAAACAAGTTGTAATTTTAATCTTAAAAATAATAATTTAGGATTGCAAAATTTTATTTATTAATAACTAACGTAGATTCATATTAAGTTTAGATATATTAAGTGTCGAGAGAGATCAAAATTCTTCTCTCTATAATAAATTTGCATCTCAAGAGATTTGATCCCTCTCAATGCTTGGTAGATCAGTTAAAATGGATCTCGGCTCTTTTAATTATTAATTGAAATTATAATTGTAATAATAATAATAATTTTTATTATTATAAACTTTTATTTTATTTGATTTTTATTTATATATAATTTGACCAATTTAAAATATTTAACATGACAAGAAATTACAACGTCTCTTTCATATTAGGCTAAAGAGTGCCTCTAAACACAATAAAAAATAAAAAATAAAATAATAATATAAACATATTCATTTGGTTTATAAATTAGGTTAAGGAAAATGGTTGAGTATTGTGAATCGTTAAAAGGTCAAATATTGAAGTTGTGATATCATTCAGCCTCACTTAATTTCCTTTGCAAAAATTACAATACATTTTAAAAACTATTTTTTAGTAAGCAAGTCAAAAACTTTACATGAGCAAAAATGATGTACAAAATTTGCACAATAATGCCTTTCAAAGCCCATATGGGTTTTGTTGTCAAACCTATGGCAATAAGGAGGTCCCTGAGTGGAATCATGAGTCAAAAACACCGAGTTGCAAACATTACAATTTCCCAGAATAACAAACTTGGATAGATCCAAAGAAAGTGACTCGTAGAACTATGAGTCAAAACAGAAAAATCATTGTGACGAGTTTATTGAGTGCCGAGCATAAGAGCTAATTGGAAGGACAAGTTAGGAAAATTTATTTCCTTATTAGGTTGTTGTGTCATCTGGTGCTTTGATGGTCTGGTCATGTGCTGCAACGTCCTCTGGAGGTTCCTCGACAATGAGACATCTATAGGGGCTAGGTAACTGATGAGTTGGAGCTTATTCATGTTGCGAGGTCATTGCTTGTCCATGCTGCTAAACTTGATGAGCCAAGGAGTCCTTGCTTAGTTGGCAAAGTTGCATGGCTTCTTCCATCTGGGCAGAGCGGGAGAGAGAAGCAGGCGAGGTGGAGGGGGAGACATTGGTGCCATGGGAGCTAGAAGATGACAGGGAGAGAAAAACAGGAGGGAAGGAGATGCAAAAGCAGGATAGTTGACACAGTGACTGGAAGAGGAGAATTTTCTATGCATTATCCTTGGTAACTTTCTGCGAGGCTGCGTCTTTGGCTCTTTATTTCTTCTAGAGGTGCATGGCAAGTAAATTCCTGATAGCCCCATTGTTGTCACCCAGGTGCCTGCGATCCTCAGCATTTAGTGATGTGACACTATGACAGATACTAAACAAAATATCATAGTAAAAAAAAGGTGGGTCTTCATCATAACTAACAACATGGGGAGGTCTCTCGCGACCGTGACCATTGCTTCCTTGCCTAACAGATCCACGCTCATGAACCATGGTGGAAGGCAAAAAAATGTAGGAAAGACAAAGATACAGTGAAAGTAGCAGTAGTTCTCTAAGTGGATAGGGGGTGTAAGGCGATGGGAGAGGCAGAGGCATATCAACATATAGTTGAGCGAGAGGGAATCAGATTTCTAGAAAATTAGCCATATCTGGGAGAGGGGGATGCGAATTAGTTGAGGTATGAATTCATCGTACCTGAAGATCACAGTAGGGATATGAGTTAATGCATTAAAATGCATTGGGATCGATGGGTGTGCGATCCATAGGAGAGGAGTTAAGGATTTAGAGTGCCACTTGTGGTGCGAAGGCCTAAGGGTCTGGGGGATTTAGGTATTGATGGGCGATGCTTTGGAATTTGGATGTCCAAGTTGGGAAGAGAGGGGAAATCGGAGACCAGTCATGGAGGTGGTTGTGATATTCCACTCATTTGTTAACTAGGTAATTAGCTAAGGAGTTGGCTTTGTGCTAGGTGTGGGAAAATAGGATGGCCTCTTATTAGGAAATTATGTGTGCAAGCCGATGCATGTTGTGCTCCAATATCCAATGGTGGTACACTTGGTGGGACGGGCTCCATGGAGGGTCTTGAGGGAAACTTGGATGATTTTTTTGTATTTAGAGTCCCATTTAATTATCAGAGATAAGAGAAGTTTGGTTTGGGAAATGCGAAGAACCTAGATCAAGGCTTCAAGTTTTGCTGCATTATTTCTTTCATGCCTAATGTAGCTTTTGTAGAGTCTTGTGATCTCACCAGAGTGAACTCGAATGACTTTGTTGATGCTCCCCTCCATGGGATTACCCTTGGAAGCTCCATTGAAATTGAGCTTGAAATGATGATGTTGAGGAAGATACCATATTTCTGATAAGGGATCGGGAGGATGAGTATATGGGGGCTATAGATTCCTTTGGTTTACTTTGAAGGACCGCCATGCCATAATTTCCTATTCTTTAGGAATTCCTTTGAGGTATTTTTCATCCTAGCTAGATAGTGACAATGTTTCCTCTAAGTGAGTGCGGTAAAGATGTCATATGCTCTCTAGCAAATTGTACTTTTCATTGAAGATCATATGTTACGTTCTTTCCAAACTTCCCAAATTAGGAAACTTGGAGCTAAATTATAAATCATGTGTAGCAAGGTGCTCTAGAAAATATTTTTGACCCAATTTGTGATGGAGTGGGTGATGTTGTCTAGCCCAATGGTTGGGAATTAGAAGCCAATGGCCAATTTTCTCCATAGACTGTTCCGACCAGAGGGAAAAGAAGGAATATACGATATATTCTTTCTTGTTAAGAGTTACACATGTACCATTTGGATGGGCCATGGAAGAATCTCTTGAGAAGGTTGTCCCAAGTAAGGGTGTGTCACCATATCAAGATCCATATGAATTTTCATATTTTAGGCCAAAGTTTCATAAACCATATTTTTCCAGAAGGTTGGCTTTGGTTCTATGGGCTGATTTTGTATTTGAAGAAAGTAAGCCTCCTTAATTATGAAGCTTCATTTATTCTGATAGCCCCATTGAAGTATGTCTTGCCATTCCTTTTTCCTGATGGACCTTTCTTGGAGAGATTCATGGAGTTATGTTCTCTTTTGATCCATATCCTCTGCTCTGCATAGGATGGATTGATGACATTTTTGGATTTCTAAATCTACCGAGTTCCCCCATAAGTGATGAACAAGACTGTGCCAAACATTGTGAGAGCCCTCCTAGATGAGGGGGGTGTTGAGGATGTTTCTAAGCCCTGGGAGTTGTTGCAAGGAATTCTGCCATCAGAGACCTCCTAGAAGTTGTGATTTTGTATTACAACTATGCTGAAAGTATCCAAGTTCCATATCAGGGAGACCTTTATGTGGATCATGAGTCAAATGAGGTCCTTCTTGGTCGTGTCCTTGGGATAATTTGTGTGCTAAATTTTGGCCCATGGTTCAGTTGAGTATTTAAGCCATCTCCACCAAACGGTTTCCCCCATGACATTGTTGGCAATATCTGGATCTTTTAGCCCAAGCCTCCCTTTGTGTTTTGAAAGACATATGATATTCCATTTAACCACGGGTCATTTGTGCTTTCGATCTACTCCTCCCCATAAGAAGGATCTATGAAGAAATTAAGAATAAATTTTGGAGCAGCAAGTACGCAAAAGAGGTAAATTAGCATAGCTTGAAAAATTGATTTGATGAGGACCAAGAAATTGGCTATGTTGAAGAGGAGAAAGGTCTAGCAACTGAGTTTTTGAGTGAGCTTGTCGAAGAAGTGTATCCAAGAGGAGTTATTAATGGCTAAGTCTATGAGCGATGCCCTAAGGTGTTTGGAGGGGAGAGAGTTGGAAGAAACTCCCATAATATTCTTGATGCTTATTTGGGCTATAGGGGTTGTATTAAAGAAGAAAATTTTGGATTTATCCAGGTTGACATATGTGCCATAGGTAGTAGAGAAGCGTTCCATGATGGATGTGATTTCCCAGGATTCCTTAACATATGGATGATTGAGAAGGAGCGTAGCATCCACAAATTTTTGGTGGGAGAGTGGGGGGTTGTCAGGGAGGGAAGGACCTTTAAGAGAGACATATTGAAGGGCATCTTTGATAGTGTAGCCTAAGACTTCTTCCATGAGGATGGAGAGAAAGGGGGAGAGAAGATTCCCTTCTCTAATTGCATGTGATGGTTTGAAGGTATGTAAGGGTGATTCAATGACTAGAATAGAGGAAAAAACCAAGGAAACAAGGGACATGACCCATTAGGTCCAGTTTGAGATGAAACCAAATGCCAGGAGGATATGTCAATGTAGTTTCAATTGAGTTTTTCGAAATCTTTATGCATATCCAGTTTAATGAGCATGTCAGGAATCTGTATGGATTTAAGGGAATGTATGGCTTCATGAAAGAGGATGATAGAATAAATAATATGATGCCCTTCTACATCTCCAGTTTGTTCAGAAGAAATGAGGAATGGGAGAATTGGTTTAAGAATGTTGGCAATGATTTTTAAGATTATTTTTTTAGATAATATTGCACAAATCTATCGGTTAATATTTACCCAGAGTGGTGACATTGTATTCCTTAGGAATCAGAGCTAAGAAGGTGGCATGGAAGGTAGGGAGAATGCACCATTGCACCTATTGGACCTAGAGTCTTATATAATTTATATTATCTCCCCCTGAATAAAGTTCCAACATTTCTTGAATAATATTACAGTGAAGTCGTATGGACCTGGTGCCTTCCCATCAACCATATGGTGAATGGATTCATAAACATATACCTCTTCAATGGGTCGAATGAGGGCCTTGTTTTGATCCTCATTGACTAGATTTGGGATGTTGGAATTTATTTGTTTGATAGCGTCATTGCGATCCATCTGACGGTGTTGCAAAAGGTTGGAAAAGTGAATCTCCTCATGCTTCTCTAGAATCTCCCCTCCTCTCACTGTGGATAAGGGTGATACAATTATTGGATTTATTTTGGATGGTTGATTTTTGGAATAAGGAGGTGTTCCTTTCCCCTTCCTTTAACCAACAAACCCTTGAGTTTTTCTTCTATTATAGCTCTTATTGCTTGTAGTGAGCTTCAACTTTCTTGGTTAGAGCAACTTCCTTGTCTTATGTTTCATCAGATTGGCCTTGAAGGATGATTTCCTATTGGAGTTTGGACATTCCCATCTCCAAATCTTGCTTGGGATAGAATATGTTACCAAATTCCTCTTGATTCCATTTTTTTAGGAGGACCTTTATTTGTTTTAACTTTTTCTGGAAAACATACATCTTTGAGCCTATGAAATGAGCCATGATATGCCACCATTCTTTGATTTCTCTTATCAGGTTAGAATAAAAAAGCTAAAATTGCTCAAATTTGAAGGGAATTTTGAGATTCTTACCAAAATTTCTCGAAGAGAGTGTAATAGGCCAACGGTTTGATCCCGCTAGAGGTGGAACTTCTTCTTAGTGTTCGTGGCCTACTGTGAGTAGAGGTTCAGCAACTAGAAAGCGATCTAGGTGAGAGGAGATTTGACCCATTCCTCCTCTTTTGTAGTTCCAAGTGAAGATACCATTGGTATTTTTCATGTCTACTAGGTTGAACTCTTCAATGAAGGTGTTGAGATCCTTTCATTTAGGATCCTGATGGCATTTGCCCCCTTTATTTTCATGGAGGGAGGTGACGATATTAAAGTCCCCTCCATTGATCCACTTTTGCTCGTCTACCTTTTTGCTAAGAGAGTAGAGTTGTCTTAACATCTCCTATTTTTTTTATGGGGCTTGAGGTCCATAGAAATTTGTCATGAATCCATGCATATAGATTCCTAATAGGTGGAAGGAAACCAAGATGAGGGAGATGCTAGGAAGAATCATCTCTAGATTGATTTGATATGGGTTCCAAGCAATCCCTAAACCACCAGATTCTATCTCTACATCAACATCTATGGTTTTGGAAGATCTCCAAAGCTTAGCCATTATTGATTCAAAGGCTTGAATAGAACATTTGGTTTCTTAGATGAAGAAGATTGCCAAGAGATCCGGTTGAATCCTCCAACGAATAATATGGTTTTTTGAGGGGCTATTCATTCCCTTAATATTCCAGGATATGATCTTCATGGTTAAAATGAAGGTTGAGAGGATTAGATATCAGAGACATGCTTGTATTGACCAGAGTCCACCAGTTTTCTCCTTAGGATGTCTAGGCATTGCAGAGTGGATTTTTAGCCCCTCTTCTTGAAATCATTGTTGATTTTATTTCCATATTTTGTGGTGATGGTTTGAACCCCTAGTTGCATGTATGCTTTGGCTTGTTGTAGAGTCTCTTCTGGGAGGTTTATTTGCATAGGTGGTGTTGATAGTTTTCTTAAAAGGAGGACTAACTATACAACTCCTCAAATCGTGTTATCATAACAAGATAATGAGAGAAAGTAATCAATTGTAAAAAATAAAGAAAAGGAAATAAATTATTATTTTTTAAATGTTTGAAGAAACAAAAAAGTAAATAAATATATACATTTATAAAATATATATATATTCATATTATAAGATCAATTAAAGAATTCAAGAAAATAAAAATTGAAATGACATCAAGCTATTCAGGATTACAACCTTAAAGATAGAACCTTGTAGAGCATAAGATGTGAAAAGAGAAATCGAAAATGTGAAAGGTATGTAAAATACAGATTGTATGAAACAATGAATGATTTAATTAATAAAGAAATAGTCAAATATAAACAACATATCTCTGCAAAGACATTTGACAAATTCAAAAACTCAGACTATTGCAATGTATCAACTCATATACAAGAGCCAAGTGAATACAATAATTGATAGCATAAAAATCCTTCAAGCAATCAGTAGGAGATGGAAACCTACTTTTTGTAAAGAAGTCACTGTTAGCAGTGCTGAATAGATATCAAACCTTCAAAACAAAAATTAAAGGATCATAAAATAGACAAAATACCTTTAGCATTCCTTGAATTATTAAAAAAAGTCCTGAAATTTGATCTCTCCTTTGGAGTTTGAATTGCTATCACCATTAATATCAACTCTCTAGAATTTTCAGAAAATAAAATCGAAGTGAAAGGAACAACCTAGTTTTATTGTAACATGCCTCTCTCCATGATTTTTTCTCCCCTTTCTTTCATAGGCCTCCCTTATTTTTAAAGAAGTCATAATTAGTTTTGATGGTTTTTAATTTTGGCAAGTTAGATTAATTCTCTTCCTAATTAGAATGATTAGGGTTAAAGAGGGAGGGCTCTAAAGCACAAAATTAAATCAAACTTTAGACCCTAATAGGTGGGACCCTCTTTACTATTTGACTAGGCCTTCTTGTTTCCATCAATTAGTTAATACTTGTCATAAATATTGGCCATCAATATAACACAACCATGTTATAACCATAGTGCATCATATTATATATACACACACACACACACACACACACACACATACACATGCCCTTTTTCCATCAGTGTTCAGACATCATCAAAATGTAACATAGCATCCAACAAGTAACCCAAAAAAAAGATGTGTTAATCAAAAAATAAAATGTAATGTCCAAAATAATCTATTCCATCAAAATATATCTGAATTTGTGTCCTTATCTACAAGAGGGGGAAAATTATGCATGTTGTTCTTCTTTATGTAGATGTTAAGACTGTTACAATCCATTTTATCACACTTATACAAAAGGCCTTGAACCGAGATCTCTTTCATCCATTACACTTTGCATCAATCCCCTGCAAGGCCAAAATCAAAATATTTCCAAAATTTATAAGAATCTTGGATTACATTAGCTCAAAACCCTAGTTTAAGGCTCCATTTCACTTACTTTATTGACAAAATGGGATTGTGTAGGTTGCACACATGAAACTTGTGTTTGTCAGTGTAGGTTTCCTTTACCATAAGTGTAATCGCACTTGGAAAATTAGGAAAAATAAACTATAATTTTGAAGCTTCCCCTTCTATATTCTTTGGGAATTGGTTCTTCCATTTCTTGTTGAATATTATCTTGAATTCCTACTAGTAAGGCTTTATCTCTTTTCCCATTAGCCTTATCCCCTTTAAAAGTGGATCTAGCCCTAGTATGGTGGATCTAAAACTTCCTCATTTATCCTATAAAAACACTACCTTCTATAGATTCTGGGCTTCCTTTTGGAGACTCTGATTCTTATAGTTATGCTATTTATTTAACTTTGGAGGTCCACAATCCATCCTTAGATATTTATGAGTTTGGGGGCTTATCATTGTGGTAAATAAAGGATGAGAAAGTTGGGAGAGATTCACAACATCAAGGCCTAAAAAGGGTTGTAATATTTCTCTATTTCTATTAACACAAAGTGCATTATTTTTCACATAAACTATGTATTTTATTTTACATGCATAGAATAATATTCCTTGATCTATTGTTTAGAGTTATTTAGATGTATCATATTGTCTATTTTGGTTTCTTTGCTTGTTTTGGTTTATTTGTAGGTTCCACTTTTGGAAGTCAAAGTTGGGGCTTGAGGGAGCAAGTGAAGAGGAGAAGGAAGCTTGCATTGGATTCCAAGTAAGTATTATTCTTATGTTTCGAGAAACTCTAGAGAAAGACATTGTATTTTGTCTAGTTGTTTCTAGGTTAAGCCAATGAAACTAGGGAGATCAATTTTGTCAGCAGAAGGGATTTATCCACAGAATAACTTGGTGACTCCAGTGAATGTCTTGATCCATGAGATGAGCCGGAAGACACAACTTGTGCATTATTCCCATGTTCACTAACTATTGGAAAATGAACGACATGGAGTTTGGATGGTTGAGAAACAAATTTTGACACGATTCTATGTTGTTGAAAAGCTTGTCTTGCAAGGGAGCATGATGTAAGAAAGGAGTGGACGATTGAGGTGTTGTAGGAGGTGTGTGAACAATGCGAGAGGAAACAAATTGTAGGCAGGATGCATGAGCCTGAGGAGGATTAAGAGGTGGAAAAGCTGGCCAACCTTGTTTAGAGCATAAAGGTTGTGCAAGGATGATAGGTTCCTAGCCTTGATTGTCAGGATCACCTAGAGGAGCAAATACATGTGGGGGAATAGGGATACCATCTTGTGAAGGATGCTAAGAAAAATTTTGTTGTGACCTGGGTTGTGCTGCAAGTTGATTTTAGAGAATCCATAGAAAATTATCCATTTCAAAATGTAATAGATCCCTTAATAATTGTGAATTTGCATTAAAATGAACAAAGATTCTAGACCTCATTTCCCTTATTATACCTAGGTGTTGGTTTCTATTTGAATTTCCTTTTTCCCTACCTCTTCCCCTATTATGATTGAAGAAACTCATTCTGCACATATATAAAATTTTAAAGAGAGAGGTTAGTACACACACAAGGATGAAGCAATAGGGAAACATCCATTAACTCGGGAAAAATTCATGTATTTTAACATAAAACAAAAAGGGAAATTTAAAATAAGGAACATGAACAATGTATGAATCCACATAGTCAACCAAAATGGAAGAGAAGAGTTAGCATATTGAATATATCTCTTTTTTGAAACCAAATGTATATGAAATGACAACAAAAACCTAGATGTTGATGTCAAGAAGATGAGGGCCTCATGTCATAAAAAAATGCTTCAGACTAATCAAATAATCAATGGTGGTTAAAATATGTTTTTCTAGAGATAATTTTGGATGTCTGGGTAACAAAGAAAATTATTTCCAACGGATTGCTAAAGACACGAAGTCTCTACTTATTACGAAAGAAGATAATGAGAAATATACTAAGTAACAAATTTATGGCAAATTTATAATGAAAATTGAGAAAAAAAATGGCTTCTTGTGCATGGCCTTCGTACAGTTGTTTTGCTAAAATCCCTAAATATTAGACAGCTCCCTTATACATAATGATAAGCGTGAAAAAAAATGTAACATAAGTTCATATAAACTAAAAATGAAGCAACATTAGGGTTACCCAAAAGAGGATGTGAAATAAATAGTATGAAATTTTGAAGTTAGGCTAATAATTTTGTGAGGTCTCAATATGTTAAATGAATCATTTTAGAAATGGATTTAACAAGAAAATAACCATTACAAATAAACCCTAATAACATGTGTTTTACAAATTAATTAACCAAAGAGTGATTAAAATAACGACTATGGTCATCATAACTAATCGGAATAGTGTATGCCAAACAATTCAATCCCGAAGTTCGACGACCTCTAGAGCTTAAAGTTGGAATGTGCAGGAATTGAATTCATGTCATCAAAGTTGGGCAGAGATGATGATCAAGAGATCAAGTCTCTTGTAGAAAAATGCTCAAAAATGAAGTTGCTCAGAATTGGTCCAAACTAGATCGATTGGAAAGAGCTCGGAAAAACGATCCTGTAGACGCGAATGGCACTGAAAACTGACGTCGTATGAGAAATTAATTCAGCTTTGAATTTTCTCAATTTTAGTTTAAAAAATGGCCAAAATTTGACTTTATAAAAATTTTATTAAAAAAAGAATATTCTGGGAATATTTTGTGGAATATTCCACAGAATATTCTATGAAATATTCCGAACGCAGCCAATCAAATGGCGCCACGTGGCCAGCCCGGAGGCCGCCACGTGGCCCCAAGGGTCAATTCCGAAATTGTGTTGTTATTTAAAACTTTTGTATGGCGCGGCAGGGTTCGACCCCGGGTCGGGGCGGACACAACGGAACGGCCCAACCAGCGGGCCACAATGTGATTCTTTTTAAAGCATGGCAACGAATTCATATTTAAATTTGAATTTGGCGCGTATCAAACGTGGGTTGTGGTCCCGTGGATATAGCGCTTGGTGCGGAGGCACGTTTCATATATGGTTGTAACATTAATATATGCCGACATCAACGCAAAGTTGTTCAACGGATTCCGAAGGTTGCGGTCCTATGGGCCTTAACTCTTAGCCCTCAACGAACTGGCGGTGGAAATGGAAGACTCTGCCTAATTTGGTGGCCTCTCCTTATTTAGCGGGCCTAACTATCAGTCTTCCACAATTAGTGGAGGTTTTTTAGCCCTAACTGAACAAAACTTCAGATAACCATAACTTTGGCTAGGGAAGTCCAATTGAAGCGAAATTTTTTTTGATTTTGGGGGTATTGAAGCATTCTGGAGCTGTTAGGACAGGTTTCAGAGCCATCAGGGTGCTCTATCAGTGATTTTATCAACAATTTTGGTTGTGGAGCCATCAGGGCTTGGTGAAAGATCAGCTGTGTTGGACTATACTCATCCATTGGAGGCGAATGAATAGTCAATTTTTACTGATTTCAGTCCTCTGTTTCTGAATTTGCAGCTAATTTTTCCTTTTGAGGCTTTATACATAGTGTAATTCTTAATTTGAGCATTAATGAAAGAGGGAAAAGCCTATTTGGAGGCTTTTGGACCCAGCAGAGGTAGCCCAAGAAAGGGGTGAAATTCTTAAACAAATTCTTACTGTTATGTTGTGCATTTTTGCTGTTATATTTCAGATTTTACTACATTAAACAGTAACTTTTCATAAATCCACTTTTCCCAATCAGACTTATACAGTGATTACAACTCATTAGTTTCACTTCAAACCATATTACTTCCATTGCAGAATACTTGAACTTGCTTATTCACACATAAAATTTTGGTTAATGAATACTTTGCACATAAAAAAATACTTTCATTGATCAGATCTATTTAATTTTTACATTATATTTCTTTAGGCAGAGCCAGTAAGAGGGCCAGAAATTTTTGGTTTCATCCTTTCTAATAAAGGTGAAATAACCAGTAAAAGCCCCTACTGTCAATCTCTGTATAAGAAATATTTTGTTCACACAATTTCAGATCAGATGACTGCAAGTATATTGAACCAACAAAAATTTTCCAAGCTTATGAAGAAGAAAACAACTTCCAACCATGGGACCAACTATCTTGATACATTTTAATGCAAAATGGAGGAATATAACACGGGAAAGAAAACATAGAGAAGTCAATAGAGGAATGAAATGTATCCATTTCGACATACCTAGTGTGAAAGAGAGATGCATTATTTTAAGTGACATCCTCTAGATAGTGTAGTCCAACCCAAGACACGATGAAAACCCTAAACAATAGAATTGGTTTTTAGATCAAAGAGGGGTAAAACATGGCATAAATGGCAACATCAATTAATAGTTTTAGAATTGACCAAGAATCATATGCACAACTTTGAAGTGGTAGAGTAAATGCAGGAGTGATGGTCATACAGGTGCATTAACGAAGTTGAACATCAAAAATGTGCCAACTGTGGAATAGGGTAGTGGAATGTCGATGTGGAGGGACCTTTCATCACAACCTTTCCAATATTTGAGAAATATGTGGTGATTTCATAATAAAATTGCCCAATAAAACTCATAGAGGGGAGCCAATTGTTCTTCCATGCACCCCTTCCAAATGAGCTATAAAACTTATCATTAATGCAAAAACATAATTAGAATATTACAAAATCTAATGTAGATTTGATCGATATGCGCCACAGTGATATCACACAAGTAAAACCATTTTCCAGTGAATATAAAATGAAAACCCAACAATATCACCTTAAGCCACAAAAATCTCACATAACTATGAATTATATGATTTGAGCTTTAAATATTTCAAATTCCAAAGTCATATTTTGTATATTCCAGTGATATTTACAAACCAAAAATGCATTCAAGTAAATAGCATGACCATCAAAATATGCATATAAATGTCGTGATGTCACAACCATAATTAACAACCTTCAGACATATAGTTTAACCACGAATATGACTTCATAATCCCACACATAATTGCAATCATAACTCATGCATAATCTCTAATATATGTTTTATGTTTCAAATTCCATTTGTGCCCATAACATATCAATATCAATCGGCACACATCATAGATATATATAGTTTAACACAACAAGATTCAAATTTCTTATATTTTCCATAACCAAATATCACCAAGTAACCATAATATTGCGTTGAGATTAATTCTTTATACCACTCCCAACAAACATATGCAACTCTAATATTTTATGTAGGACATGTTAAATGTGCATATTTTAATATTTGTATGCAAACCAATAATCATCCAAATGACCATTATTGGCATGAATTTGGGCTTATAGTATTGTTATGGCCAAAGAGGTTTCTTATCGAGGGGTCCCACCTATTAGATCTCAACGGATAACCAATAATAACGAATAGTTCAAGAGAGATTTTAACACGCAATGGTTTGCAATTCAGATTAGTGTTGACTATCATAAACATTGGTGACTTCAAAGGAAGACTCGTTGTGCGATTCATAACTCAGAATCTTTGGATATGTAACAAAACTTGACGATGGATCAATAGGTTGCAAGGTGTTCAAGGGGAAGGAAGAAATGGAAGTAGGAAATGGGAATGAGAGACAAAAATTATAGTGATTTATGCAAATAAATCACTATAAAAAAATTTGATGATTGTCTCTTTATTGATAAGGAAGGATGATACTGTCCTTTCTATAAAATGATCTTGCTGGAAGAATGTACCTTTCTAAAAAATAATTCTTCTAAAATTCAGTGAAAATATCATAAAAACACTTGCCCTTTTATATTTGTTGAAGAATGTGTTGGAAATAGGATTTCCTGATTGTTTTAGGAGACAAGGAATAGTAGACACAATCAATGATTTCAAAAACATAATTTTTTCAAAGAAACTATTAAAAATAATCAAACTACAACAAAAAGAAAAGTTCTAAATCAAAACACAATAAAATCAAAAGAAAGAAATAAAAGAAACTATGTACAAAGTGATATTCAATTCAAATGATTTATTTTGATTTCCCTTCCACAAAAGGCTTCGAGTGTGATCCATTAGTGGTATAAGGGGGTAAATGACCATTAAGATATTTGAGGAGATAAGTGTTAGGTCTAACCACTTTAGAAATTTTGAAAGGGCCAATCCACAATATTTGAAATTTGTAATGTTTTCCCTTATCAGCGTGAGTTGTGTCCCAAAGAAGGACCTTTTGATCAACAGAGAAAGTAACACCCTCATTTTCTTGTCAGAGTATTTCTTAATAATTTTCATTCTTCTACGCAGATTCTCCAAGGAATGTTCTTGTTTCTCTTCTAAGTCCAACAAAGTGAAGACCCTCATAGGAATATCATTTGAGGTCAATTCTTCGGCTTGTACAGTTAGGTGAAGAGATAGGAGTTATAGTTTGGGAGCAAGAATGGCTTCTTGTCCATAAACAAGCTGAAATTCAGACACATGTGATGGACTTAGTAGTGGTGTGGTCTGCCCACATTGAAAATTTCAACATAATATGCCAAATACGGGGTTTATAAAAGATCAATTTTTTCATAATTCTAATAACGTTATTTTTAGTAGATTCATCCAAATCGTTACATTGGGGATAGTATGTTGATGACGTGGAATGCTTAACATGGTACTAGTCACAAAATTAAGTTAAATTAGCAGAAATGAAAGCAGGGCCATTATTAGAGATCAATTCAAGATGTATCCCAAAGCGTGAGAAAATAGTATTTTCTATGAATGCTATCACTTGTTCATCGCAAACATTTTTCAAGGGGACATCTTCTGGCCATTTGGTAAAATAATCGGTAGCAGCTAAGATAAAAATGTGACCTACAGAAGACGGAGTATTTATAGGACCAATAAAATATAACCCTCATTTGGTGAACGATAATTCAGGAATTGCAGGATGGAGGGGGGAAATGTGGTTTTTTCCTATCCCTGTTGCTTATTGGCAGCCCCTGTAGCTTTTTACAAACTTATAATAGTCATTAAAAAAAGTAGGTCAGTAAAAACCAAATCTAAGAATTTTATGAGAAGTTCCTTTGGTTGAGAAATGATCTCCTATATGAAAGTCCTCTTTGGATGAACCACGAGAGATAGATAATAAAATAGCAATGGATTTATTATCTACACATCTGAGTAACAATCCATCATAATATCTATGATATAACATCGTATTTAGAATCAGATACTTAGAATAATTTAAGTGTAAGCGCCTGCGTTGAGATGTATTTAGATGTTCCAAGCCTTTTTGGTTTTGAAGATAAAATATGAGGTCACTATACCAAGGGTGATCTACTACGTCAATCAATTCCTCATTGACTTAAAAAAAGGCCTAGATTAGGAAATTGTGTTAGATGTAAGGCCAAGTTGTGTCGCTTTATAGTTTTGGAGGTTGAAATAGTCAAATCATGCTCTTGAATCTTGGCCAACCAATGGGAAAGCTTTCTTGAGAGCATATTTTGTGACAACATAAATTTAACAACAGGTAAAGGGACCTTAACCTATGTGTGTTTTCCAAGAATATAATGTCTGGATTTCTCGATTTCTTTTATGAGTTCAAATTCATGTTTTTCAATAAAAGAATATTTTTATTCTTCATAAGATACACTCGGACTCATAAAAATAATCATTTATTCTTCTCCTAGATCACTTTTTTGCGTGAGAATTGCAGAGACAACTTCTTCAGTGGCATTGGTGTCAATGATGGATTCTTTAGTGAAATCAAATTTGGCTAAAATAGGAGTAGATGCAATAGCTTTATTGATATTTATAAAGGCTTGTTGAGTGATATTGTTCCACTTAAATTCCTGATTTTTCATAGTTAATTTATGGATAGGTTTAATGATCTTAGCAAAATCATTAGAAAAGTCTCTTACAAAATTAATCCTACCCATTGAAGACTGAATTTATTTTTTTGAATTATGTGGATGAAGGTTTTTAATTACTTCAACCTGATTAGGATCAATTTTAATGACTGATTCAGAGTCAATATGTCCTAATAGTTTCCCAATTGTAACACCAAAGAAAAAAAAATTAGGATTTAGGGACATACCAAAACATCTTGCAACATAAAATAACTCGTATCAGATGGTCAAAGTGATCAATTTGAAGCTTGGAGTAAACATTCATGTCATCGAGGTAAATTTGAATAATTTTCCCAATGAGATCATCAAAGGGCAGCTGCATAACTCTTTGGAAGGTGGCACTTGCATTAATGCCATATGTCCATAAGAAAAGGTGCCCCAACAAGTGGTAAAGTATCTTTTAGAATTTATCTACTTTTTGAGGTGGATTTGGTTGTAAACAGAGATCTTATTAAGTAGTGACATTAATTCTTATTTGGCGACCTCTTGTAAATTTCGATCCATGTTGGGCAAGGGGAAATTATCCTTCACACTAGCTTTGTTCAAAGGCCTATAATAAACACAAAGCCAAATATACCCATTCTTATTTTTAAATGGAGCTAGGTTAGCTACCCACCCTGAAATTTTCACAGGAAAAATGATATGTGCATTTAGCATTTTTTCTATTTCTTTGCAGATGGTTGCCTTAAGATAAGGATTAATAGGTCTATATCTTTGTCTAACTAGTTTCACATCTGGTTTGATGGGAATATCATGTTGTATGATACCAAGATCAAAACGATGAAGATACTTGTATGACCAAGCAAAAACATCTGAGAATTCCTTAAAAAGAGTAACAAAATTCTCTTTTTCATGATCTAAACATTGGGCTCCAATCTATAGTATTTTAGGATCATCAGAAGTCCCAATATTAATCAAGATGGTTTCACCAATATTCCTCTTTTATTTTTATATTAGGTTACTTGTTGTTGTAGGGACATCACTAGGTGAAAATGAGTTTTCTAGGGGAGAAAGACCTAGAGGAGACTTTTGTCTTTCCAAGAGATAATTTGATTATCGTCATCAAGTTTCTTTTGGAGGAACGCACTTACACTTTCATCATCATAAAAAACTTTCCAATCCTATTCATTATTCAAAAGATGAGGTCTATATAAGGATTGGAAAATGTCACTAGGTCTGTCAGGAAGAGTTTGTCACAAGATACTAGAAGCATAGGAAGCAAGCCGATCAACCAAAGCATTTAATTCCCTACGAACATGTGTGATGATAAAAGCATCTAGAATGGAAATATTTTCCCAATATACTTGAGTAAAGCATTTGATTATATTTTTATTAGGAGAGTGAATTTTCTTGACAAGGTGAACAATATGTTCAGAGTCATTGTAAGTAGTTAGGACTCTGCATCTAGAAGCAAGAGCTTGCTCAATCCCAAGGAGGAGAGATTGAAATTCAGCTACATTATTATTATAGTCAAAGTGTCAAGTCTATAAGCATATTGATATATATTTATTGAGTTGAGTATAGAAGGATACATGTGTCATTACCCTCGCTAGATGAGGCACCATCAAAATGCAAATACCAAAGTTGGTCATCAAATTCTGGTTTTGTTGGAGGAGGAATATCATCCTCTGTAAAAAGAAAATAGACACCCATTCCTCGTTCAATATAATTAACATGTGGTTTATGTAATCCTTCGATGTAAGGATAGATACACCCTTCCTGAAATATGATGATATTTTTAGTATTGTTTGGAATCGTCATATGTGTCCCATCAAGTGACAGATATCCTCCAGTCTGAACTTTCCAATCTCTACCAAGTATAAGTGAGTAATAGGATATGGGCATATCAATTACCTATATGTTACATGTTTTTCTAATTTTAGGATGGGAACAAATGACTAAAGTAACATCTTTGATAGTACTTATAGACTCTTATAGAGAATTGTTGAAACCTATTATTTTCCCAGGGTTATCGTTAGTTCATTGTAACCAATTCTTCCATAATGGTTTTGAGCATGATATTTGGACCAGATCCTCCATCTATATGAAAAAAATGAGAGATTTTTTCATAATTCTTCATTGATACATAGAAAGGAGGGGTCCTAAAAGGGGCAGATGGGTTATTAACAACAAAAGTATATTCTTGACCTGAATTTTCTAATTTGACTTCTAAGTAATTAATTAGTGTTTGAATTCTCCCTTCAATGAATTCTCTTAAATGTTTATGTTTCTTTGGAATCATGGCCATGTCTAGTAGTGAAAATTCGTCTTATATGTTGTCCATTTGACTAAGGATATTGAAAATGGGCAATGAAGTGGAAGAAGAGGTGGGGGAAGGATGTATATGCTAGTTGGAACCAAATTTATTTACATATAAATGATTATGAACATGATCTGAGGGTCTTTTGTTGGGTCTTTTGTTTTGTGTTTAGCCATTTAAGTTCTATCTGTGATTCTTGTTTCAACTTCTAGAACATCATCATCATCATCCCAATCAATATTAGATATTGTAGTGTCGAGTTTATTTCCAAAGTTCATTTGTCTAGCACCTTGGAAAACTTGACAATTTTTACCATCATGTTGATTTTCACAAAAGTTACACCATGGTCGTGAAATAAGGGTAGGAGGTTGATATGTTGGTTGAGCCACATGAGCATGTCTAGGAGCAGGATTCTATGGTTGTAGATTCAACCTACGTTGATATGAGATTAACCTATTTCTCATGTCTTGTGTAAGTTGTGATATTGAGGTCATGTCAATTTGGTTGATTTGACTTTTAAGAGGGACACATGTTCTCCTAAGTTTCTCTTCATACTTAAGACATATTTGTAAATAATATTTCAAATTGGTAGCATTATTTTCCTCAAGTTGATGATGATAGGTAGGAGGTAATGCATTGTAGTAATTCATTATAGCCACTTGATTTTGGGGGTGAATGATCTCATGGATTTGGTTATAAAGTTAAGTAAAGCATAATTAAAACTCTTAGTTTTTTCTCCTTTTGGGAAGGATACATTGTTATAGTCATGTAATAAATCAGTAGGATTCTATGGTTCCCCATAGGTAGACTTGAAATAGTAATAGAGCTCATCCCAAGTACTGAAATCTTTTGAAGGAAATTAAAAAAAAAATCAGTGGAATCTTTACCAGCTAAGGATTTAACAAATAATCGCGTACAAGTATCATTATCATTTCCCCAAATATTGTGGCAAGTGTTTGAGAAAGTGATTAGGTGCTCATCAGCGGTAATCATACCACCTGCAGAGAATTTGTGTAAATGATATTTAAACTTGGGAAGAGGTGCATTCGTAGGAGAAAGGTTAAGAGGAGATTGAATATGCCCAGGGGTTGTATTTTCATCTTCTTCAAACTAAAATAGTCCAAATTTCCTAATAACCTTATTTGATTTAGTAGTTTATGGAAGAGGGTTGAAAGAGGAATAGATGGATCCAATGGAGATAGATGGAGTTGCAATTGAACTGAAACTAGAATAAGATGACCCTTAAGAAGTGGAACCTTGGGAGCCCCTTGAAGGTTAGATTTGTGTCCCATACATGATTCTCCTAACAGGTGAAGTGGTTTGAGAAGAACTAGTGAGGATTTGGAGGAATATGTGGCATGCTTCTACCTCTAAGACAACCATGCGCCATTGAATTTCGTTGATCGAAGCATATTCAAGGCTATCACCTCTAAGACATTGGGAGCTTCAAGCTTTTGTACTCATGCAAAATTAATGATGAATATCATGGACATGTTGGTTGTAACAACCCTCATAAAAATTCTTGTAAAATATAAAATAACCACAATTGATGGGACACATATTCTAAGTTGAATGGTGGGCAAAAAATCCTAGCGGGTGTTCACTTTGCTTTATTATGGCTATGGAAATTGGCAAAAGCAATGGAAAATACATTGGAAAGGCATGAGGCATTAATTGGCATTTTATTTATGAAAATAATGGAAATTAGGAGAAAAGGGAGGTGAAAGGTCACAGGTTGCATGTGAGGAGGAAAATGAAGGAAAATAATGGAAAATAAAGAAATTAGAGGCCTTATTAATAAAATGGCTTCTGAGGATCAGTGGGTAAGCTTTTTTCAATGCAGTTTTGGAGCTCTCATTACTCTCTCTCTCTCTCTCTCTCTCTCTCTCTCTCTCTCTCTCTCATGCTCTTGGACACAAAGTATTTGTGGAGAACTCTTGGAGAGTCTAGTATTTTTGGAGATTTAGATCAATAAAGAAAAGGAAGAGCAGGAAAGTGAAATAGGACATCGATATCAACCTATAAAACAGGTTCGAAGTGCAAGTACCGAGTTGCATGTATGATTCCCTCACTTGTTTTGGCATGCATTGCATTGCATGTGGTTTCTTGAGTATGATTTGTCATTGACATGGAGGATGGATGGGATTGACAGTGGATTTTCCTAACCTTTCCATTTCCTGGATATCCATCATGATTATGGATTTATTTCCATTGATTTTTTTCATGTTGGTTATCATGTTCCTATAGTTGTGGGTTGAGTTATTAGTTCTGGGAGCCTTAGTTGGAAAAACACTCTGGAGCCCGACGAAGAGTTGTTGGGTTGAGTTACTAGTCCTAGAGCCTTTGTTGGACAAACGCTCTGGAGCCCTAGGTGGGTTGAGTTACTAGTCCTAGAGCCTTGGTTGGACAAACTTTCTAGATCCTGGAAAACGCTAGGGCCGAGTTACTAGTCTTGGAGCCTTGGTTGGAACAAACACTCTAGTGCCCTAGAATAGCTTATATAGAGATCAATCCACGATGGTTAGTGATGTCCAACCATGAGGTGGAATCACTGGTTTGGGGTTGAAACGGTTTGGTCTCTGGAGCCCTGGTTTGATGTTGATTGATGTGTTTGATAAAGTCCCACATTCATGCTTGGAATATGGCGTAGGGGTGATTGGATAAAATGAGACTTTGCTCAGCCAATCTATGGTCAGGTAGAACGTGGAAGTCCCATCTCTGGTTGGGTTTTACATTCAAAAATTAAGAGATCATTCCCTTGGTATTTGGTATGCAAATGTACTGGTTAATATGTGGATTTCATTGATGTTATATCCAAGGTATTTCTGTTGTTATTATGCTAGTTATAAGCATGTATTTTATCAGTGACGATATATGGCTCTATATATGTTTTTTCATGTAAATGAATATAAAATGCATCTATGGTCAAATAGAGTGTATTTTAGCTTATGATGTAGGGAATAACTCTTCTTAGCGATTCTCAGATAAGTATTAGACCCATATGTGTTTTTCTGATGTTTACACTTGTAGATGCAATTTTGTGACATGTTTGACGAAGTGCCTGTCATGGCTGGGTAGGCTTGGATGAGTTATTGATGATGCGATTTCTTCCATGTAATTTTTTTAATGTTATTTATCCTCTCCTAGAGTTACAGGAAGTTCTGGGCAATGACTTGGGATTAGGGGCTAAAAATGTGGCACAAATCTTGGAGCTTCAGGGCCAAAACTGACTTTTGGGGCCATAACTGCTACCATAACAAGGAAATCATGTGGCTAAGGGTCTATCACCGCTCCCTTTAGCTTACATTCCCCCGCTTAAGCCTCAAAGCTGTTAAAGTTCCCCCTTGGCCCTGGAAGGTTGGGTTACCTCATGGGGATGTTAATGATGCAGTGTAAGGTATGTTTTTCATGTTTTCGTTGGTTCCACTTTCTCAAAGTAATATAGAAGGTTGAATCTCATATTAGTATCCTATCATCACATGTTTACCGCAGTTTTCCGGTTACTTGGGTATATGTGGGAAGAGGGTGTTACAGAGTGGTATTAGAGCATGGCTCAACTCTCAGAATGGATGGGTGGTGTGTTGATCACGAATTTATGTTGGTTGCAAGCGTGTGTAGTATGCTTATGTCCATATGTTCTTGTTTCACTCGTGTTGTGTTTCCCATGGTGGTGTCACCATTGAAGTGTTAATGGTGTTGATATCAACATGTTCTCATGAGTGCATGACTGGTTATGTGTGCTTCTTGCTTATGTATTGTTCATGCATGCTTGCTTACATGTTCCTACATGTTGTAAGACATTGCGTGTTGGTGCTAGGTCACATATTGGTCATGCTTGTGTGCTTTCCGTGTATGCTTTCTTATGTGATGCTATATGTGGGACATGAATTGGTCGTTCATGATTGGTTATACATGTCAAGTGGGTGCATATGGTCAATTTTGCATTGGTATGGTTGAGGTTGTCATACATTAGGTTATGGCAAGAATTTGGCATGGTTATGCATCAGGTCATCATGATGATATTGGTATGTTATGATTCTAATGTGTTGGCTAAGATAGAGCAGGAGATGCAGACCATTCAAGTTACGTTTCAACAATGGACCTTGGGTAAGAGAAGATCGTCATACAAGTTTGTATGCTTGGAATGTAGGTATATGATTGATGGATTATTATATGAATTAGGTTTACTTATATATGTTTGTAATTTTATTGTTATTATGATTACATACATGATAGATGTTAGTTAATCAGTTTAGTATATGTACATGTGTGGGTTAGTCATTCATGGTAGATGCTAGTTGATTAATGTAGTTATATGCACATGTGTCAGATAGTCCTGGGTGATAGTAACATGTTGTTATATGCATTTATATTGTTTTTTTATGATGATATAAATTGATGATTATGCTATATGTTGGTGATGAGTATGTTATAGGTTAACTTGTTGTTGTTGTATAGTTATCTTTATTATTAGGTTACATGTTGTTGATGAGCATGATATGTAACTTGTTGTTGTTATATGATAGTAGCTTGATGATTAGGGTTATTGCATTAAGATATTGATGTTATATGTATCATGTTGTTTTGGATTGGCCTATGCATTCGGTTAGGGTTAAGACATTCAGGTATGATTCAACCTAATTATGATAGTTTTTTGTAATTATCTATACTAATTGTGTAAATGTGATTGTTATGCATTAATGACATTTTTTTATGAGTTTAGGGTGTGAACATGTTAGTTAGATATTGTTGTAGATATTGTAACCTTATTTATGATTGAGTTGATGTGTTGTGAAGCTGCATCATGCTAATCTATATTAATTGTGCACACCAAATAACCCCCCCCCCCCCACTCCCACCCCCCCCCCCCCTCTCCCCCCCAAGATACATTAAGGTATGAATTCCTTATGTCACCTACTTTTTACTTGAATGTTTAATTATACCATTTATCTGTTGTTTGCATGTTTATTAGTTGTGTGATATGAGGTTGCATGAAGAAATAATTTGGCTTTAAGATGGTTGCACTAACACACCATATGTTGATATAGTTGATATGTACTTGAGTATAAGCAGGTGATAGCTTATATTAAGACTCAATTATAGCAAGGTAGGATAATTGGTATATTGTATATTTATGCATTGATAGTTATGTGGTTATGATAGTATGAAACAGTGGATTTCATGGCAAGAGAGACTGCCATGAAATCTTGAAGAAGGCTCGGGTTGAGCTTTCCCTAGGAAGTGTTGGGGACCCATTGGGATTGAGTCATGGTGTTTGTTGCTAGTCTTGTTCTTTTGGTATTTTATGATTTTTTTGTGCTTGATTTGTGGTATTGATTGAGTCTAGTGCATGTCCATTCCACTTTTTTGTGGTCTCGTATCACTTTTGGTTTTTCATGTTATTCTTCTTGTTTGTTTTGGTTCTTTCTTTTTGTTATCACTCAGAAAAATGTGAAACATTACTTGACATGGTCATACAGTTCATTTATCAAATGTCTCAAGATGGTATAGGAAAATTTTATTTTTACATATTTAACCTATCCTAAGTTTCAAGACCACCTCCATTCAGGTCATGTCATGTCCCATCTATCATAATTTGCTGTCAGTTTTCATTTCCCTAGCGTTTAAATTTGAAAAGGAAACTTTAGCCAGTTTTACCTCTTTTCGTAGTGTTTTATACTTTGAAATAACAGTTTTCGCTATGAAAATGCCTAATAGTTTCGTAGCAAAGCTGCTAAAAGTTAAACTAGATACGCTATGAAAAACTATTTTTTTGTCTATCTTGTCAAATAAAATGCAAAGTGTCAGTTCATGATTGAAGGAGTTAGGGTGGAGGTCATTCGAGTCTCTTGGGATTAATTCAAAAGTACAAGGTCATGTCTGAGGTCATCATTACCGTTTTTAGCATGCATGTGTCATGATTAAGGCATGAGTTATCATTCAAACCATAAAAGGTTACCCTATTAGTCTTTTTGTCATTCTCCGCTTTATATTTACATAATATTTGATTTCTGGAGAGTTGCTTCATCGAGCCAAGCAAGTTGCTGGCATTTTCAAAGGTTGCAGGTGTCATTAATCAAGTGAGGCTGAGAAAATGTAAAACCACCATGGCTGCAAGGAAGAAAACCAACAAAGGTAGTCACTACCACAGGTATGAGCCCATGGACATGAATTTTCTAAATTAATACCCAACTGCCATGGAGGTATTCAGAAGAACAGGTTTTTTGTAATTCTGTCAAAGACTGTAGGGTTTTCATCTACAGGTTTCTAAAAACTTTGCTAAAATTTTCACGGGAACAGCTTCAAAGGTGGGAATGCTAAACCTCGCAGTAACACCAAACAACATTTTAGCAACAACAGGAATCCCTAGAGGAGGGGAACAATGGTTTAAAGGCATCAAGTTCACCATGCAGGATTGCAGAGAGTTCATCAAGCTAGAGCATAGTGAAATTGATCTCACAAATGCTATCCCAAGGAGTTACATGAAGGACAACTATTCAAAGTTGTTGATGATCATTCATAAGTAATTCACCTATGAAGGAAGGTTTCACATGGTCTACTCCTACCACCTTAGGCTTCTACTACATTTTGTGGGTAACAGGTCTCTTGAATTTCCCTTTTACTTATACAGAAGTTTAGGTAAAATTTCAGATAAGGTTCAAGTTAAAACAAAAGGAAATGAAACTTCTCTCTTTCATCATGGTTTGATTAAGTTGTTGGTGTTAGATGAGTTGAAGATATTAGGCAGAGATTGGAAATCCTTTCTTTTCGTGAGTGGTTTTGAAGTTAATGTTGTTACTCCTAAAAGAGTTTCCAAACCTAGAGATATTTCATCACCAACAGTGGCAGAGCAAGTTGAACCTATGAGCATGGAGACAAAGCCCTTGTAGAAGACTGACACGCCCAAAAATACACCTGCAAAACAGAAGAAAATAGTCAGCAAACATGGCATAAATAGAGTTAATAGAAGCCAAACAGTGGTTAAGGGTAACTTGGATGACATCTTGCATGCCATTGACATTGAAGAAACTCCCATTGTCCAAGATGAAGACATAGAAGATGGAGGAAGAAATCTAAAGAAATGCAAGACAGCTAAAAAGTTAGAGTTTGCAAGTGATGATGCTAGTTTCATGTTTCAACCTAGAAAGGAAATGAACAGGCATGCAAGAAAGGTCATGGAAAGTATAAAAGAGACTCAGAAGGTTAGTGGAATTTCTTAGCCACCACCAAGCATCATAGACCTCTCCTCACCTACAAAAGAAGAACTAGTCATCAAACAAAAGAAGGGTAAAGAGAAAATCACTGAAAAATCAGAAGTTGAAACCCTTAAGGAGCAGTTGAAAGAGGAAGGTGAAGAGATATCAGCCTTGAGGAAAGAGGAAAAGAAGCATAGAGCTTAAAGGGTTCATTTTGAACAAATGAGGAAGATCTGGGAAGATCAAGTCACAAGTGTCTCAAAGACCTTGGACAATATATAAAAACTGATAAAGTGGACTCAGCCACTAAGAAGAGAGGTCAAGCACATCAAAAAGGTGAACCCGCACTTTCAATCCAAGAATAGGACATTGAAGGACCAAGTGAAAGGTCTTGAAGATAAATTGGATCTAATTCGCGAAGAGTTGGATAAGAAAGTTTTGAAAATAACTGTGGTGGAAGAGCTTATAAGTCAATTGATCATAAATGAGGAGGAAACACCACAAGAGTAGTAAATTGTGATGAGATATGCCTTAGGAAGTCCATAACATGCATAAAATCAAAATTTTGCAACTGGAGATCAGATTTTGAAGACAATTTTGAAAGGGGCAATTTCTGGGTTTTTACACAGTTTCGTAGCGTACCTCGGGCTTGAAGCCAGGAATATGCTACGAAAAAACCTGTAGGTGTATTTTTGCTTTTAAAATTAGTTTTTGCATGATTCAAGGAGGGGGATACATGGTGGTAAGGTGTTATGATATGATTGGCATGATGGAACAACAAAGAATTGAAAAAGATAGATGGAGAAGCCACTTTTACCATGCTACCAAACTCGCTACGAAACTGTCCTGTTTTCGTAGCAAGCAATTGTTGGAGGTTTTGAGCATCTTAAAAGCATTTTTTGCCTGTTGGATTCCTCCAGCATTTCAAGGGAGCTTATCATCAGATATTTATGACTCAAAGGGAGTACCATGCAGCCAGGTCATTAGTCAAAACAGTGTTGAAGATAAGGGTCATATATTCCTAAAAAATAGGGTCATGCTCCACAAATCTATGGATGTTTTAAATGTGTAAAGTGGAGCTGAATTTGGTCATGTGTCTCTCAAGCATGTGATATTTATTTTGTAACCATCATGTAACTGTTTTACAGATAGGATATAGCAATTTAATAAATAGGAGTTAGAGTCCTATTAGGAGACGATTTCTTTAAAGAGTAGTTGTCAGTGTTTTTTTGAAACTTATGTATTTCGGTTATGAAAGGCCTCATAGGAGAATTCCAATATCTAGCCACCAGACAGATCATCCTTGTTGTAAAGAATTTCTATTTAAAGGAAAATCATCGAAGTAGTAAAGGATTGGAGAACATTTGCACCAAACTACTGCTTTTATGTTTTGACAAATACCAGTAATACAAAGTTACATTTTTCTTGACAGGCCTGAGATTCTCATGAGGTTTTTGATGTCTTATTGATCTATATCTTTATGTTTTATCACTTGTAGTAGATTTCATCTCTATTACTCATAATTCATAATTTTATGCTTTGACTTCCTTTAGTGATGAATTGAATGTGTTTTCCTATGTTTTATGTGTGAGTTACCTCTGTTAAATACCTCTATCTGCCTCAACTTCCATGTAAAGAACCATTGTCACTGAAACTACTGGTTGTTGACTCCATAAGCCCAATGGTAGCAAGCCTGCATTTTTCAACCTATAATCATAAAAACAAGTTATAATTTCTATAGAGTTAGCAATCTACTCCTATCATTATTAAAAATCATAAACCCCCCTAAGAGAGCCCTCTCAAGACTAATATTTAGTTAGAAGTGGTTTGAAATGGTTATGCTAAGTTGTTTTATGTGTAGCCAATCAAGTAGAATTTTTTGATAACACCTTTTATGTTTGAGAGTCTTGGGAATTGGTTGAGAAAGAGTAAATTTGATGGATACCAAGGAGATATGTGTGGTAACCAACATGTAATGAAAGACTCAGATAAATATCAATGCATGAGTAAGCGCAACGGAAGGTAAGAATATGACAGCCGATTGGATTGGTTGGGTCCATTGAGGTAAATAGACGGTGGCAGAACAATCGCAAGAAAGGTAACACAAAAGGAAAAGTGAATGGATTTGAGGTATTAGATACCTTATCTATGTTGGGAATTGTTGTTCTCAATATTGTGCATGTTGTGTATGAATAAAGGGAGTTCCCTTAACCTAGACCTTATGATATCTAGTACTTATGTTGTGATCATGATTATGTTGATGTTTTCATATGTATATATGTGTGTATGTATGTATGTTGTGTCTAACAAGGTCATCATGGATCATGATTGTTTAAATGATAATATTTATATGTGTGTATATATTTCATTGTCTAACGGGATCATGATTTTTTTATGCTAATGGTTATATATATGTATGTATCTATGTATCTATGTCATTATATGACATAGTTTTCAAGGATCATTCTTGTGGAGGAATGATTGCTTATGCAAGTGAATGGCATAAATAGGTCCTTGGTCTTATGAGGAATCAAGTGGCAGAGTAGCCTTGACAAATATATGAGGTTAGTATCATGTGGATATGATTTAATGTTATATGCTTGCACTATTCCTATTTTTATGTTATGGACAGGTAATGTTGAGGGGTACATCAGAGAAGTGAAAAGTAGTGTGATCTTTGACATGTTAGGATAAGCATTGATAGTGGAAAGACACTATAAGTAAGGTTGCTTGTGGGGTCAGTGTGTGGTCTATGGATGTGCAATACTAATTCTGTGTATATGTTGTACATGTCGTCTATTTAGAGATTGTACCTATGGTGATGCATGTTGTATATATGATGTTGTGTGTATATTTCATATGCAGTGCTAGGTATAGATGGGGCTATGTACATGTTGGATATGCGGTGTTGTGTACATATTGTATTGTGTGCATGTTGGATATGTGGTGTTGTGTGCAATATGGTGTTATGCGCATGTTGGATATGTAGTGTTGTGTACGTCTGGTGATATGTACATGTTGAATATGCAGTGTTATGTACATATGGTGTTGTGTGTGTGACGTACATATGGTGCTATGTACATTTGGTGTGGTGTGCATGGTTGTACATGTGGTGTTGTCTACATGTTGTACAAGTGGTGTTGTGTGCAGGTGGTTCCGTGTACATGTCGTACATGTAGCGTTGTGTACATGTGGTGTCAAGTACATGCAATGGTGTTATGTACATGTGGTATTGTGTACACATTGTACAGGCGGTGCAATGTACAATTGGTGTTCCATACACATTGTGCAGGTGGTGTTGTGTACATGTGATGTGGTGCACACGCTGTACAAGTAGTGTGTGTACATGTTGTGGATATGTTACTCGCATACATGTGCTATGTTGTGCATGTCGTACATGTTGTGTTGAGGGCATGCAATGCACGCATGTGCATGGTGTAGTCGTAGTATCGTGACATGTGTATTCGTTGCATTGTACTCTATATATGTATATGTATGGTGTTGTGTTGTGCACTGAATGTATGTGTATGTACATGTATTGTGTGTACACTAGGTATAGGTGTATATATTGTGTTGTGTTGTACACCGGGTGTGGGTGTATGTATTGTGTGGTGTTGTACGCTTTGGGTGGATGTACGTGTTGTACACTATGTACATGTACATAGTTGAAGAGAATGAATTGGGTGCTTGTCAGGTGTGGCAACTGATCCGTTGTGTTTATAGAACGAACAAAGGAAGAAGTAAGGACTAATGAAGGATAAGTATCAATATTTTATTTCAATGCTATTATGCATGTGATCTGTGATTCTGAATTATGATGGTTACATGTGATTTATAATTATGGTTTATGATGATTGCATGTGATTCATGATTTTGACCTATGATTGTTGTGTTTTGAGCTAACTAGATGTGATATGTTTATACATGATGATTTGATCAAACAACTAGTTTGACTTGTTGTGACAGGAAGAAAACAATATTGCAAGTGTAAAATATTAATGAGCTACCAATGAGGTATGATTTGAAGTTATTTCAATTTATTTTGAATCTAATGGTAGTTATGTGCTTTGTACAGGGAGCATGGAAATTCCCGGATGGGTGGTTGAAATTGATTGCAAGCATTCACAACAACAACAAAAGGAATTAGGACATGTAGCAGTATGTTGGTAAAGCACTTCAGGAGCAGGGCCATTGTGGGACACTAGTACCCAATAGTGTCCATTTATTTGCATGAGCATGTTATGATCGATCTGACGGATTTGAGACAAGTATATGCCTTGCTTTAAGTATATTATGATGCAAGGAAGCCTTGCCAAGGGATGGACTGCCTGAGATGGGGGTGCTAGTGGAACTTGGAAGGTGAGTGACTGCACGGAAGGGGGTGAACAAATTGCCCGAGGGACTGTGTAGGAGAGAAGGGAAGGTCGAGATCATGGATTTTTTTTTGTCATTAGCATTTTCAAATGGAATCAAATGCACATTGGGAGTGTTCCCTGGAAAAATGAGCTGGTAACTATTTACTGAGGGTACAATGGTGCAGGATTGCAGTTCTGGACATTGGATGTAGCTTTGACTTTGGCACTGGATTCTGGACTTCCTAGGAAGGAAGTGAATCTTGGTACTAATTTTGAGGGTAGAGGTGTGAGCCTTTGGATTCCCTTGTTGTTCATACGGCCATCGTTTAATTCTATTTTTTGGTTGAGCAAATGTGTATATGCATATATGTGTATATTATTGTAAATACTGCAATGAGATGTGTTATAAAGCTCCATAGGCAGTATGTTTTGTTTTGTATATTTAGGCAATATGTTTTGGTTTATTATGGCTAAGGAAACTGGAAAAGTAAATGGAAAATACATTGGAAAGGCATGAGGCATTAATGGGCATTTTATTTATGAAAATAATGGAAATTAGGAGAAAAGGGAGGTGAAAAGTCACAAGTTGCATGTGAGGAGGAAAATGAAGGAAAATAATGGAAAATGAAGAAATTAGAGGCCTCATTAATAAAAAGGATTCTGAGGATCATTGGGTAATATTTTTTCAGTGCAGTTTTGGAGCTCTCATTATTATCTATCTCTCTCTCTTATACTCTTGGACACTTATAGTATTCTTGGAGCACTCTTGGAGAGTGTGTTATTTTTGGATATTTTGATCAAGAAATCAAAGGAAGAGCAGGAAAGCACGGGAGGACATTAGGATCAAAATCTACAACAAGTTCTAAGTTCAGGTATCAAGTTGCATGTATGATTCCCTCACTAGTTTTGGCATGCATGGAATTGCATGTGGTTTCTTGATTATGATCGGTCATTGGCATGGAGGATGGTTGGGATTGATAGTGGATTTTCCTAGCCTTGCCATTTCCTGAATAACCATGGTCATTGTGGGTTTATTTTCATTTATGTTTTTCTAGTTGGTTCTCATGTTCTTATAGTTTTGGGTTGATTTATTAGTTCCAGGAGTCTTGGTTGGACAAATGCTATGGAGCCCGACAAACAATTGTTGGGTTGAGTTACTAGTCCTATAGCCGTGGTTGAAAAAACACTCTGGAGCCCTAGGTGGGTTGAGTTACTAGTCTCAAAGCTTTGATCAGACAAACGACCTGGAGCCCAAAAATAGATGAGGTTGAGTTACTAGTCTTGGAGCCTTGGTTGGAACAAACACTCTGGAGCCCTAGAACAACTTGGATAGAGATAAATCCATGATGGTTAGTGATGTCCGACGATGAGGTGGAATCACTAGTTTTGGGTTGAGATGGTTTTGTCTCTGGAGCCCTGGTTTGGTTTTGATTGATGTGTTTGATAAAGTCCCACATTCATCCTTGGAATATGGCATGGGGGTGATTGACTGAAGTGATACTTGTCTCAACCAATCTATGGTTGGGTGGAATGTGGAAGTCCCATCTCCGGTTGGGTTTTACATTCATAAATGGAGAGTTAATTCCCTTGGTATTTGGTATGAAAATGTATTAATTATTATGTGGATTTCATTAATGTTATATCCATGGTATTTATGTTGTCATTATGTTAGTTATAAGCATGTATTTTATCAGTGATGATATATGGCTCTATTTATGTTTTTTCCTGTAAATGAATATACAATGTATCTCTGGTCAATTAGAATGTATTGTATTTATGATGTAGGGGAGAAATTCTTCTTAGTGATTCCCATATAAGTATTAGACCCCTATGTTTATTTATGTTACTTGCACCTGTAGATTAAATGTTTGTTACATGTTTGATGAAATGTCTGTCATGGTCGGGTGGGGTTGGATGAGTTCTTGATGATGTGATTGCTTTCTTGTATTTTTTTTAATGTTATTAATCCTCTCCTAAAGTTACATGAAGTTCTGGGCAGTGACCTGGTCTCAGGATCTAAAACTTTGGCACAAATCCCAGATTTGCAGGCCCAGAACTAAATTTTGGGGCCATAACCACTACCATAACAAGGCAAGCCCACAGATAAGGGTCTATAACCACTCCCTTGCCCTTACATTCCCATGGTTAAGCCTCAAAGGGGTTACAAATATATTCCCCCTTAGGGAACAGGGCCTTGGAAGGTTGGGTTACCTCCTAGGGATGTTAATGTTGCAGTGTAAGGTCAGCTTGTCATGTTTCCGTCAGTTCCACTTCCTCAAATTCATCTAGGAGGTTGAATCTCATATTAGTAGCCTATCGTCACATGTTTACCCCGGTTGGCCAGTTACTTGGGTAGATGTGGGAATAAGCTGTTACATTGACGTTCACATTCTCGTTATTGATTAATGAGAAGCTTGTGTTGATATACTTCGTTAATTTCAAGGGATATAATAGACCAATCATGATTTATTTCTTGGATAGTAAGTGTGTTATTCACGATGTAATCAAGAAGGGAATTGCCAATGTTCCTTCAATCTTTTAATTTAGGGATAAAATGAGGTTGAATATTTGATCAGAATGTCATGAACTAACCAGATTAGATTATAAATGATCAGGATATCGACGTGCTCATCTTTGCAGAGCTAATATTATTTCCTCTAACTATTTGTTTCAGGAGATAATGGCCCATTTCCTAGCACATTTCTCGCTAGAACGTGAATTTTGAAGAATGAAATCAAGGAATGAGCAACGTTAGTTTGATCACAAATCCAAAATCCAAGACTATATGAACACTGAATATTAATGGAACTAATGATATTTTGAAATATTGAGGGAACGAATACTTCCCCAGTGGATTTTCCAAAATATGTTGATAGTTTGTTTAAAAGGAGGCCTCACTGTACAACTCCTAAAATCTTATTATCATAATAAGATAATGATACAAAGTGCTCGATTATACAAAATAGAGAAAAGGAAATATATATATATATATATATATATATATATATATATATATATATATATAAAGAAACAAAAAAGGAAATAAATTTATAAATTTATAAACAAATATTCATAGTATAAGAGAAATTAACGAAGTCAAGAAAAGAAAATTTAAAATGACAACGAGCTAGTCATGATTACAGGTCAGGACCTAGAACCCTGTAGAGAATAAGCTTTGAAAAGGGAAATAGAAAATGTGAGAGGTATGTAAAATACAGATTGTATGAAACAATGAATGATTTTATTAATAAAGAAATAGTCAAATCTCAACAATAGGTCTATGCGAAGACCTTTGTCTAGTTCAAAAACTCATACTACTACAATGTATCAACTCATATACAAAAACTAAGCAAATTAAATAACTGGTAGCATAAAAATCCTTCAAGAAATCAACATGAGCGGGCAACCAAGTTTCCACAAAGAATACACTACTAGCATTGCTAAATAGAAATCAAATCTTCAAAAAAAAATTAAAGGATCAGAAAACAAACAAAATACCTTTGAGAGTCCTTGAATTATTAAAGTAAGCCACCAAAATTGATCTCTCCTTTGGATTCAGAATTTGTATCACCATTCAAATCAACTCCCTATAATTTTTATAAAATAAAATCAAAGGGAAAGGCACAACCTAGTTTTACTGTAGCATATCTCTCTCCACAACTTTTTCTCCCCTTTGCTTCATAGACCTCCCTTCTTTTTGAAGAAGTCATAAGTAGTTTTGACATTTTTTAGTTTGGGAAGGTTAGATTAATTTTCTTTCTAATCATAATTATTAGAGTTGAGGAGGGAGGCTTCTAAAGGAAAAAAAAAATCAAAATTTAGACTCTAATAGATGGCACCCTCTTTACTATTTGACTAGGCCTTCTTGTTTCCATCAATTAGCTAATACATGTCATAAATATTTGTCATCGATATAACGCAACCATGTTATAACCATACTGTATCAAAAAACTAAATGCATCTCATGATATATATAATCAACCCATTATATATGCAAAAAGAACAGTGTTTCTCCTTATCACCTTGCCTCTCCTTGTATCATCATGTAATTCAAGGTGGTGCCACCAAATATATATATATCATCCAACAAGTAACCAAGAAAAATATGTGGCAATCAAACAATAAATAGTGGTGTCTGAAATAACATGTTCCATCAAAATCAATAAAAATTGTCTCCATATCTCTGAGAGGGGGCCAATTCTACATGTTTTTCTTCTTGTTATATACATGAAGACATTGAATGTGTTGATCCATGAGATGAGCCAAAAGACTTAGCTTGTGCATTATTTCTATGTTCACTAACTACATGAAAAGGAACGACATGGATTTTGGATGGTTGAGCAGCAAAGTTTTACATGATTCTACATTGTTGAGAAGCCTTCTTTGAAGGGGAGGCATGATATGAGAGAGGAGTGGATGGTTGAGGTATTGTAGGAGGTGTGTGAATAATGTGAGAGGAAAAATACTATATATGGGACACATGAACCTGAGAAGGGGGATTATGAGGTGGAAAATCTGGCCAACCTTGTATGGAGTGTAGAGGTTGTGCAAAGATAACCGGTTCCTAGCCCTAATTATAAAGATTAACTAGAGGAGAAAATATATGCAGGGGAATAGGGATACCAAGTTATGAAAGATGTTGAGACAAAGGTTATTTTGGCCTAGGTTGTGCTTCAGGTTTATTTTGGGGTATCCCTAGTAGATTATCCATTTTAGAATGTAACATATCCTTAATAATTGTGAATTTGCATTAAAATGAACAGAGATTCTAGGGCTCATTTCCCTTATGGCATCTAGGTGTTGGTTTCTATTTGAATTTACTCTACCCCTATCTCTTCCCCTATTATGATTAAATAAACTCATTATACACATATATTGTTGAAAATGGAAACAAGAAAATCTTGATTTAATTTTCCCTTGAATTAAATTAGGAGAAAATTGTAATTTGGCGTCACAAGACAACTTGTACAAGTTAACTAATTTAGCTTCACTTATTTGGCTCAGTTAATTCGAGTTAAGGGCTTAACTTGAGTCATGTAGAGTGATTCATAAATTTTAGGAGCATGGGTTGAGTTTAATTTGAGTTGTAATCATTTAATTTAGTTAAACTGATCTAAAGTCAGTTAAACTAGTTCCAACTATTGGAGGAACCAGTAGAAGGTCTAAAAGTGGGGTGTAACTTTAATGTTCAACCATTTAACTGATAAATCAGCCATAATTAATTCATGCATGCATGAAATACGAGTTACCCAGTTGAGATTGGAGCTCAAGGGTAGTGTACTATCACTTGTATAATTATCCAAGTTGTACAAGTGGTGCATGTAGTTAGAGAAGGACCTATAGGGATTGCACAGTTCAGGATGGGGATTTCCCTAATTGATAGGGGGATAATTCATTGAGAAACAACACAAGGAAATAAGATATTGGTAGGCAACAAAATTATTTAAGTGTTGGCCAGAGTCAGCTTGTGAGGCAGTGAGATAGAATATACTTGTGCAGAGATTGTTTAGGCTTGAAAAAACATTGTATTTATTCTTTATTTCTTGATTAGTGCAACACAGATAGGAAGGGGTTTTGAGTAGTGGCTTTCCCCTAGATATATCCTCATGTTATGTGTGTTAATTGATTCATGTCACATGTTTATGATATTTCTTCTCAATCGTGAATTTGTTTCCGTGGATGAGTAGAGTATATTTGAGTCTTATGTTTTAGAACAGTACATGAGAAGTATTGAATCTAAAATTAATTTCAACATGGTATTAGAGCTAGATTCATAGTAGAGAAGAGAATTTGAAGTTATCTTTGCAGGAGGAATGAGTTTGTAGATCTATTCTTCAGAGCTTGCAGGATGGCGTTCTATGGTCTAAGACTCGAGTATGCCCTTAAGGGTAGCTCTAATTATATTGCTTGGAAGTACCACATGGAAGAAGTCGTGGAAGATAATCGGCTGAATGAATTCATTAATAATGATGTCCCTAAACCAACACTATTTGATGCAGAGGATCTAGAAGATTGGAAGAAGATTGTAGCAAAGGTGAGGAGGATCATATTGGAGGGAGTTCAAGATCATATTGTCTCAAATCTCCATGGGAAAGAAACTCCATAAGCAACGTGGAAGACATTGACAGAATTGTTCCAGAACAATAGTGACCACATGAAGTTGGCACTCAAAGATAAGCTTTGGAATATCAAAATGTAGAAGGGCAACACAATACCAGAATACCTCAGGAGTTTCACACAATGTCGTGATGAACTTACTAGTGTTGGTGTTAAGGTGAAGCTCTAGCTTCACAATTCGAGTTGGATTTCACCCTCATTGCATGCATAGTGACATCGGTGATGGGTAGTGTGTGGTATTTGGATAGTGGAGCCTCATTCCATATGACCGGAAACAAATAATGTTTCAGTGAATTGGAGGAGAAGGACCTCCAGATGCACATCAAGATGGCAGATGATGAAAGGTATAATGAGACTGGTATCGAAATTGTTACTTTTCAGAGGGATTCTGGTTCTCCTCTCACATTAAAAGATGTCATGTATGTTCTGGATCTAAAGAAGAATTTAATTTCAGTTTTTATGTTGGAATATGTTCTGAATTTCAATGTTATTTTTGTTGTGATAATTTCAATTTCAGATATAAAACTTATTCACTGATCTTATACTTGATGTACAGGTTCCCTTGTTGCTTATGTGTGTCAAAGAGGTAATTAAAACTTAATTTTATGAGTGTTTTTGAAAGCCTAAAGCATGAATTTAAAAGGATGAACAACAACAAAAACATAAATAACAACAAACCATAACAAACTAAACCATTAAAACTTATTTTTGATGAAGGATTTCACCCCTCATGGGCTACATCTCCCTGGTCCAGCTTCATAGCTTAGGCCTCTGTATTAGCTCAAATTTGCTCAAAATTCTATTTACACTAATCAAATTCTCTTAGAACCTATTCCAGTGAGTTTAAAATGTCGAAATATGTTATAAATAACTATTTATTTACTCAATTTGGTTACCAGATACTCTGGGCATGGCCTTCCCTCCTAGTGGCCCTCGACTTCAAAAATATTCAAGGCAAAAAAAACATCTATAGATGACCTCTTCTGCCTCTGCAACCTATTCCAATGGCTCCAAAACATCAAAATATACTAATAATGACTCTTCCTACACCCAATTTGGTCGAAAATTCCCTCAGATATGGAAAACCCAATTTTCCCTACAATTTTGCCTCCAAATATGGAGAACTTAGAGTTAACTCCAACTAAATCTAGAGTTGTCCGAGAAAAATGGCGCTCTGCCAAATCCACCGCCATATTAATCTATTCATTAGAGGATGGATAAAATTTGTTTAGTGTTAATTAACTATGCAATTAAGAGCATTTAGCGCTGGCGCTCCCCCTGGTCACGCGCTTTAGTCATATAGTGACCGTTCCCGCCACCGAACATAAGGCACATTTAAATATCTGTTATGTGCAGAACATTTTAAAGACCGGTTCCATGGCTCAACGATAACAAGGCACATTAGGTGGGGGGAGGTCACTGATTCGATCTCGGACTACGACACCCATTACAATGTTTTTTGGCAACGTGGTTGAAAACGTTAATTTTATATGCCATATGAACCATATTAAAATTCCATCACATTTCGCATACCCACCATATGTGATATATGCCACACTCCAAACCTTGATATGCCATTTGATATGTTTAATAAATACATTTTCCATCGAACTTAAGGTTTGTAAAACGATGTTTAATCGATCCATATAATAATTTTTCGTAGAAATGCTTAATGATTCGAACTTGGATTATAATAATATATATGTGGAATATTAATAAATATTAAGTTTGAGAATATTATAATAATATGTATATATATAAATTAATATAATATATGACATCAAATATCATATATATATATATATATATATATATATATATATATATATATATATATATATATTAAATTCAACCTTAATACATCAAAATAATAATTTCCAACACATAATATTATTAACCCAAAATTCAACCAAAATTTAACCTTAGTAGGTCATTGGGAAAATTTTACTTTCACAAACCAAAATGGTGAATCTCATAGTGACACTTGTAACAGTCTCATTGGACTAAAACAAAATAATATTCCTTAAATTTTGACTGAGATGCCATGTCATTAGCCTATACCTGTTCTACAATTTTTTAATAAAAATTTATTTGTTCTAAACGACAATCAGCAGACCATAACTCCTTCATCCGAACTCGGTTTTCAACGAAACGAGTTGCATTGGATTCCTTGCGACGGGTCGAATTTTTTTAATCTAGTTTATTTCAATTCTGATCACTTTAATTTTCGAGCTAAAATATTGAGCCTCTTGTCATTTCTCCCCATTAGAAGCCTTTTGGACCCCAAAAGCTCTTTGATTACTGATTATGTGGATGAGGGTATTGTTCCCTCACCCTTCTAATCTCTATCAACTGAAATTTTCTCAATTTCATCAATTGGAGCTTTTCACAAAAAGTCAAATTTTTCCTTGATTCTTGTGACCTTCTCTTGCTATCATTGACACAGTGATGCGACAATATTTCTGAATTCGCAGAACAACAATCTATTCTTGCAGAAACCATTTTGTTCCTACGTTGGTAAACAATCAAAGGAAACTTAGAAACTCTCTCACCTTGCACACTAAAAGGTTGGAAGATGATGCAGATGGAGATGATGAAGATGCTAAATATGGTGGAGATGGAGGTGGATTTCCTCTGCTGCCCTTTGAACTCTTCTCTTCATCATTCTTAGCATCTGAAGTTCCTTCTCCAAGTGGAGGCTTAGAACCTTCTCCTTCTCTTTCTGCAGTGAATGAATCAAACATGATTTTAACAAATCTTTGAATGTCCTTGAAGTCTCTCTTGACATATTCTTCTTCTGAATGTCCATGAGTCTCTCCAACACCTGACATAATGGCTAAGGATTCAAGCTCAACGTTTGATGCTTGTACATCTTCAATCAACTCAGCTTCTTGTACAACTTGCACCTCTTCAATCTCAGCTTCTTGAGACAAAACTTGAGGTTCTACAAGTGCATCTATGAGTGGAATTTTGGGTGAGGATGATGCTCTTTCAGCTCTCCTTCTGATGGTCCTAATCTCAGGACTTGCAACCAACAATTTCCTTTCACCTTTCTGCGAATTTAACCTTGTTATCATCACAAATTTACAACCATTAAACTTGCACAAAACTTCAAGCAACTATCAAGAAAATAGCCTTTAGAAACCTTGTGCTCTTCAACCTATGCTCTGATACCAACTTGATCTAAATTTGAATGTTATTTTTGTTGTGCTAATTTCAATTTCAGATATGAACTTATTCATTGATCTTATGCTTGATGTACAGGTTCCCTTGTTGCTTATGTGTATCAAAGAGGTAATTAAAATTGAATTTTATGAGTGTTTTTTAAAGCATAAAGCATGAATTTAAAAGGTTAAACAACAACAACATAAATAATAACAAACCATCACAAACTGAACCATTAAAACAAAGTTTTGATGAAGGATTTCACCCCTCCTGGCCTACATCTCCTTGGTCCAACTTCATAGCTTGGGCCTCTGTATTAGCTAAAATTTTCTCAAAATGATTTTTACATGGATCAAATGCTCTTCTAAATTGTTCCAATGAGATTAAAATGTTGAAATATATCATAAATGACTATTTATTTATTCAATTTGGTTACAAGATGCTCTGGGCATGGCCTTCCCTCCTGGTGGCCCTCGGCTTCAAAAATATTTAAGGCAACAAAAACCTCTGTATATGACCTCTTCTACCTCTACAACCTATTCCAATGGCTCCAAAACATCAAAATCTACTAAGAATGACTCTTCCTACACCCAATTTGGTCGAAATTTGCCTTAGTTATAGAAAAACCAATTTTTCCTACAATTTTGCCTCCAAATATGCAGAACTGGAGTCAACTCCGACTAAATTTGGAGTTGTCCGCCAAAAAATGGCGCTCCACAAAATCCGCCGCCATATTAATCTCTTCATTAGCAAATGGATAAGCTCTATTTAATGTTAATTAACTATGTAGTTAAGCGTGTTTAGCACTGGCGCTCCCCCTAGTCACGCGCTTTGGTCATATGGTGAGGGGTTGGCCCCTCTGTTCCCGCCACCAAACATAGGTCGCATTTAAATATCGGTTCTATTCATAACATTTCAAGGACCAGGCCCATGGCCCAATGGTAACGTGGCACGTTAGGTGGGGGGAGGTCATGGGTTGAAAACATTAATTTTATACGCCATATGAACCATATTAAAATGTCATCGCATTTCACATACCCACCATATGTGATATATGCCACACTCCAAACCTTGAGATGTCATTTGATATGTTTAATAAATACATTTTCCATTGAACTTAAGGTTTGTAAAACCGTGTTTGATTGAACCATACAATAATTTGTCATAGAAATGTTTAATGATTCGAACTTGGATTATAATAATATATATGTGGAATATTAATAAATATTAAGTTGAGAATATAATAATAATATATATAACTAGAAATTAATATAATATAGGACATTAAAAATCATATAAATTATTAAATTATATATATGAAATTCAACCTTAATACATAAAAATAATAATTTCCAGCACATAATATTATGAAGCCAAAATTCAAGCTTAGGAGGTCATTGGAAAATTTTTACCTTCACAAACCAAACTAGCAAATCTTGCAATGATACTTGTCACAGTCCCATTGGATTAAAACTAAACAAGATTCCTTTAATGCTGACTGCACTGCCATGTCATCAACATGTACCTATTCTGCAAATCTTTAATAAACATTTCTCTGTTCTAAACGACGATCAACACACCATAAATCCTTCATCCAAACTTTGTTTTCAATGAAATGAGTTGCGTTGGATTCCTTGCAACGGATCGGTCGCTCTGAATCTAGTTTCTTTAAATTCTAATCACTTTCATTTTTGAGCTAAAATACTAAGCCTCTAATCATTCATCCCCACTAGAAGCCTTTTGGATCCCAAAATCTCTCTGATTACTGATTATGTGGATGAGTGTATTGTTCCCTCACCTTTTTAGTCTCTATCCACTGAAATTTTCCCAATTTCATCATTTGGAGCTTTTCATAAAAATTCAACTTTTTCCTTGATTCTTACAACCTTCTCTTACTATCATTGACACCGTCGTGCTGTAATATTTCTGAATTTAAAGAACAACAATCTACTATTGCAACAACCATCTTGTTCCTATCTTGGTCAACAATCAAAGGAAACTTAGAAACTTTCTCACCTTGCACATTGTCACCATGGCGATTTTTAGCTATTTTCGCTTTATACTTACGTCAACACTTGACCAAGTATCTTTGCCATTTCCATGTACCTTTTGGAAACCATAAACCAGCGTTTGTGGAACCTATGACTTCTTTTCCAAGCTGCTTTGTCACTTTCTCTTTGACCTTTGCACTCTCTTGCACCGACATTTGTTTCCAACATGGCTCAACACTAATGTTGACTGCTACAAATGTTTTTCACCTTCTTTCAAAGGAAACCTGTTAACATCCTAAAAAAACTCATTACAAGCATAAGCATCTTTTTGAAAATTTTGATTCAATACATCTCTTTGTTTGATCATCAACAATGTCAAGTTTTGACTTGCATTCACTATCCTCTTCGTGTCACTTGTATGTACAAGAGACAAACATGTCTTCTTCTTATGTGCTCTAATTATGTACTCAATACCATCCTTAAACAAGTGGTACTTGTTCTCGTGGCGATGAAATAAATATTTCCTATGATACGGATAAGGACTTCCCAATACAATACATGATATCTCAAGCGGCACCACATCAAGCTCAACTTCATCAGAAAGTTTGAGTTAATGGCGAATCTTAGTAAGCACTTCCTTGTAACCTACAAGTTTGAATTCTTGCATATCAAACCCAAAGGATATGGTCTTGGATGTCTAATAGTTTCAAGGCCTAGTTGCTTAACCAAATCTTTGGAAATCAAGTTGGCTTGTGACCCACTATCAAAATGTGTATCAATCTTGGTATGTTTAGAGACAACTCTAATATGAAAAATTTATATTCTTGTATCTTCATTATGAGTATCATTTGAACAATTTTAAGAACTAGTGCTTGCAACATGTTTACCTTTCAAACCCATGGGTGTAATTTTTGTCTCATCTCCTGTATCTGACCCTAATTCATGTTCAGCTATAGCAGTAGTTTTTCCCTTCTATTTGGCTTTTAGTCTATTTGGTTTCAATTTTGGATGAAGTTGCCAATAGTGGTATTCATCATGTCCAATCTTTGAACGGTTTTTTCATGTGAGTTTTTCCTTCTCTCTTTTTACAAAGCTATTTCTTTTTCCTCTTCCATAAAATTTTCCTTTCCGTTTAACCTCACTTTCACCTTTCTCCTCTATGTTTTGTTTTCCCCTTGCCTCTAAGTGTGTGTCTTGTACACAAACTTCATCTAAATTACTTGGGTTAAACATAAGAATAGTATGCTTCAAATAGGAATGTAAACCCCCAATGTATTTCAAGAGTGTATCTTGGGAATTCAAGTTTATTCCTAACAACAAAGCTCTCTTTCTAAACTCATGGGTATACTCTTGAATTGTTTGACCCTTGAGTTGCTTAAAAATTTTCCAACTCATAATAGCTTTTTTCATATAGGCTAATTGATAAAATTTTCTTTTAATGGAAAAAATAAACTCAAACCATGAAATGGATATCTTACCATGGATTTGCATTTTCTGTTGAGTCTTTTCTTCCCACCAAACTAGTTTTGCTCCTTCTGGCCTTAATGAAGCCAATTGGATCTTTATGTCATCTTCATAAAGGTTCTGAATTTTAAAATACACCTCCAATTGATGTATCCAATTGTCAAGGATCTTTGCATTTACCTCACCATTGTACATAGGTAGTTCAAACTTAATTTCCAATTTGAGTAATGGAGTTTTTCCCTTTGTGGCTTTTAAGTGAGTGTGAGTGGTATTTGTGGTGGAAGTGGAAGATGATGCAAATGGGGATGATGAATATGGTGGAGATGGAGGTGGCTTTCCTCCGCTGCCCTTTGAACTCTTATCTTCATCCTTCTTACCATCTGAAGTTCCTTCTCTAAGTGGAGGCTTAGAACCTTCTCCTGCTCCTTCTGAATTGAATGCATCAAACATGATTTTAATCATTCTCTGAATGTCCTTGAGGTATCCTTTGACATATTCTTCTTTTGAATGTCCATGATTCTATCCAACACCTAACATAATGGCTAAGGATTCAATCTCAACTCTTGATGCTTGTACCTCTTCAATCAACTCAGCTTCTTGTACAACTCTCACCTCTTGAATCTCAGCTTCTTGAGACAAAACTTGAGATTATTCAAGTGCATCTATGAGTGGAATTTTGGGTGAGGATGATGCTTTTTCATCTCTCCTTATTCTGTTCCTAATCTCAGGACTTGCAACCAACAATTTCCCTTCACCTTTCTGCAACTTTAACCTTGTTAGCATCACAAATTTGCAACCATTAAACTTGAACAAAAATTCAAGCAACTATCAAGCAAATAACCTTTAGCAACCTTGTGCTCTTCAACTTATGCTTTGATACCAACTTGATATGAATTTGAATGTTAGTTTTGTTGTGCTAATTTCAATTTCAGATATAAAACTTATTCACTAATCTTATGCTCGATGTACATGTTCCCTTGTTACTTATGTGTGTCAAAGAGGTAATTAAAACTGAATTTTATGAGTGTTTTTGAAAGCATAAAGTATGAATTTAAAATACTGAACAACAGAAACATAAATAACAACAAGCCATCACAAACTGAACCATTAAAATAGAGTTTTGATGAAGGATTTCACCCCTCTTGGGCTACATCTCTTTGGTCAATCTTCATAGCTTGGGCCTCTGTATTAGCTCAAATTTTCTCAAAACGTTTTTTACATGGATCAATTGCTCTTGGAACCTGTTCCATTGATTTTAAAATGTCGAAATCTATCAAAAATGACTATTTATTTACTCAATTTGGTTAATATTGTCACTCCGTAATTTGTAATATTGGCAAGAAAAAACGATATAGGACATCATCAAACCACTTTTGAGTCTAGGACCTAGCCTTCCTAGACTCTTAGCTTGATAATTATAAATGTTGATATTGGGCTAGTTATAGAAATGAGGGTTGTGTGTTTGATTAATTGGGTGGTTGGACAGACAGAGCTGTAAAACTTAATCCATTTGGCTATGGAGTCATAAAAGGCAGAATTGTGCATCAAATTTTCAAGGGCATTCACAGGGCAAGCTTACTATGCAAACTGGATCTTACTATCAGTGTGAATATGAGATGGGCATTCACAGGGCAAGCTTACTATGCAGACCGAATCTTACTAGCAATGTGAAAATGAGATAGGAGAAAGAGATTAAGGTTCAACTTAAATGCAGAGCAGACTATCTCTGAATTCTGCATTCAGGTCTCAGAGGAAAACATTAAGATAATAAACACAGATAGAATTAAGGTGCTCTTTTAACAAATCTTAATTTGAATTTTCTGTTTTGAAATCCGATAAGTTGATTCATAGCATGAAAATATAGAGGAAAACATTAATACAGAAGAAAAACATCACCATTAACATAGCTCAAGGATCCTATGAACGGTCTCTTATTATTGATGCCTAGCTCAAACAGTTATGGAGTTCCAGTACTTCTTACAATGCAAGCTTCAGTAGGGTCCATTTTTCCAACCCTTGATAATCCTAAGGCATGCAGTATTTATCTAAAGACCAAGTCAGTTTACCTATCTTACTCGACAACCTTTCATTGATTACAATTTAGAAGAAAATGGACAAGTGTGGTCATGCAAGGCCTGATCATAAATCTCTGACAAAGGCACTGCCTCTGGAATTAATTTTGGGCAACTCTTCATAGATCCAAATGCTTCAATTGCTCCTCGTGTTGATCAGCGATTGTCATTCATGTCAACCCAAGAAGCACCAGGGGCTAACCCAATATTGCATGGGAATTTTGACCTACCAAATTAATATATTCTGGGTCAATAATGCTTTTGATGGTTTCTACTTGTCAAGATGTTTCCGTTGATATATGGCACGCCATGTAATTCTTCACGGTTTGAGAGATATTCATGTTTGAAGTTTGCACCCCCAGTTAGTGGGCTAAAACCCCTAGGAGTTGGGGCATGGGTCATTGAAAAGTCATAATTAATATTTTTTAAGCTCCTAAAATCCCTCCCATGTTCACTTGTTAAAGCACCTCTCAACTTAAGCATTTATATAAATTGTGATCTTCATTTCCTCCTTAGGCAAGGGATTCGGCCATCTGAAACAGGTCATCGTGGCATTTTCCCTCTAACTTGTTTTCTACGAAGGTTCAGAAGCTGAAATTTTTATGAGGCAAAGCTGAAATCCTGAGGAAGCTGCTGTAAAAATTTTAAATCAAGGTACAAAAACATTTTTGGAGATATGACCTATGGAAGTCAAGGTTTTTGCAAGCTCCTGAAATTCATCTCAAAGTGGTGACCCTGGTAAATTCATCATAACTATCTCTCTGAGTATAGGATTGGAATTTTGTAAAAAGTGGTGGATATTGCACAATATGTACTTTTCTCTCTATAAATTTCAGAGCCAAATGAAGAAACAGTGTCACGTGGTACTCCGTACAAGTGCACTCTGCTGAAACAATCCATAATTAGGGCATTGTGAGATATTGGGTATAACTCTCTCTTGAAGAATCCAAATTGGGTTAGACCTGTGGCATTGGAAAGACGACTAAGAGGAATACTAAAGGACTGAAAATCAGATATTGAGGATCTAAAATAACAGAGATACACCATATTCAATATCAAGCTCCTAGAAGGCAAGAAAAAGCTAGATCATGTGTTGTCAAGGGTTGAAAAGGACCAGAATTTCTATGGCAGCAAAGCAAAGAAAGGTGCAACAGAGGGTAGCATGACAAGAGCAACAACCAAGGTGTATAACAGTAGCAAGAAGTTCATCATATGAAGTCTTCAAGTGGGCAACACTGCATACAATCATTGTAAAGGTATCATTGTACTTAGTCATTGTAAATACATTATTGTACAAATTGTACTAGTGTCTATCTGCCAAGGGTTGAAGAGGCAATGTTGGGAGGTCTAGGATCATCATTAGTTGGTTGTGTCAAAGTTGGGGTTATGGTATAGTATATCTTCTTCTTCTGCATCATTCTATATCATTGTAAAGTGGACCATTTTCCCTGGGACGAGAGTCCATTCTTCTTTTATTCTTCTATAGGGTGGTAGGGTGGTGATAGGGTGAGTTGTAGCTCATTGGGTGTTGGTGCATCCATTCAGTTGACTACTGAAGAATCTCGGGCATTGGAGCATCCATCCAGTGGGAGCTGGAGAAGAATGCTTTTCTAGATTCTAGGAAGTTGGAGCTTTATTTTCAATTGGAGTTGAATATTAAAGAATTATTAGAAAAGCATTAGGTGATTTTTGTCCCGGAGTGGGTTTCCAACTTAAAAATTGTGTGCATTTGTATTCCTCTTGTTTGCTGCTATCATTGTACAAACACTAATAATAATTGAATATTAACTAATTCTCTAATTGAAAAAATCTTGATTCCCCCCCCCTTGACATTTCCAACAATTAGAAGTATCGAGCTTGGTTCCTTCAATAGCAGTTTAACGGTGGAAGGAGGTTATGGAACATACAGAATGGTGTACCTCTGTTTCATGAAAAATAATTATGCACTCTAGAAAGGAAGAATGGAGGTCTATCTCTTGGCGCAAGGTTACGAAGTATGGGACACTGTTCAAAATGGATTTACATCAACCACGGATGAACAAGGTAAGAATAATTTGGTAAATGATGCAAAAGCAAAGAATATTATTATCATTAGACTTATTGAATCTTCTTATCATAAGGTGTTGTGTTGTAAAACTGCCAAAAATGTATGGGACAAGCTTGAGAATATATATGCAGGTGACTCAAATGTCAAAGAAGCAAAGCTTCAAATCTATAGAGCAAAATTTGAGAAACTCAGAATGAAATAAGATTGCAACATTGCTGCATACTTCCAATATGTTGATGAAATAACCAATACTCTGGAAGGATTGGGAGAGCCAGTTGACGAGAAGACTATTATACGGAAGATTCTTAGAACGTTACTAGGGAGATTCAACCCAAAGGTATCGGTCTTAGAATACAGTGCAAATCTGGACAAACTCAGCAAAGAGGAATTACATGGAGTTCTCATAGCATATGAAATTGGACTTGATGAAGAAGAGGGTACTTCGCATCTATAAACTGCGTTCGTTGCATCTAAGAAAACTAATAAGGATAAACAACCTTCAATTGAAAAGACATGCACCTGCAAGTGTGAAGAAAAGGGAGATGATGAAGAAGATCTTTCAGATGAAGAATATGCTTACTTCACGAGAAAACTAAAAATTGTTAAGGGACAATTCAAAGGTAAACTTCCATTGATATGTTTCAACTGTAATGAGGTTGGGCATTTTGCAGCAAAATGTCCAAACATAAGTAATGGAAACTCAAAAGGAAAGAAAGGCTTTAGGAAATTCAACAAGCAAGGATCCAAAAGGAACTTTCTCTCTAAAGAAGATATCTCATCATCTGATGAAGACAATGACAGTGAAGAAGAAGCCAATGAGAGAGTATTGTTTATGGCCAAGCACAATAAACAAGAGGTATCAAACAATGAAGAAGAAAGATGGACCATATAAGAATTTTATGAGGAAGAAATCAAGCTTATAAAATATCTCAAGGCGGAGAAGATCCATTCCAATACTCTTGAAGAACAATTTCAAGGTCTCAAAATTGAAGTTGAAGAACACAAATGCATTGAAGAGTCACTTCAAAAGAAGTTGGAAGAACGCAACCAAGAAAGGGAAGAATTAGAAGCCGAAGTAGTCTCGCTGCGTGAGGAAGTGAAGAAAGGAAAAACTATCCAAAACTATGCCAATAGCTCAAGGGCATTGGAAGAACTCATCAATAATCAACGATCTTACAATGACAAAACTGGCATCGGTTACAAAGAAGAAGAAGCAGGACCTTCTACAAAAAAATAAAATGAACCTATGAGATCTGACATACATGTAGACTTCACTAGACAAGATTCACAAGAACAACCTTCGAAGACAATTCCTTGACGAAAATTTCCATCCAAGTACCAACATATTTTTTATGGCTACTGTTATTCATGTGGAAAATTTGGTCATAAAGCTGTAGAATATCGCACGCACCCTAGGAACGAACACAATTCCAAGGGATCTGTCAAATATAAACCTCCCAAGGCTCAGCGAAACATCAATAGATTTGAACATTTAAGAAATAATATCGAATGTTACAAATGTTGAAACTTTGGACACATAGCCAAAAATTGCAGACTTGAAAATCCTCTAGAAGAATCTTCAAAGCCATAGAACGAACGAACATGGAAGAAGAAGAAGAATGATAATTGTGCTCTTGCTTTCAAGGCTCAAAAGAAAAAAGATGTGTGGTATGTTGACAACGGTTTCTCAACGCATATGACTGGAGATAAAAGGAAATTTGTATCTCTGAAAGAGAAGAAGGATGGAACCATATCCTTTGGAAATGATGGATCTTCATATGTTATAGGATCAGGTATTGTCACTCTCAGAAGCAAAGATGCTCTAGCCAAGAATTTTCTATTGGTTGAAAACATGAATCACAATCTGCTCAGTGTTGGAAAAATGTGTGATCAAGGACACACAATACTATTCAACTCCATGAAATGTGAAATCAGGAAAGGCGTGTATGGTGAAATTGTGGCTACAGCAAGTCGAGCTCCAAACGACATATATGTTCTAGATGAAGCAAATAAAGCATGTCTAATAGCTAAAGAGGATGATACAATAATTGGTAGCAATGATGATCGACTAAGTAAGAAGTTTGCTACAAAGGTGCAAAGTGATTTCGAGATGTCTTTACTTGGTGAGTTGACTTACTTCTTAGGGCTTCAAATATCTCAGTAAGAGAAAGGAATATTTATCTGTCAAGCCAAGTACATCAAGGAAATGCTCAAGAAATTTAAAATTGAAGATTTCAAACCCATCCTTACTCCAATGGTAACAGGTTGAAAATTGAGCATAGACAACTCATCTAAGGATGTGGATCAAAGGTTGTACAGATCTATGATTAGTAGTCTTCTATATGTAATAGCCTCCTGACCAGATGTTATGCAAGCAGCTGGACAAGTAGCAAGATTCCAAGTAGCACCAAAAGAATCACATATTAAATATTCACCAGCATTGGAATATCTTCACCAGAAGCTTGGGATTCTCCCAAGTTCTCATTAGATTTTCCTTTTTCAGATTATAAAGGGGGAGTGGAAGTAGATTACAGGTCTGCAGGATGGTTGTATGTTAGGGGGAGTGGAAGTGTGTACAGGTCTGCAGGATGGTTGTGTTTCAGTGGGAGTTACCCTTTGCCATTGATGTCAAAGGGGGATAGAATGTTGTAGGAAGAGGTGTCATGATCGCAGGGGGAATACTTTTGTTGCCATCAATGCCAAAGGGGGAGATTGTTGATCAGCGGTTGTCATTGATGTCAACCCAAGTAGCACCAGGGGCTAACCCAATATTGCATGGGAATTTTGACCTACCAAATTAATATATTATGGGTCAATAATTCTTTTAATGGTTTCTACTTTTCGATATGTTTCTGTTGATATATGGCACGCCATGTAATTCTTCACGGTTTGAGAGATATTCATGTTTGAAGTTTGCACCCCCAGTTAGTGGGCTAAAACCCCATGGGGTTGGGGCATGGGTCATCGAAAATTCATAATTAATATTTTTTAAGCTCCTAAAATCCCTCCCACGTTCACTTGTTGAAGCCCCTCTCAACTTAAGCATTTATATAAATTGTGATCTTCATTTCCTCCTTAGGCAAGGGATTCGACCATCTAAAACAGGTCATCGTGGCATTTGCGCTCTAATTTTTTTTCTACGAAGGTTCAGAAGCTGAAATTTTTATGAGATGAAGCCGAAATCCTAAGGAAGCTTCTATAAATATTTCAGATCAAGGTGCACAATATTTTTGGAGATATGATCTGTGGAAGTCATGGTTTTTGCGGGCTCCTAAAATTCCTCTCAAAGAAGTTACCTTGGTAAATTCATCATAACTCTCTCTCTGAGTATTGGACTTGAATTCTATAAAAATTGGTGGATAGTGCATAGTCTTTAATTTTCTCTCTATCAATTTTAGAGCCAAATGAAGAAACAATGACACGTGGCATGCCGTACAAGTGCGCTCTGCTGAAATAGTCCATAATTAGGGCATTGTGAGAGATTGGGTATAAATCTCTCTTGAAGAATCCAAATTGGGTTAGACCTATGGCATTGGAAAGATGACTTAGAGGAATAATACAGGACTTAAAATTAGATATTTAGGATCTGAAATAATAGAGATACAGCAAGTTCAATATCGAGCTTCTAGAAGGCAAGAAAAAGCTAGATCATGTGTTGTCAAGGGTTGCAAAGGACCAGAATTTCTATGGTAGCAAAGCAAAGCAAGGTGTAGCAGAGGGTAGCATGACAAGAGCAGCAACCAAGGTGCATAACAGCAGCAAGTTCATCATATGAAGTCTTCAAGTGGGAAGCACTGCATACAATCATTGTAAAGGTATCATTGTACTTAGTCATTGTAAATACATTATTATACAAATTGTACTAGTGTCTATCTGCCAAGGGTTGAAGAGGCAGTGTTGGGAGCTCTAGGATCATCATTAGGTGGTTGTGTAAAAGTTGGGGTTATGGTCTAGTATATCTTCTTCTTCTGCATCATTCTATATCATTGTAAAGTGGACCATTTTCCCTGGTACGGGAGTCCATTCTTCTTTTATTCTTCTATAGGGTGGTAGGGTGGTGCTAGGGTGAGTTGTAGCTCATTGGGTGTTGAGGCATCCGTTCAGTTGACTACTGAAGAATCTCGAGAGTTGGAGCTTCCATCTTGTTGTGTAACCAGCTCCAAAAATAGAAGAAAAGAGATATCAACGCCTTAGAAATAAGCCACTTCGAGGGGGCAACCTCCAATACATTACATAAATGAACAATTCTTGGATGATACAATTTACAAAACCTCCTTTCTATATATAGGATTCTCCATAATGTCATCCTAGTGGGCCACAATGTAATCCTAGCCGACCTAACAATAATAATTTAAGGGCACAATAATAACAAAATGAGGGTTACAAGGGTACAATAATAACAATAAGGGGGTTACACTAACAACAATAAGGGACTATACTAGTAATATAGGGACCTAACATGCCCCTCTCCTTCAAAAAAGTGTTGTCCTCAACGCTTGAGTAGCTCTGGGTGCTTCTGTATAAAATTCTCATCCTCCCATGTAGAATCTTCGGTGGGTAAGTTCTTCCACTTGATGAGATACTCTGAAATTGATCGATTCCGTAGTTGTCGAGTTCTTGTTTCCATGACCGCTTCTGGTTCCAATATGATTTTTCCTTCCTCATCAAGTTCTGGAAATATTGTTTGAACTTGAAGATTTTCACCTATAACCTTCTTTAAGCATGAAACATGGAAAACTGGATGCACTCGCGAAGAAGCAGGAAGCTCCAATTTGTATGCCATAGTACCAATCTTTTGCAACACCTTGTAAGGACCATAGTACTTTGGCGATAATTTATTCTCCTTCTTATCTTTCTTGAGGAACATTTGTTTGTATGGTTGTAGCCGTACAAATACCCAATCTCCTACAACAAAACTTCTCTCGCTTCGATTTTTATCTGCCTGTTGTTTCATTCGATTTTGTGCCAAATTTAGGTTATCCTTTAAGATTTGGAGAACTTCTTGCTGATGCTCGATGTGATCTTCCACTGCTTGAACCTTCGAATTTTCCCTTAAATATGATGTGATGGATGGTGGATGATATCCATAAAGTGCCATAAATGGGGTCATTTTTGCTGCGGTATGGAAGGAAGTGTTATACCACCATTCAGCAAGAGGTAACCACTTGACCCATTGTGTTTGTTTATCAGATACAAAACAACAAAGATATCCTTCCAAATATTTATTTACTATCTCAGTTTGACCATCAGATTGAGGATGATAAGATGAGCTATGAGCTAATTGAGTACCCAAACAAGCAAATAACTCCGTCCAAAAATTTCCAGTAAAAATGGGATCTCTATCGCTCACAATAACCCTTGGGCTTCCATGTAGCTTTTGAATTCTGTCCAGAAATGTAGTAGCAACTGTACTTGCTTTAAATGGATGAGATAATGCACAAAAGTGTGCATACTTTGTAATTCTATCAACTACCACCATGATGACACTCTTTCCTTCGGACTTAGGTAAACCTGTGATAAAATCCATTGAAATCTCCTCCCAACGTTGACTTGGAATGGATAAAGGTTGTAGAAGTCCCGGGGTCTTAATTGTCTCGACTTTATTCTGCTGGCAAACCAAACATTCCGCCACAAACTTTTGAATATCAGATTTAAGGCCATCCCAAAAAAATTCTTTCTTCACCCTGTGGTAAGTTTTTAAAAATCCTGAGTGTCCTCCTAAAGGAGAAGTGTGCAATTCCAAAAGAATATTTTGTTTTAGTTGGGAATTATTACAAAGATATAAGAGATATTTGTACCATAAGGAATCATTTTTCCAACTAAATGTATCATATGTACTAGGATCTTGCTGCAACTTTTGAATGAGTGTCCATACATCTTTGTCCTTCTTCCATTCATCTCTTGCTTCGGTTATCCAATCTGGTTGGATAATAGAAATGGCACAAAGCAATGCTTCCACCTCTTCATTCTTTCTTGAGATTGCATATGCAACAACATTAAGCTTTCCTTTTTTGTAGATTATTTCAAAATCATAACCCAACATCTTTGTGACCCATTTTCGCTACTCTTCTGAAGATAGTATTTGTTCCAAAATGTGTTTAAGACTATCATGATCAGTTTTTACCTTGAAGTGTCTTCCCATTAGGTAAGTTCTCCATTTCTTTAGTGCATGCAGGATTGCTAACATTTCCTTCTCATAAATAGGTTTCTGTAAATACTTTCCTTTGATTGGACGACTTTCAAAAGCAATGGGTCTTCCTTCCTGCATTAAAAAAGCACCAATTCCATTTCCTGAGGCATCACATTCCACAATAAAGGTTTTTGTAAAGTCTGGCGTAGCTAAGACCGGTGCTAGGCACATTGCCTCTTTAAGATATTCAAAGGCCTTAGTTGCTTTAGGAGTCCATGAAAATGCATCTTTCTTCAATAATGTTGTTAGAGGTGCTGCTATTCTCCCATAATTATTAACAAACTTGCAATAATACCCTGTTAACTCGAGAAATCCTTGCAACTGCTTTATGGTTGTGGGGACTTTCCATTCCTTAATGGCTTTAATTTTGTTAGGGTCTACTTTAACACCCTCGTGAGATACAATATGACCCAGATATTCCACCTCTTGTACTGCAAAGAAACATTTGGATTTTTTTGCATATAATTATTTCTCCTGCAATAGTTTTAGCACCCTGTCAACATGTTCAACATGATCCTTCCAAGACCTGCTGTAGATTAGTATATCATCAAAAAATACTAGAACAAATTTTCTAAGGAAGGGTTTGAAAATGGAATTCATCAACCCTTGAAATGTAGAAGGTGCATTGGTAAGGCCAAAAGGCATGACCAAAAATTCATAATGACCCTCATGAGTTCGAAATGTTGTTTTTGGGATATCTTCAGTCTTCATTCTAATTTGATGATATCCTGAACGAAGATCCAACTTGGTAAAATAAATTGCTCCATGTAATTCATCCAATAATTCATCAATCACAGGAATGGGAAATTTATCTTTAATGGTGAGCTTATTTAGCTCCCTATAATTCGGACACATTCGCCATGATCCATCCTTCTTGTGTACCAATACTACGGGAGCAGAGAAAGAACTTTGACTAGGTTGAATTATACCCGCCTCTAACATTTTTGCAATCATACGTTCAATTTCGCTCTTTTGGACATAAGGATATCTATAAGGCCTGATGTTTGGAGGAACAATTCCTGGAATCAAATGAATAGAATGATCATGATCACGAATAGGTGGGAGTCCTTTGGGAGTTTCAAACACCTTGGAATGATTGTCCCAGACTTGTTGGAGATCTGCAGAAATAGATGATTTTGATGTTGGAACTTCTAGTGAGCATAATTGTGCAATTACGCCTCGCTGTTCTTTCTTTAGAAGCTTTGTCATGACATGAGAGCTTATTATCCTTCCTGGCTTCCCCGCAATACCCCGTAATTCGACTTCCTTTCCTTCTGAAAAAAATTTCAAGAAAAGTTCTTGAAAATTAAAAGCTACCGTCCCCAAAGATTGTAACCATTGTACTCCTATTACAACATCAACACCTCCCATAGGAATGGAAAGCATTGGAATAGTCAATACATATTCCCCCATGGTTAGCTTGATATTATGGCATTTTCCAGAGCAATTTATAGTTCCTCCATTTGCAATCATCACTTGACATTCTGGTGCTGGGTATAGGAAACAATTTAATTCCTTGGCTACCTTATAATGAATAAAATTATGGGTGCTACCTGAATCAATCAACACTATTACCTTTTTCTTCTTGATATGTCCTTCTATCTTGAGAGTTTGAGGGGTGGTAATTCCTACCAGCGCATTACACGATATGGTCGGATTCATTTCTTCCTCTTCTAGGGCTGGTTCCTGGTGTATATCCTCTTCTTATTCATTTTCTTCTTCATCTTCACAATCTATGTAAAATAATTTCTTCTCAGCACACTTATGACCTTTAGTATATTTTCTATCACAACTATAGCAAAGCCCTTTTGCTCTCTTTTCTTCCAATTGTTGTGGTGTCAACCTTGTAGGTTGTGGAAATCTAGGCGTAGCAACACTTCCTTCTTTATAGAATTGAGTGGTAGGCTTCCTTGTCGCCATTATTTTACATTCAAATTTTCTTGCCAGAATGCCTTCTCCAATGAATCTGGTTCCAAAACGCGAACTTTATGTTGGATGTTATCCTTTAAAGTGCCTATCAAGAGATTGATCCTGTGTTCCTCTGGAATATCAGTTACCCTTATATTCAATTTTTGGAACTCCTCAATGTGCTGCCCCACTAAACCCTTTTGTTTGAGATTTACCAATTGGATAAAGAAGGTGTTTCTCTTTGTATCCTCATAATGTGCTATCATTTCTTCCGTAAAAATTGACCAAGTGACAATTTTTTTACGGGAGCAAAGCCATCGATACCATACAAATGTATTTTGTTCTAAATGTAAAGTTGCAATGCGTACCTCTTGTGTGTTTTGCACGTTATGGAGATCAAAATATTGCTCCATCTGTAGTATCCATGTTACAGGATCCTTTCCATCAAACTTCCTCATATCCATCTTTGGAATATGGTGGTTCTTCCCGCCAACATTAGAGTTTATGAAATCACAATTAACATTTATTTTTCTCTCATCATGAGGTTCTTCTACTATCTTTTCACCATTAGGAAACCTTTCTTGTATCAACTTTGTCAAACCTTCCATGTCTGCTTTTAGAAAATTCTTCATGTTTTCCATTTTCTCATCGATCTTAGCTTCCATGTCATCCATCTTAGATTCCATGCCAGCCTCCATGCCATCCATCTTAGCTTCCACGCCATCCATCTTAGATTGCACGCCATCCATCTTAGCTTGCACGCCATCCATCTTAGCTTCCATGCCTTTCTTCAAAACTTCCATTTCATTTTTTGTTGCTCTTTGCGAGAGTGAAATTTGTTGCACTTGCTCTTGTAATTTTGATAGATCATGTTGCAATTCTTCATCTTCATGAGTCATAGTAGAGCCTTCTTAAGGCTTAATGGGTGTTGAATTATTTTTACGGGGCATATTTTAGAACCCAATACTGATATCTATTCTACAATATGCCCTTGGAATCAATTCAAATTGATTCTTCAAACAAGACTTATGCAATTCGGAAAAAAATACACACCTTTTTCTTGCTTTTGAGGAGCTTGATATTGAAATTGGATTATCTTTTTGATTGCAGCACTTCAATATCTAAATTTTGGTACCGACGTAGCTCTCTGAATTATCTTTCGAATGCCACAAGTTTGACCTGATTTGGATTCTCCAAGACAAAGTTGTGTCCAATCTCCCACAATGACCTAATTATGGACTGGTTCAATAGAGCGAACTTGTATGACTTGCCACGTGTCACTGTTTTGTCCTTTGTCTCTAAAATTTATAGCCAAGAAACTACAGTCCGTGTAATTGCGACCACTTTTTATGACACTCCAATCCGATGCTTAGAGAGAGAGTTATTGAACTTTTCCCACGATCACCTCTTTGAGATGAAATTCAGGAGCCTGAAAAAGCACTACCTTCCACAGATCATATCTCCAAAAATATTGTGAACAAAGCTCTGAATTTTTTTTATGAATTTCCTCAGGATTTCAGCTTCGCACCATACAAATTTCAGATTCTGAACCTTCGTAGAAAAAAATTTATAGCGCAAATTCCACAATGACTTGTTTAGGAGCCTGAAAAAAGACCTAACTTCCACAGATCATATCTCCGAAAATATTGCGAACGAAGCTCTGAAATTTTTAGACAATATTCCTCAGGATTTTGGCTTTGCACCCTAAACATTTCAGCTTCTTTAACTTCTTAGAAAACAAGTTATAGCGAAAATTCCACGATGACCTGTTTGGAGCAGAGAAACCCTAGAATCCAAAGCTCTGATACCAAATTTTGTGTAACCAGCTCCAAAAATAGAAGAAAAGAGATATCAACGCCTTAGAAATAAGCCACTTTGAGGGGGCAACCTCCAATTCATTACATAAATGAACAATTCTTGGATGATACAATTTACACAACCTCCTTTCTATATATTGGAGTCCATGTGGCCATAATGTAATCCTAGTGGGCCACAATGTAATCCTAGCCGACCTAACAATAATAATTTAAGGGCACAATAATAACAAAATAGGGGTTACAAGGGTACAATAATAACAATAAGGGGGTTACACTAATAACAATAAGGGACTATACTAGTAATATAGGGACCTAACACATCCAGTGGGAGCTGGAGAAGAATGATTTTCTAGATTCTAGGAAGTTGGAGCTTTATTTTCAATTGGAGTTGAATATTAAAGAATTATTAGAAAAGCATTAGGTGGTTTTTGTCCCGAAGTGGGTTTCCACCTTAAAAAGTGTGTGCATTTGTGTTCTTCTTGTTTGCTGCTATCATTGTACAAACACTGATAATAATTGAAGATTAACTAATGCTCTAATTGAAAGGAATATTGATTCACCCCCCCCCCTTTTCAGTATTTCCAACACCTCGAAATATCAAACAATAAGCTTGGAGGTGGTTGTGATGGTCACGAATAGGTAACTAGTGGTGGCTCTGACATCTGGCACTACTCTTCAGAAAACTGGCATTGGGTAATTAAGTCTGGTGCAGCACTAGCTACTTTTAATCGATTAGTGACTAAGTGGATGTGCTTTTCTGCCTTTTCCATTTCTGTCGTTATAACATAAAAAAAAATTAAAGACGCCTTGCCCGACTTGACCCTTGGTGTCTCTTTGCTACCTGAGTCCTTTATGCTACATTTAACCTTATTTCTTCATAAAATGATGTTCAAACCTCATATGCCCGACCTAACCCTTTTTAAATAAAACACCATAAAAATCCCATATATCCAGACCTGAAAATGATTAGATTTTAGTTTTGAACCTTATCGCATCCATAGAAAATCGCACATCGCATGTTTTAGAGTTTAAGTTATAAGAAATGGAATCGGCAGTGTGATGCGAAGTACGAAGATGGCGTGGCAGGTAAGGTGGGATCGAACCGTAGCCTGCAGATTGCAAATATTTAACATGAAGAAGTAGAGGTAAACTCTAAGAGATGCAAAGTGCGAAGCGTGGAGGTAAACTCTAGAACATGCGAAATGCGATTTGCATTGTCAAAGGATGATGTGGCAAGGAGGATGGAGCCCATTGCATTGGCGGAGTTATAAAGCAGCGAATTATTTCAGTAGTACAATAAAGTTTATGATGTTCCATATGATATGTCAATGTATTTCAATGTATTTCAAATGGTTTTGAAGTGGGGGGCGAAGCTGTTGTGGTGGGGCCAACCACATCGCATGTTAAATTGAATACCTTCCTGCACTTTAACGGTAAGTTGTAATATTTGCAATGCGAAATGGTGGTTAAACAGGTAAATTAGGAAAATGAAGCGGAAAGGCGGAAAGGTAAGGTTTAATGATTTTTAAGGGAAATGAAATGAAAAAGGGGTTTGTAATGCGATGATGTGATTCAATCTCCACCGTTGATCGAAGCTCAGATCCACAGTCCTTACTCCTCCTCTGTTTTGGTTTGCCGATTTTGTTTCTTTGGCCGTGCCTGTTAGTTTTTTGGTTTTTTCATGGAATACTTTGACTCGTTCACTACTTGACGCACTTTAGAATTCACGACTCGACCCAAAGTGCATGTCTTGACCCAATCATGTTCACGACTCTACCCAGCACATTCACAACTTTGCCTTTGCTTGTTTTTTCTGCCTTAGCTTCTTCTTTGCTGCCTTTTTCTTTGTTAATGGTCTAATGCTGCTCCTTGCCTCAATGCTGCCTTTGTTTCCTTTGATTCTTGCTTTGGAAAAGATTTTGAATATTGAAATCTATGTACAATATGGAAAATTTGCAAATAAAAAGTACATAGTCACCTTGTGATACTGTAAATTATAAGGTTCTAATAGTTACCAGATGCTCTGGGCATGGCTTTCCCTTCTAGTGGCACTGGGCTTCAAAAATATTCAAGGCAACAAAAACCTCTATATATGACCTCTTCTTCCTCTGCAACTTGTTCCAATGGCTCCAAAACATCAAAATATACTAATAATGACTCTTCCTGCACCCAATTTGTTAAAAATTGCCTCAGTTATGACAAAACCAATTTTCCCTACAATTTTGCCTCCAATTTTGGAGAACTGAAGTTATCTCTGACTAAACTTGGAGTTGTCTGCCAAAAATGGTGCTTTTCCAAATCTACCACCATATTAAACTCATCATTAGCAGTTTTATAAGCTATGTTTAGTTTTAATTAACTACACAGTTAAGCATGTTTAGCACTGGCACTCCCCCTGGTCATGCGCTTTGGTCATATGGTGAGGATTTGGCCCCTCTGTTCCTGACACCAAACATAAGGCGCATTTAAATATCATTTCTGTGCATAAAATTTCAAGGATCGGTTCCATGTCCCAATGGTAACGTTGTGCGTTAGGTGGGGGGAGGTCACAGGTTCGAGCCCGCACCTCGACCCCCATTACATGGTTTTTTGCAACGTGGTTGAAAACATTAATTTTATAGGCCATATGGACCATATTAAAATGCCATAGCATTTCGCATACCCACCATATGTGATATATGCCATGCTCCAAACCTTGATATGTCATTCGATATGTTTAATAAATACATTTGTTGTCGAACTTAAGGTTTGTTAAACCATGTTTAATCAAACCATATAATAATTTGTCATAGAAATGTTTAATGATTCAAACTGGGATTATAATAATATATATGTGGAATATTAATAAATATTAAGTTTGAGAATATAATAATAATAAATATAAATATAAATTAGTATAATATATGACATTAAAAATCATATAAAATATTAAAATATAAATATATATAATATATTAAATTCAACCTTAATACATAAAAATAATAATTTCTAGCACATAATATTATGAACCCAAAATTCAACCTTAGGAGGTCATTGGGAAAATTTTACCTTCACAAACCAAACTGGCGAATCCCACAGTGACACATGTCACAGTCCCATTGGATTAAAACTAAAGAAGATTCCTTGAATGTTGATTGGGCTGCCATGTCATCAGCATGTACATGTTCAGCAATTTTTTAATAAAAATTTGCATGTTCTGAAGGGTGATCAATAGACCATAACTCCTTCATCTGAACTCGGTTTTCAACGAAACGAGTAGCGTTGGATTCCTTGTGATGGGTCGATCGCTTTGAATCTAGTTTATTTTAATTCTGATCACTTTCATTTTTGAGCTAAAATATTGAGCCTCTGATCATTCATCCCCACTAAAAGCCTTTTGGACCCCAAAATCTCTCTAATTATTGATTATGTGGATGAGGGTACTGTTCCCTCACCCTTCCAATCTCTACCCACTGAAATTTTCCCAATTTCATTATTTGGAGCTTTTCATAAAAGGTCAAATTTTTCCTTGATTCTTGCGACCTTCTCTTGTTTTCATTGACACCGTCATGTTGCAATATTTCTGAATTTGAAAAACAACAATCTATTCTTGCAGAAACCATCTTCTTCCTACCTTGGTCAACAATCAAAGGAAACTTAGAAACTTTCTCACCTTGCACACTATCACCATTGCCATTTTTAGCTACTTTCTCTTTGTACTTGCGTCGACTCTTGACCAAGTATCTTCGCCATTGCCATGTACCTTTTGGAAACCATAAACCATCATTTGTGGAACCCGTGCCTTCTTTTCCAAGTTGCTTTTTCACTTTCTCTTTTACCTTTACACCGACATCTTGTTTCCAATACAACTCAACACTAATGTTGACTTCTGCAAATGTTTTTCACCTTCTTTCAAAAGGAAACCTGTTAACATCCTGAAACAACTCATTACAAGCATAAGAATCTTTTTAAAAAGTGTGATTAAATACATCTCTTTGTTTGATGATAAAAAATTTCAAGTTTTGACTTGCATTCACTATCCTCCTCATTTCACTTGCATGTACAAGAGACAAACTTTTCTTCTTCTTATGTGCTCTAATTATGTACTCAATACCATCCTTAAACAAGTGGTACTTGTTCTCATGGCGATGAAATAAATCTTTCCTATGATACAAATAAGGACTTCCCAATACAATACCTGATATCTCAAGTGGCACCACATCAAGCTCAACTTTATCAAGAAAGTTTAAGTTAGTGGTGAATATTAGTAAGCACTTCCTTGTAACCTGCAAGTTTTCATTCTTATATATCTAACCCAAAGGATATGGTCTTGGATGTATAATAGTTTCAAGGCCTAGCTGCTTAACCAAATCTTCGGAAATCAAGTTAGTTTGTGGCCCACTATAAAAAAGTGTATCAATCTTGGTATGTTTAGAGACAACTCTAATATGGAAAAGTTCTATTCTTGTATCTTCATCATGAGTATCATTTGAACAATTTGAAATACTAGTGTTTGCAACATGTTTACCTTTCAAACCCATGGCTGTAATTTTTGTCTCATCTCCTAAATCTGACCCTCAGTCTTGTTCAACCATAGCAACAATTTCCCCTTTCTCTTTGGCTTTCAGTCTATCTTCATTATGAGTATCATATGAAATTTTTAATAACTAGTGCTTGCAACATGTTTACCTTTCAAACCCATGGCTATATTTTTTGTCTCATCTCTTGAATTTGACCCTAAGTCATCTTCATATATAGAAATAGTTTTTACCTTCTCTTTAGCTTTCAGTCTATTTGGTTAAAAATTCGGATGAAGGTGCCAACAGTGGTCTTCATCATGGCCAGTCTTTGAACAGTTATTGCAAGTGATTTTTTCCTTCTCTCTTTTTACAGAGCTATTTCTTTTTCCTCTTCCATAAAATTTTACTTTCCCTTTACCCTCACTTTAACCTTTCTCCTTTATGTTTTTTTTCCCCTTGCCTCTAAGTGTGTGGCTTGTACACAAACTTCATCTAAATTTCTTGGGTTAAACGTAATAATAGTATGCTTCAAATATGAATGTAAATCCCCAATGTATTTCAAGGGTGTATCCTGGGAATTCAAGTTTATTCCTAACAGCAAAGCTCTCTTTCTAGACTCCTGGGTATACTCTTGAATTGTTTGACCCTTGAGTTGCTTAAAAATATGCCTACTAATAATAGATTTTTGCATATGCTAATGGATAAAATTTGTTTTTAATGGAAGAAATAAACTAAACCCATGAAATGGATATCTTACCATGGATTCACATTTCCTCTTGAGTCTTTCCTTCCCACCAAACTAGTGTTGATCCTTCTAGCCTTAATGAAGCCAACTGGATCTTTATGTCATCTATATGAAGGTTCTGAATTCTAAAATACACCTCCAATCGACGTATCCAATTGTCAAGCCTCTCTGCATTTACCTCGCCATTGTACATAGGTAGTTCAAACTTAACGTCCAATTTGAGTAATGGAGTTTTTCCCTTTGTGGCTTTTGAGTGAGTGTGAGTGGTCTTTGTGGTGAAAGTGGAAGATGATGCAGATGGGGATGATGAGGATGATGAAGATGGTGTATATGGAGGTGGATTTCCTTTGCTTCCCTTTGAACTCTTCTCTTCATCCTTCTTACCATCTCAAGTTCTTTCTCCAAGTGGAGGCTTAGAACATTCTCTTTCTCTTTCTGTAGTGAATACATCAAAAATGATTTAAACCATTCTATGAATGTCCTTGAAGTCTCTCTTGACATCTTCTTCTTCTGAATGTCCATTAGTCTCTCCAACACCTGACATAATGGCTAAGAATTCAAGCTCAACTTCTGATGCTTGTACCTCTTCAATCAACTCGGCTTCTTGTACAACTTGCACCTCTTCAATCTCAGCTTCTTGAGAAAAAACTTGAGGTTCTTCAAGTGCAACTATGAGTGGAATTTTGGGTGGTGATGATGCTCTTTCAGATATCATTCTTCTGGTCCTAATCTCAGGACTTGCAACCAACAATTTCCCTTCACCTTTCTACAAATTTAACCTTGTTAGCATCACAAATTTGCAACCATTAAACTTGCACAAAACTTCAAGCAACTATTAAGGAAATAACCTTTAGCAACCTGTGCTCTTCAACCTATGCTTTGATACCAACTTGATATGAATTTGAATGTTAGTTTTTTTGTGCTAATTTCAATTTCAGATATAAAACTTATTCACTCATCTTATGCTTGATGTACAAGTTCCCTTGCTGCTTATGTGTGTCAAAGAGGTAATTAAAACTAAATTTTATGCGTGTTTTTGAAAGCATAAAGCATGAATTTAAAACATTGAATAGCAGCAACATAAATAAGAGCAAACTATCACAAACTGAACCATTAAAACAAAGTTTTGATGAATGATTTCACCCCTCCTGAGCTACATCTCCTTGGTCTAGCTTCATATCTTAGGCCTCTGTATTAGCTCAGTTTTTCTCAAAATGTTGTTTACATGGATCAAATGCTCTTGGAACCTATTACAATTATTTTAAAATGTCGAAATATATCATAAATGACTATTTATTTACTCAATTTGGTTATCAGGTGTTTTGAGCATGGCCTTCCCTCCTGGTGGCCCTTGGCTTCAAAAATTTTCAAGGCAACAAGAACCTTTGTATATGACCTATTTTTCCTCCGCAAATTGTCCCAATGGCTCAAAAACATCAAAATATACTAATAATGACTCTTCCTGCACCCAATTTGGTCGAAAATATCCTTAATTATGACAAAACCAATTTTCCCTACAATTTTTCCTCCAAATCTGGAGAATTGGAGTTAACTTCGACTAAATCTGGAGTTGTCCACCAAAAATGGTGCTCTACCAAATCCACCGCCATATTAATATCGTCATTAGTGGATGGATAAGATCTATTTAGTGTTAATTAATTACGTAGTTAACCGCGTTTAGTGTTGGCACTCCCCCTCGTCACACGCTTTGGTCATATGGTGAGGGGTTGGCCCCTCCATTCCCGCCACCAAGCATAAGGCACATTTAAATATCATTTTTGTGCATAAAATTTCAAGGACTGGGCCCATGGCCCAATGGTAATGTGGCACGTTAGGTGGGGGGAGGTCACGGGTTTGAGCCCGGACCTCGACCCCCATTACATGGTTTTTTGCAACGTGGTTGAAAACGATAATTTTATAAGCCATATGAGCTATATTAAAATGCCATCACATTTCACATACCCACCACCACCATATGTGACATATGCCATGCTCCAAACCTTGATATGACATTCGATATGTTTAATAAATACATTTTCCATCGAACTTAAGGTTCTTAAAACCTTGTTTAATCAAACCATACATTAATTTGTCATAGAAATGTTTAATGATTCGAACTTGGATTATATTAATATGCATGTGGATTATTAATAAATATTAAGTTTGAGAATATAATAATAATATATATAAATATAAATTAATATAATATATGACATTAAAAATAATATAAAATATTAAAATATATATATATATATATAATAAATTAAAGCTTAATACATAAAAATAATAATTTCCAGCACATAATATTATGAACCCAAAAATCAACCTTAGGAGCTCATTGGGAAAATTTTACCTTCACAAACCAAACTGGCAAATCCCGCAGTGACACTTGTTACAGTCCCATTGGACTAAAATTGAAGAATATTCCTTGAATGCTTTCTGGGCTGCCATGTCATCAACATGTACAAGTTCTACAATTTTTTAATAAAAATTTGCATGTTCTGAACAAAGATCAACATACCATAACTCGTTCATCTGAACTCGGTTTTCAACGAAACGATTTGTGTTGGATTCCTTGCGATGGACCAGTCGCTTTGAATCTAGTTTCTTTCAATTCTAAGCACTTTAATTTTTGAGCTAAAATATTGGGCCTCTAGTCACAATACCGTGGCTATGATGTGATATTTAGAAAAGGAAATGCTTTCCTTAGACACATCTCCACAGGACAAGTGAAGCATATCGAGGTTTGAGTGAAGAACCTCTACAAATTGGATGTATAATATTGTGCAACATTGAGAACGAAAATAGAGAAGTTGCAGAGCGAATACATTAGTGAATTATGACTTATGAGACTTGGCCATTTGCACCATGGATCTTTAAAGATCATGCAACATATTCTATAGGAATTCCCAAGGGTGAACTAGAGTAGTGAGATACATGCAAAGGGTGTACATTGAGGAAGTACACCAAATCCACCTTTCATGATAAGGACAGTAGAGCACAGCGAGCCTTATTTCCATAGCCATAGGCCCATAAATGCGCCCAGGCAAAAAATGCATGTCGTCAGATTAAAACTGTGGATCATCGTGCGGTGGGAATTCCCTGCCTGGGCGCATTTATGGGCCTATGGCAGTGGAAATAAGGCTCACCGTAGAGCACAAGCATTCCTCTAAAGAGTTCACTCAAATATGTGTGGACCTTTCTCGACAACTTCCATAACCAAGCATAGGTATTATGCTATATTTTTAGATTATTTCTCACGGAAGTGCTATATTTTCTTCATGCAGAAGAAATATCAGATATTTTCCAATTTTTGTGAATTTAAAGCACTTGTTGAGAAATGCACTGGCAGGAAAGTGAAGGCTCTCAGGAGTGATAACGGTGGAGAATATGTGTCAAATTAGTTCAATAACTTTTGAGAAAAATAAAGCATTCGAAGGGAGTTAATAAGACCCCATATTCCACAACAAAATGGGTTGGATGAAAGGAAGAACATAAGCATCATGGGAGCTGCATGGGTGATGTTGCATGATCAGGGTAAATTGTTTCACTTGTGGGCTGAACCATGCAACACAACGGTATATGTGCATAACAGGAGTCTTCATCGGATTCTCAAGATGAGTACACCAAAATAATATTTTTCAGTTAAGAAACTAGATGTGGCACACTTCAGGACCTTTGGTTCATCAGTTTATTATCATGTTTCCAAGGATGCAAGGAAAAATCTAGAGCCAACAACAAAGTTTGGAATATTTGTGGGGTACACCGATACACCGCACAACTATCGTTTTTACCTGCCATCTCACAGGATGACATTTGTTTGTAGACATGTGAAGATAGATGAAGAGAAGGCCATGAAATGTTCCCTTGAGAGGGAGCTTCAGTTGCATGCAAATGAAGAGCTTTTGTCTCCAAAGGAAGAACCTCAGGATGTTGTTAAGTAGCCACAAGAAGATGAGAAAAGAGTGAAAGAACCCACTTATGTAGAGGCATCCACATACAGAAGGAAGTGCACCAAGGAAGATAATAGATTATTTCATGATGCTAAAGAGAATGTGCGATCACCCACATCACAATGTAGGAAGAGGAGGTCACTGGATCAGTACATTGGGTACATGGCTCTGATGATTGAGCTAGTTGAGAAAGAACCATCCTCATTCGAGGAAGCAATGCATAATCTAGTATGATTTGATGCCATTGTAGGGGAATATGATTCCATAGTAAAAAAAAAGTGTATGGGAAGTGGACCCAAGATCAGAGAACAAGTCAGTGGTAGGTTTGAGGTAGATATACAAGGTGAAGTAAGAAACATACAAAATTATTAAGAAACACAAGGCCATATTTTCTTCCAAGGGGTTCACTCAGGTCTAGGGAATTGATTATGAGGAGAAATATGCTTCAGTGGCAAGGTACTCTTCTATCAAATCAATTCTAGCATTTGTAGCACAGATGGGATGGAAGATTCATCAGATGGATGTGAAGACAACATTTCTAAATGGAGTAATTGAGGAGGAGGTGTACATTAAACAACTAGAAGGATTTGATACATTTGGTAGAGAGTCTCATGTGTGTAGACTCATGCAAGCGTTGTATGGATTGAAACAAGCACCTCGTGCTTGGTACACCAAGATCAACAATTATTTCACTATGTTGGGATTCACCAAAAGTGAAGCAGACACAAACCTTTACCATATTGTTGTTGAAGGTAAATGATTGATTATAGTATTATATTTCGATGATTTGATTTTAACTGGTGATGAGAAGTTGATAAAATCTTGCAAAGAGGATCTAGCAAGAGAATGTTGTGTAACCAGCTCCAAAAAGAGAAGAAAAGAGACATAAACGCCTTAGAAATGAGCCACTTCGAGGGGGAAACCTCCAATATATTACATAAATGAACAATTCTTGGATGATACAAATGAACAAAACCTCCTTCTATATATAGGAGTCCATGGGGCCACAATATAATCCTAGTGGGCCACAATGTAATCCTAGCCGACCTAACAATAATAATGTAAGGGCACAATAACAACAATATGGGGGTTACAGGGGTACAATAATAACAATAAGGGGGGCTACACTAACATAATAAGGGGCTACACTATTAATATAGGGACTTAACATGCCCCTCTCCTTCAAACAAGTGTTGTCCTCAATGCTTGATTATTTCTTGATGCTTATGTATAAAATTCTCATCCTCCCATGTGGAATCTTCTACAGGAAAGTTCTTCCACTTGCTGAGATACTCTGAAATTGATCGTACTTGTCGAGTTATTTTTTCTGTGACTGCTTCAGAACTTCTTTCGATGTGATGTTGATATTCTTGTTGTTTCATTAGATTCTGCACCAAAGTTAGGTTATCCTTTGAGAGTTGGAGAACTTGTTGTTGATGCTCGATTTCATCTTCCACTAATTTATCATCCATATTAGCTATTATTTTATCCTTAAAACCATCCAACTTAGCCTCCATTTCTTCTTTTAAACCATCTATGTCATCTTTGGTTGTTCTTCGTAAGATCGAAATTTGTTGCACTTGGTACCGTAATTTTGATATCTCATACTGCAATTCTTCCACTTCATGCATCATAGTATAGATTTCTGAGGGCTTAATGGGTGTTTAATTCTTTTTAGGAGGCATTTCAGAATGCAATACTGAAATATATGCTCAATAGGCCCTTCGAATCACTTCAAACTGATTTTTCAAACAAGATTTATGCAATTCAGGAAAAACAATACACACCTTTTACTTGCTTTGAGGAGCTCGATATTGAAATTGAACTATTTCTGTAATTGAAAATATTCAATATCTGAAATTCAGCCCTGTAGTATCCCTCTGAAGCTTTTTTCAAATGCCACAGGTCTGATCTAATTTGGATTCCCCAAGATAAAGTTGTGTCCAATCTCCCACAATGACCTAATTTTGGACTGGTTCAATAGAGCAAACTTGTAGTACTTTCCATGTGTCACTGTTTCATCCTTTGTCTCTGAAATTGATAGCCAAGAAACTACAGTCTACGTACTTGTGACCACTTTTTACGGCACTGCAATCCGATGCCCAGAGAGAGAGTTATTGAACTTTTCCCACGATCACCTCTTTGAGATGAAATTCAGGAGCCTGAAAAAGCACTACCTTCCACAGATCATATCTCCAAAAATATTGCGAACCAAGCTCTGAAATTTTTTGAAGAATTTACTTAGGATTTTAGCTTCGCACCATATGAATTTTAGATTCTGAACCTTCGTAGAAAAAAATTTATAGCACAAATGCCACGATGACATGTTTAGGAGCCTAAAAAAAACCTAACTTCCACAGATCATATCTCCGAAAATATTGCGAACCAAGCTCTGAAATTTTTAGAAAATCTTCCTCAGGATTTCGGCTTCGCACCCTAAAAATTTCAGCTTCTGAAACTGCGTAGAAAAAACGTTATAGCGAACATGCCACGATGACCTGTTTGGAGCAGCGAAACCCTAGAATCCAAAGCTCTGATAGCAAATGTTGTGTAACCAGTTCCAAAAATAGAAGAAAAAAGATATCAACGCCTAGAAATAAGCCACTTCGAGGGGGAAACCTCCAATACATTACATAAATGAACAATTCTTGGATGATACAAATGAACAAAACCTCCTTCTATATATAGGAGTCCATGGGGCCACAATATAATCCTAGTGGGCCACAATGTAATCCTAGCCGACCTGACAATAATAATGTAAGGGCACAATAATAACAATATGGGGGTTACAGGTGTACAACAATAACAATAAGTGGGGATACACTAACATAATAAGGGACTACACTATTAATATTGTAGGGGAATATGATTCCATAGTAAAAAAAAGTGTATGAGAAGTGGACCCAAGATCAGAGAACAAGTCAGTGGTAGGTTTGAGGCAGATATACAAGGTGAAGTAAGAAACATACAAAAGTATTAAGAAACACAAGGCCATATTTTCTTCCAATGGGTTCACTCAGGTCTAGGGAATTGATTATGAGGAGAAATATGCTTCAGTGGCAAGGTACTCTTCTATCAGATCAATTCTAGCATTTGTAGCACAGATGGGATGGAAGATTCATCAGATGGATGTGAAGACAACATTTCTAAATGGAGTAATTGAGGAGGAGGTGTACATTAAACAACCAGAAGGATTTGATACATTTGGTAGAGAGTCGCATGTGTGTAGACTCATGCAAGCGTTGTATGGATTGAAACAAGCACCTCGTGCTTGGTACACCAAGATCAACAATTATTTCACTATGTTTGGATTCACCAAAAGCGAAGCAGACACAAACCTTTACCATATTGTTGTTGAAGGTAAATGATTGATTATAGTATTATATTTCGATGATTTGATTTTAACCGGTGATGAGAAGTTGATAAAATCTTGCAAAGAGGATCTAGCAAGAGAATTTGAGGTGAAGGACATGGTACTCATGCATTATTTCCTCGATTTGGAATAATGGAAAGGAGATGGGGAGCTATTTGTCTCTCAAGGCAAGTATTCCAACAAGATACTGAAGAATTTCCACATGGAGAGTAGCAAACCCGTGGACACTCTTCTAGTAGGAATTTGGAGGAAAGAGGCCGCCACTTCAGGTGAAGAGGTGGAGGCCACTATTTATAGGCAGCTTGTGGGTTCACTTATGTACTCGGTGAACACACGATCAGACATGTGTTATCCAGTTAACCAGCTTAGTCAAACAATGGTTAAGCCAACCAAACTATACTGGAAGGCGACTAAACATGTGTTGAGATACCTTAGAGGTGCTACTTAGTATGCTCTTTGGTACAAATGGACAGAGGGTGTTAGAAGCTTCAAGGCTTCATAGATGTAGATTGGGCGGGTAGTCCATCGGATCAAAAGATCACTTCAGGAGGATTCTTCAGTATTGGGTCAACAATAGTTTCTTGGTACAACATGAAGCAGAGATCAGTTGCACTCAGTTCAACACAAGCATAGTACATGGCTTCTATTCAAGCAGCTTGTGAGGTTGTCTGGATGAGGAAGATTCTTGTTGGGTTATTTGGTCAAATGTTGGATCCTACTGTGATTTATTATGACAATCATAGTTGTATCAAACTCTCTAAAAATCCATTTTTTCAAGATCAATTTAAGCATATGGACATCCAATACCACCTTCTACGATATTGTGTGCAGAGGCATATTATGTTGTTGGAATACATTCCTACAAAGGAATAGGATGCAAATATTTTGACAAAGGTATTTCTAAGAGGAAAATTCGAATTCCATAGAGGCAGGATTGGGGTATCTGATAACCCCTTTCTTGTTGAGAGGGAGTGTTGAAAATGGCAACAAGAAAATCCTAATTTAATTTTTCCTTAAATTAAATTAGGAGAAAATTGTAATTCCACATCACAAGACAACTTGTACGAGTTAACTAAGTTATTTTCGCTTAGTTGGTTTAGTTAATTCGAGTTGAGGGCCTAACTTGAGTCATGTAGAGTGAATCCTAAAATTTAGGAGGCTAGGGTGAGTTTAATTTGAGTTTTAATAATTTAATTCAGCTAAACTGAGTTAAGTCAATTAAACTAGTTCCAATTGTTGGAGGAACTAGTAGGAGATCTAGCAATGGGGTCAACTTCAATGTTCAACCAGTTAAGTGATAAATCAACCATAATTAACTCATGGATGCATGAAATACAAGTTAGCCAGTTGATATTGGAATTCAAGGGTAGTGTATTATCACTTGTATAATTATCCAAGTTGTACAGGTGGTGCATGCAGTCAAAGAAGGACCTATAGGGATTGCATAGTTCATGATGGGGATTTCCCTAATTAATAGGGGGTTAATACCATGAGAAATAGCGCAAGGAAATAGGAGCTTGGAAGGAAACAAAATTTGCTAAGTGTTGGCTAGAGTCAGCTTGTGAGGCAATGAGATAGAATATACTCATACAAAGATTGTTCATGAAGGAGTTATGACAAGTGGCTTTCCCTAAGATATATCTTCGTGTTATGTGTGTTAATTGATTCATGTCACATTTTTATGATATTGCTTCTAAATCATGAATTTCTGTCTGCAGACGAGTAGAGTAGATTTGAGTCTTATGTTTTAGAAAATTACATAAGCTGTGTTGAATCTACAATTAAAATATACATATATAAAATTTTAAAGAGAGATCTTATTACACACATAGGCATGGAGCGATAGGGAAACATCCATTAACTCAAGAACAAGCCCTACATTTTAACATAAAAGAAAAAAGGGAGTTTGAATATAAGGAACATGAATAACGTATGCATCCACATAGTAAATCCCAATGGAAAAGCGACATTAGCATATTGATTGTATCTCTTTTTGAAACCAAATGTATATGAAATGAAAGAAAAAATCTAAAATCTAGATGTTGATGTCAAGAAGATGAGGGCCTCATGTCATAACAAAATGATTCCAAACTAATCAAATAATAAATGGCATTTAAAATATGCTTATCAAGAGATCATTTTGGATGTTTGGGTAACAAATAAAATTCTTTGTGAACAAATTGATAAATACAGAAGGTCTCTGCTTATTACGAAAAAAGAGAACGATAAATATACTAAGTAAAAAATTTATGGCAAATTTATAATGAAAATTGAGAAAATTTTGACAAATTCATGTATGTGGGTTTTTTCTCACATGCCTAAAGCCTTAAGAGATCCCTTATACCACATGATAAGCATGAAAAGAAGTGGAACAAAATTTCATCAAAATTGAAAACGAAGCAACATTAGGGTTACCCAAAAGAGGGTGTGAAAGAAACTATATGACGTTTTGAAGTTGGGTTAATAATTCTGTGAGGCCTCAATATATTAAACGAATAATTTCATAAAGCAAGTCAATAAGAAAATAACCACTACAATTAAACCCTAATAATGTTCATTTAACAAATTAATTAACCAAAGAGTGATAAAAATAATGATATGGTAGTCATAACTAAGGGAAATGTTGTATGCCATAAAATGCAAGCTCGGAGTTCCGGACCTCTAGAGCTTAAATTCGGAATGCACAAGAATTGAATTCATGTCATCAAAGCTAGGAAGATGCGATTGTAAGTATATTGAACCAGAAACACTTTTCCAAGCTTATGAAGAAGTACAAAACTACCAACCATGGGACCAGCTATCTTGATACATTTGCATGCAAAATGAAGGAGGAAGATAACACAGGAAATCAAACATAGAAAAGTCCATAGAGGAACGAAATGTATTCATTTCGACATACTTGGCGTGCAAGAGAGCTACAATTCTTATAAGCGACGTCCTCCAGACAGTGTAATCCAACCCAAGACATGGTGAAAACCCTAAACAATAAAATTGGTTTGTAAAGAAAAGAGGGGTAAAAGACCAAGAAATGTTTGGTAGCATCGAATAGTTTTAGAAATGACCAAGAATCAGATGCACAACTTTGAGGTGGTGGAGTAAATGCAAGAGAGATGGTCGAACAGGTGCATTAACAAATCTGAACATCGAAAATGTGCCAACTTTGGAATAGCGTAGTGGAATGTCGATGTGAAGGGACCTTTCATCAGGACCTTTGCAATAGTCAAGAAATACATGGTAATTACATAATAAAATTGGCCAATCAAAATTATGGAGGGGAGCCAATTGTGTTGCCACACATCCCTTCCAAATCAACTATAAAACTTATCATTAATACAGTCACATAATTAGAATCTTGACAAATCCAATGGAGATTTGATCGATAAGCGCCACAATAATATCACGCAGTTAAAACCATTTTTCGGTGAATACAAAATGAAAACCCGACAATATCAACTCAAGCCACAAAAATCTCACATAACTATGAATTATATGATTTGAGCTTTAAATATTTCGAATGGCCAAGTCATACGTTGTATATTCCACTGATATTTCCAAACCAAACATTCATTCAAGCGAAGAGCATAACCATCAACATATGCATATAAATGTCATGGTGTCACAACCATAGTTAGCAACCTTTAGACATATAATTCAACCACGAAAATGCCTTCATAATCCCACACGTAATCACAATCATAACTCGTGCGTAATCTCTAATATATAACTTATGTTTCAAAGTCCATTTATGCCCATAACATATCAATATGAGTCATAGAGGTGCACATCATAGATATATATAGTTTAACACATCAAGATTCAAATTTACTATATTTTCCATAACCAAATATCACCAAGTAACCATAACATTGTGCTGAGATTAATTGTTTATGCCACTCCTAACCAACATATGCAACTTTAATCTTGTATTTAGGACGTGTTTAATATGCATATTTGAATATTTGTATGCAAACCAATAATCATCCAATTGACCATTCTTTGCATGAATTCAGGGTTATAATATGTTATAGCAAAAGAGGTTTCTTTCCCACCTCATAGGTCTCAACGGATAACCAATAATAATGAATACTTGTGTTTGACACACAATGGTTTGTGAATGGGATTAATGTTGAATATCGTTAACGGGTGGGATTGTGTTGATGGCGTTTCTATGACAAGTGTCTTCCATACCCATCAGAGCTAAGCGTTCCATGTCTGTGAAGCTGACTTCTTCTCCCATTTGGATATCCTCCTCGAGCTGAGAGCTGGTTTGCTCATGTAGGATTGTGGGTTCTACCTCCATCTAAGATTTTTTTTTGCCTTCGGTATTCTATTGCTCTGATTTTCTTGACTGATTGATTTTGGCAGGTTCTTGCAAAGGTTGTTGGGGTCCTTCTGGAAGGTCTCCCAGAATCTTGAAGTGTGAGAATAATGCAGAAATAGAATTAGTTTTGAGTGGTTGAACGAGAGTGTTTATTTAGGAATTGGTTGCACATATTTAGGTTTGTTTCCTCTTCTTCAGGAAGATTAGGTGAGTGCAATTTCCTATATAAGAGTGATGTAATCGAGCAATTAAATTCATTGATTTGAGTGAGCTTTGTCTCACGTTTTCTGGTGTTTCTTCTGTGCATTTGTTTTAATTTGGTATCGGAGCTGTTTTGTCTGCGCCTCTCTCCTCTTCGCGGGCAGTGAATGAATCTGCCATTAGAGTGTGCGCAGTGTGAAACTGAGTGCGCCCGACTTGTGTGAAGTTGCCAGCGTTGTGTTGTGCGTTGGAACAAAACATTGTTTTGTGCGTTGGAACAAAACTTCAATTGGTTCCTGCCAGATTTTGCCAGCGTGTGAAATTTAAACAGAGGTGAACATACATTGCTGCGTTTTTGTTTTTGGGTGCTGCATTATTTTGTTTTTGGGTGCCACTTGCTGCTCCCTCCTTCTCGGCGTGCAGCCGGAAGAGCCATCGACCCAGCAGAAGAGCCATCGACCCATTCTATTGACGGATTGCCGGATCGAGCGTGGAGTTTGTGTGCCAGCGTGAATTCAGATTGGTCGAGTTATTGATGTGCGGATTGGTCGAGTTTTTTTTGCAGAGCAGAAACCTGTTTGCGTGCTAGCGTGAATTCGGATTGGTCGAGTTATTGCTGTGCGGATTGGTCAAGTTTTTTTGTAGAGCAGAAACCTGTGTTCGTTGCATGAAGCACATGTTCGATTATGTTCGATTGTGCTGTTCAATTGTTTTAATAAGGTTCGTTTTTTTTTTTTTTAATTTCTGAGTGATTCCCTTACCGTGACAGCGATTTCAAATTTGTACGCCATCTCAAACAGATTCTGTGGCAGCAGTAGTTGTCACCCTGGAAGCAGTCAAAGCCTGCCAATAAAAATAAGTCAAAGCCTGTTTTTTATTATTTTTATTAGAGCAAGAATTTCATACATGTTTGTTATAAGAAGCAAACACCATTTTAGTGCAAAGGAGAAAGTGTTGGTTAGAGGTTATTTAGTTAAAAAAAAAAAAAAACCTTTTTAAAGGATATTTTTTGGATTTTATTATATGAAGCTTGTGGCTTCATTGGTAATTTATTGAAAATTAATTTGTCCTTGTGCGCTTTAAGACCAAGGTGTGCATAAAATTCATTGGGCTTTAGAAGCTAGTCATTATTGTTGAAATGGCTAATCCTCTTGCCGATTCCTATTTAAATGAATCCACCAAGGTGAAAATTATGTAAATTGGAAATTTAAGCTCATAACAGTTCTGGAGGCATACAATCTCTGGACAATTGTCAAAGGTGACGAGCCCAAGCCTACACCTCCTGCTGCCACTCAAGATTGGGATAAGCGTGAAATGAAAACAAAGGTGCTGCTACGCATGTCAGTGAAGGACAATATTATTCCTCACATTCGGGACTGTGAAATTTCCAAGGTGACATGGGACACTCTCAAAGGTTTGTATGAAACAACTAATGCAAACCGTATTTTATTTTTAAAAACAAAGCTGCTATCTATCAAAATGGAAGCCAATGAAAGCATTAGCAACTTTGTTTCCCGAATTAAAGACTTGAGTGATAAGCTTGATGATATTGGTGAAAAAGTGTCTAGTACAGACTTGGTAACTATTGCTTTAAAGGGGTTAGTCCCAGACTATAAAGTCTTTATTTCAGCTCTCTCAGCTAGACCAACACCTGCTACATTTGAAGAATTGGCTGGAATTCTTCTTCAAGAAGAAGAGCGAATGAAATTTTTTGAACTGGAGTCAAATGGTTCTGATTTGGCTTTGACTGCAAGAGGAAAAAGACCATTCCGAGGGAGACCATGGGACAGAAACAGATGTCGGTTTCAAGCAAAACAGAAAGGTATGACACCTCTTGATTCTTATGTTAAGAGGAACATTGAATGTGTTTATTGTGGAAAACCTGGACATCTGGCTAAAGATTGTTATAGAAGAAAGAATAATGAATCAAATCAAAGACATAGAAGGCATAATGGAAATTTCATAAACAGAGACACCTCAGTGACTGATGGATTTAAAAATCTTAAGTTGTTTCTTTCTGATGCTGCATTGTCTGCTGAAACTGATGATGAGAATGCTTGGTTCATAGATTATGGTGCATCAGCGCACATGACTTGTAATAAAGAATGGTATGATAAATATTATGAGAAATCTGATGGCACACACATTTACCTAGGAGATGACAGGTCACTTAAAGTTCAAGGCTATGGCATAATAAATGTGTACTTACCTAATGGACAAATGCGACAGATTCATAATGTGATGTATGTACCTGCTCTCAAAAAGAATTTGATATATGTTTCCACTATCACTGATAATCATTTAAAAGTGGAATTTGGTAAATTGGGGTGTATTGTGAAAGATGTTCGGGACCACTACATGGTTGTTTCTACAGGTACCAGGGTTGGAGGATTATATAGATTGGATGTGACAGTGAAGCGTCATGTTGCATTGACATCCAAAGAGACATCGACAGCAGAATTATGGCATCACAGGTATGGGCACCTAAATTACAATGATTTATCGTTGTTGCAAAGGAAATCAATGGTTGAAGGTATTCCTGTTATGAAGTGTGAACATTTACCATGTGAAGCTTGTGCACTTGGTAAGCAGCATAGAGAAGAGTTTCCTATTCATATCGAGAAACGACAGTATGATATACTTGAATTAATTCACACTGATGTATGTGGACCTATGCAAACTAGGTCTCTTGGTGGTGCTTCATACTTTGTTATTTTTATTGATGATAGATCTAGGTATACCTGGGTCTATTTCATTCGAAGGAAAAGTGACATATTTGAGTATTTTAAAGAGTTTCGAACTATGGTTGAAAAGCAAACAGGTAAGTACATTAAAATACTCAGATCTGATCAAGGGGGTGAATATAAGTCAAATGCATTTAACAGCTATTGTAAATCTAATGGGATTAAACAACAGTTCACAGTACCACATACCCCTCAGCAAAATGGTGTTGCTGAGCGATGGAATAGAACCTTGGTGGAATTTGCTCGTACTATGCTGCAAGGTAAGAACATCTCTAATGGTTTCTGGGCAAAAGCCATTAACACAGCTGTTTATTTGAAGAATCGATGTCCCACTAAGCAATTAGTTTTTCAAACTCCTTTTGCGGTTCTTCATGGTTATAAACCTAATGTGAGTCATTTCAGAGTCTTTGGATGTACTGCTTTTGCTCATATTCCTAAGGCTAACAGAAGAAAACTTGATGCCAAGTCAATCAAGTGTGTTTTCATTGGGTATTGTGCGGATCAGAAAGCCTATAAATTGTTTGATCCAAGTTCCCATAAACTATTTGCAAGTCGTGATGTGTTGTTTCATGAGCAAGCTGATAAAAGTAATACAAAGAATGATGCATGGCATATATCTAATGATGCTCATGTCAAACTTGATACTTTGATTAAGCAGGAACAGGAACAGGTACAAGTACAGGTACAGGATCAGGATGAGAGCAGTATGAGCACATCCAGCAACAGTGAGTCATCACGAGAGGGTGATTCACCTCAAAGCCGAAGAATCATGGATGGAACACCCACAGGCATTGAAGCACCAAGAAGGTCAACCCGACAAACTCAGCTTCCTGCAAGGTATAGAGATTATGCCTTAATGTCTAATATAATGAATGTTGTTGAACCAATTGATTATGAGCAAGCTAAACAACATGAACAATGGATAAATGCTATGAATGATGAGTATGCTTCTCTTATGAAAAATCAAACATGGGAATTAGTGGAACTTCCTGAAAATAAAGTTCCAATTGGAAGCAAATGGTTGTACAAATCGAAATTTAAAGCAGATGGTACAATTGATAAATTTAAGGCAAGATTAGTAGCAAAAGGATATGCTCAACAGGAGGGAATTGATTATGAAGACACTTTGCACCAATAGCTAAGTTGAATACAATTAGATTACTGATTGCCTTAGCCACAAAACATAATTGGAATATACATCAATTGGATGTCAAATCTGCTTTTCTAAATGGTGATTTAAAGAAGAAAGTTTATTTGGTTCACCCTGAAGGGTTTGTCAAACAGGGACATGAGCATCTAGTCTGCAGGTTAAGAAAAGCATTATATGGTTTGAAACAGGCGCCGAGATCATGGTATGTAAAGATTGATACCTTCTTTCTTCAGAATGGATTTGTGAAAAGCAAAAATGATCCTAACTTGTATGTTAAGAAAGATGAAAAAGGAAATGTTGATTTAATATCTTTGTATGTGGATGATATCATTATCACAGGCAGTGCTCACAAGTTAATTGAAGAAATTAAAGTTCAGTTGTCACAGGAATTTGAAATGAAAGATTTGGGTGAATTGCATTACTGTTTAGGAATTGAGGTATGGAGAGAGCCTGGTAAAACTTTGATCACTCAAAGCAAATATACAAAGGAAATTCTTAAAAAGTTCAATATGAGTGATTGCAAAGCTATGTCAACTCCCTTAGAACAAAATGCAAAGTTGTACAAAGAAGATGGAACTAAAGAGGCAGATGGTACATTATATCGTCAGTTGGTGGGAAGTTTGAACTATCTCACCACTACCAGACCAGACATTGCATACTCAATCAGTATCCTTAGTCAATTCATGGCTAAGCCTTCAGGAAATCACTGGAATGCTGCAAAGAAAGTTCTCTGATACTTAAAGGGAACAATGAATTTAGGTATTATGTATATTGATGAATCTGATGTTGCACTGACAGGTTTTTCTGATTCAGATTGGGCAGGAAATCCAGATGACAGACGATCTACCTCTGGCTATGCATTTCATATTGGATCAGGGGTTGTATCTTGGAGTAGTAAGAAACAACCAACTGTTTCTTTATCATCAACAGAATCAGAGTACAAAGCTTTGACCAATGCCACCTGTGAAGCTATTTGGTTGCGGAGAATTCTTGCAGATCTTGAAGAGGCGCAAAGTGGTTCAACATGTATCAATTGTGATAATCAGAGTGCTATCAAATTAGCACATAATTCAGTTTACCATGCTAGAACAAAACACGTTGAGTTACAGTACCACTTTGTACGTGAGAAAATTGAGTCGAATGAAATTGAATTAATATTTTGTAATACCAAGGATAATATGGCTGATATATTTACTAAGCCCCTTGGTAAAATCAAATTTTAAGTTTTTAGAAGTCAATTAGGTATTGTAGAAAATCCATTTCTCCATTAAGGGAGGATGTGAGAATAATGCAGAAATAGAATTAGTTTTGAGTGGTTGAACGAGAGTGTTTATTTAGGAATTGGTTGCACATATTTAGGTTTGTTTCCTCTTCTTTAGGAAGATTAGGTGAGTGCAATTTCCTATATAAGAGTGATGTAATCGAGCAATTAAATTCATTGATTTGAGTGAGCTTTGTCTCACGTTTTCTGGTGTTTCTGCTGTGCATTTGTTATGCCTCTTCTTACTAGGGATTTTAGTGAACCCATCTGCATCCACTGACTTGTTGTCCTTGGGTTTTGGTTTCAGATCATTTAGAGGGTAGTCTCTGAAGAGATGCCTGTGTTGGTGGCATTTTCTGCATCGGAAAGGCCCATGCTCGTAGTCCAGGGTTTGGAACCAAACTTCGTCTTCTGATGGAGCCTGCTATGTTCATGTAGACGTACATCTTAACATAAGATGTGTAAAAACGTTGCTTGGTTTGCTCTAAGAGGCATACGAATTTTCCTAGCTTATTGTTGATTTTTTTAAGAGTCTTTGGATCCCAATATTCGTACGACAACGAATACATGCGGATCAAGACAAGGGCTCAGGAGAAGTCCTCTTTATCTGAATTAAACCTTGTCGTCCATTTGCACATGTGTAAGCCTGCTAAGTTAAAGAAGTACATGCCTCCTTCCAGTACCGCTTTCAGATCCTCCTATCTTGAGAAAATCACCGTGAAGAAGCCCACAGAGGAGGCGATCATAAGCGATTGGTGGGTTGGAGGGGCTATCCCTGCACCCCCTCCGCCCTCTCCCTGGGTGGCCATTGAAGTTTTGCAGCCCAATGAGAGAAGGCGAGGCAACGATTCAGAGAAGGGTTTTGGAGAATTGAGGTATCCAGGTGCAACGTATGGTTGCAAAGCGGTGCATCACAAAGTCGACTCTGAGCATTAATCATAGGCATAAAAAAACTTTTTATTATTATTATTATTTTGAAATCAGAACTTTCATTAAACTAACGACTATATTCCTCTTATAATTAATCACAAATTAAAAAACATGTTTCAACAAAAACTTAAAAAACAAAAATAATAATACAGAAATGAGTGCTCCGCTTTCTATCTGCACAGTAGAGCGATCTATCGGTATGTTACATCGAGAAAACATGGTGAGCCGAAATTGGGATTGGTCGTTAGGCTTTGCACCTCCAGTTTTAAGTTTTAGTGAAAAGTTAAAATTTTTGTTCTCTAGCAAAAAGTTAAAATCCCCGTCGTCTGGTCCCGTAGCTCAGTTGGTTAGAGCATTGGTCTTATGGCAACGAATAAGAGCAAGCCGAAGGTCGCGGGTTCGAGCCCCGCCGGGACCATCGTTTGCCTGCTGTTTATTTTTATAGATTTTTATGGGAATGCCAATTCTCATAGATTTTTCACTATGCAACTCATGTGGTATTGCATTTGCATTATAATCATATATTCTCTTTGAAAAATGCATTTGCTAATTGTATATTTTATGACTCTAATATTATTGTCTAATGTCAATTTGTTCTGAGGGCAAGATGAGGTACGGAGAAAATGAAATATTGTCTGATGTCAATTTATTCCGAAGTTACAACCAGATGAGGTATCTACTTTACTGATTTTATATTTTTTTATGGTTAGAGTTTGGAATATTGGCTGACCCTCAAAATCGGATTACCCTAGTAAAATTGGGCAAAGACATCATAATGTTTCAAATTATGTAAAATTAATATTTTATACTGAAAGATATATTGTTTAACAGACATCTTAATGTGTTGGTGTAGTCAGTTTTAAAGAAACAAAAGATAGTTGCGAAGTTTTTTTCTTTCAAGAGAAGCCTTTTACAATATAAAATAAGGGAAATGTATAATTGTTTCCATATTCAACATAGAATTTGACATTTCATAGTTACAAAAAAAATTAATCACACAAAAATATAAAAAGAAAGAGAACATTTTACATTGATTGAAGAGACTTTTTAGAACATCTTTATGTTAATCCCAGATTCTCTTTATCTAATATGCATGGAGCAAAGTTAATGATTGCCTTTGGTTGTTGTATCTAGAAAATCTGCCATCACTTAGGAGACTTTTAATAACCCAGAATGATAGAAATATATAATTCTTTTTATTTTTAGTATGGAATTAACACATAATATTTACAAAAATTATAAATAATAAAGGAATATTTCAAATACAAACCATAAATGAAATATTTTAATATCATCTTTATATACACATATACGTACATATTTATAATAAAAGTAAAACTATTTTTTATTGTATTAAAGGACACTTGTTATGATGATAGATAAGGAAGATGGCTAATTTTTTTTCATACTTGATATAAAATTAATATGTAACATTTAAAAAAAACATTTAAATATTTGTAATAAATAAAATATTTTAATATCTATTTTTTATATATAGTTGTGTCATTTTTCTATATTTAATTGGCTTGTAACATTTAAAAAGTAATATTTAAAAAAAAAATATCAATCTTAACTACAAATCTATGGGTTGGTTTTTGGGTGTTTGAGAATCTTATGTGACGAGGGTTTACTTTTCTGTGTGGGTATGAGTATTTGTTTAATGGTGTTGGGGAATGGGTCCTCTGTAGAGGTTAGGGTTTACTTTTCTGTGTGGGTCTTAGTATTTGTTTAATGGTGTTGGGGAATAGGTCCTCCGTAGAGGTTGTTGTGACCTATATTCAACACTCAGATGCCTCATCCACGTCTAAGGTTTGTATTACGAGTTTTGGGAATGATTTAGTGGTTAGGAGCTCTGGTTCTATGGTGGATGTGTCTAGCTTTACCTCTTATTTTTTTGTAGGTAGAGGTATTTATAGTAGTTTCTCCAAGTGTATCCTCCTAGTCTCAGTCATGTCGCCAAGACAACGAATGCATTGTAGGCGGGGGGTAGTCACATGCATGGGTAGAGAGGAGTGAGACTCTTCACTCATGACTCAACTGCCACTTACTTCAATGTAGTTTTGATGGAAACAAGGAAGGATATATGTAAATTGGAGATTCAAGTTGGGGTGGAGAGACAATCCCACTCTAATTCAGAAATCATTGTGGATATGTCGACTTCGATTCGTGACCCTAGGCACACTAGGGAAGGAAGAAACAATATCTAAATTGTGTGGCCTTACATTGACAAATGAAGACTTTGTTGGGATTGATCCTAAAAGACAAGCAAGTGGAGAGGTATAATGTCCTCACCACCTTGGAAGACATAAAAAGGATGCTCCAAATCAACGCTTTTGCTTGGATAGGATTGATTCTCGCCTTGCTCATGTGGAGGGGCATATTACATGTGAATTTGACAATGGGGACTTACCAAATCTACCAGGTTCGAGCGTGAGAATGTTAGTGGCGATTTCGCCCTTAGATAATGATTAAAGTTTCTCCTTGTTTGTTTGCTTTGCAGTTCTATGTCCTCTAAATTTTGGTTATGCCGAGTCAAAATGACTTTTGGCTTTATGATGTATTCAATTTATAGTAGTATATGTGTTGGATATGGCATATTGTTGTGTTTTATGATTTTTTTAACTAATGTTGTATGGAGAAATGCAAACCTACTAATGTCAGGAGTAATGGTTTGAGAGGATTAAATCTTCAAAGTGTAATCTAGCAAAACTATGTAATCTTGTTTTTTTAACAATACAAGTATTAATTTACGAAAAAAAACCTACAAATGCGTTGCTCTTCAATTTAAGCAAAATATTTCACATCTACTTTCAATTATTTTAAGAAAAATGAAAACAAAAAAGGATCTTATAATTAAGACATTGATGTGATATCCAATTCAATATGAATATATGTATTTCTTTTTTATATTTAATATAAAGTTGAAAACCATAATTTTTTTTTATAATTAAAATATTGATATGGTGTGCTACTCAATATGGGGATATATAAGGTTTTTTTTGCTTAATATAGAGTTGAAAAATATATTTTAAAATTATTAATAATAAAATATTTATTTAATTTTATATTGAAAAATAATTTGATGAATTATTTTTTAATAATGTAGTGAAAAACAATTTTGTGTATTAAATTGGTTGATAATACACTTAAATAATAATATTAGTATTTTTACATAACGAAGTGTTTTTATATTTCATATGAGAAATATGCCTGGTTTGATCCTCAAGGCAACGCCAACCCTTAACAACAAGGCTTGAAACCATAACACTAGAGAGAATTAACATATTTTAACACTAACTTAAAGTGTCTCTCCGACTTCACGTTAAACTAGCTTTTAACCATTGAATATATAACAATATTAGTATAGTATAAAAATAAGTAATATTAGTATAAAAAAAATATATATTATATATTGATATAAAAAAAAATATATTGAAGTAACCTAAAGTAAAAATATATATGATTAGAATATTATGAAAATACATAAATAAAATATCTACAAAGGTAAATACAATTAAAACAAATATGTAATCAACGTATATTATTGATAGATTATTTAATAAAATATATTACTTCAAACTTGATTGTCTAAATAGTTAAACCTGAACCATTTTAACTCCAAATAGATCATTCATACATAAATAAATAAGAAAATCAAACTCATTAAGGTATAGGTATTTTCGAAGTTTCCCACATTAACGAATTTGATCTCCTTAATCTTTAATGAATCGGAATTTAAAATAAATTTATATTAAATTTAATCTAATTAGATTTTAGGATATTAGTAATTGTTATTATTATAAATGATGATAATTATAAATGATAATTTTCTTTCATTTCCATTTCGATTGAGCACATTTGCATTCATAGCCTGCTCACGTTTTGTTCCGACAGTTCATTTCTTTCCCTATAATTTCCTTTAAAATCATTTTCCGTTTTAATATTCCTGTGGGTTAAACAAACGCACATAATACTCATTAACAGTTAACTCCTTCACCAAATCCATTTCAAAACTGACCTATAATCTAATTCAACTCCCCTCTCACAGATCTTTATACTTATGGCACAAACTGCCCTCGCAAAAGCATTTCGCCTGGCTGTGAAACCGAAGATACACCGTTCCTCTCCTTTCGGCGTTCCTTTGCGCCACGGGTGCAATTGCTAGTTTTAATATTTTAATGAAAATGAAAAAAAATAATATAGAATTATTATCATTCAACATGTAAATAAATTTCTACAAAATAAAGTGCATAAATAAATGGACAAAATATATTCATTTATATGAATGATAAGCTTTGTCACTCTACTTTCACTGCGCCACAATTATAGGGGGATCCAAGGCCCCCTCGCCTTCCCCCCTCTCACCAATCAAGCCAAAATCATATATTTTTAACACCCTCGTTTTAACTTGGCTGAAACTCAGAAGTCAAAGCCCTCTAAGTTTGTAAAAAAATGGATAGTATCCCTAATGTGCAAGTTAACCCAGGAAAATCGAGGTCAACGGTTATTAGTCTGCTGAAAAGAGGATTAGTCTGGCAATTCATGGGAATATGACCATCTCCCAGAATGCTTTCACAGTGGGTGGATAGAACTTGGATGCTAATGATCAAAGGATAGATAGATTGTGCTTTCTGCAGAAAGGGTTTCTTCACATTCTTGTTTGAAAAGAAGGAAGAAAGGGATTCAATTTTTAGAAGCAGCCACTATTTTATGGGGGCTCAAGGGCTTTATCTTGATAGATGGACCCTTTACTACAATCTTGAAAATGATGTTCCTTTAGCCATATCAATCTTGGTTAAGCTTCCTCTTTTTTTGTTGCATTGTTAGAATGATGAGACACTCGAGAGTATTGGAAATTTTATGGCTAGATTCATTAACAAGGTTGAACCCAAAGACTCAATGTTTGATTTTGCATGAATATATGTGGAAATCGATCTTGGGAAGAGGCTCTCAAAAGCAATCCAATGACTCAATGTTAGCTTTTGCGTGAATCTATATGGAAATTGATCTTGAGAAGGGGATCTCGGAAGCAATCCAACTCTCTAGATAACTAGTCATTCATTCAACTGGTGGATTATGAACAGATCCCATTCAAATGCAACCATTTTCATGATTATGGGAACTTTAAAAATTTTCCCTAAGTCATAATAAATCAAAAGAAATAAGAAGATGGGGGTCAATGGAAAACATAAGAAAGGAAAAAAGGAAAATATCATAAAAATAACCAAAGAGGGAAAAGCACACTAATAAAGTGTTGTCTTCTCCTCCAAAAAAGTCACATGCAAATTAGGGTTTAGCTTCTGGCATGGTTTCCAATCCAAATATAGTTGGAAACAAATTCGTTGTGCTAGAGTCAGGGTTGGAAGATGGAGAAATTACGTTGAATGAAGTAATGGGTCCAACCCTAGATGGAGAAGGTATACTTACCTCTTAGGAAGAGTACAAAATGTCAAAGCTTGATGATGCACATATGCAAAACATCCTGCAAGAAGAAGAGAACTCTTATGAAAATGAAGAATTTGCATTACCCAACATAGGAAAATCCTAGCCATAATCTTTTGCTTCAACAAATGAAAGATCTAAAAAAGAGTTGGAAAAAGGGCAAGATATTCTGAAATTGGGAAGAAAGGTAGGTAGGAAAACAAATCGAGAGCTTAGAATACATCATGAAAAGAGGGACAAAGAAAAAGACACATGACTAGTTATCAATGGTCCAACATTACAAAATATAATGCATAAAGGAAACCAAATTTTGTAGGTACCTAGCTAGGGGAGGCATAAATTCAAGCAATAGATAACTAATATAATCTCCTAGAACTACAAGGGGACGGGGATTGATAAAAGAGAAGTAGAAATCAAAAGCTTGATAAGATGTGAAAAACCCCTTATTCTCCTTCTCCATGAGACAAAAATGGGAGAGCACGAGGCTTTCACTAAGAGAACATCAGTTTGGAAAGAGAAACTTTGGGAGGGGTATGTGCTTTGTGGGATTCTTCATTTTTTAGGATTCTCAATAAAGAAAAGTATTCCCATTGGAATATTACTAGCCTGATACATCTTCCTTTAAAAAATATCTGTAACATTCTAAATGTTTACATGCCTAATGCTTAAAATGAGAAGGTCGAGTGTTAGTAGTCAATGACGTGTCAAAAATATTTTCTTCTTAGCTCCAACTGAATTTTGGGAGGTAATTTGATCCATTAGTGGGAAAAGGAGGGAGGAAATAAACTCTAGGAACCTTGCTAGGAAAGGATGGAAGATTTGATAGCTCAAGTAATAGCCTTGGTAAAAAATCAATGTAAAATTTAATAAAGGTAAAATAAGACCTTGGTCATGGGACACCTATTCCAACCTGAATGTTGGGAAAAACATCCTAGTGTAGGTGTTCATATGGTTTATTATGGCTATGGAAATCAGGAAAGGCAATGGTTAAGGCTTTGGAAAGGAAACGTAGCATTAATTGGCATTTTATTTATGAAAATAATGGAAATTAAGAGAAAAGGAAGGTGAAAGGTCACAGGTTGCATGTGAGGAGGAAAATGAAGGAAAATAATTGAAAATTGAAGAAAATAGATACATCATTAATAAAAATGCTTCTCGGGATCAATTTATAAAAACTTTTCGGTTTAGTTTTGGAGATCTCATTATATTCTCTCTCTCCCTCATACTCTTGGATACTTATAATTTTCTTAGAGCACTCTTGGAGGAGTGTGGAACACTTGGGATTTGGAGCAAGAAGGCAAAGGAAAAGTAGGAAAGCATAAGAGGACATTGAGATCAAAAACTACAACTGGTTTTTCTTGCAGGTGTCAAGTTGCATGTATGATTTCCTTGTTAATTTTTGCATGCATGACATATGCATGTGGTTATTTGTTTATGATCTATCATTGGCATGGAGAATTGCCTAGGTTGATAGTGGCTTTGCCTAGCCTTTCCATTTCCTAGATATCCACGGTGTTGTGGGTTTTTTTTGTTTTCTGGTTGGTTTTGTTGTGCCTTTGGTTGTGGGTTGAGTTATTAGTTTCTTGAAGACTTGGTTGGAAAAACGCTCTGGAATCCCTATAACAACTTGGGTTGAGTTACTAGTATTGGAAGCCTTGGTTCGAAAAATTCTCTGGAAGCACTTGGTGGGTTGAGTTACTAGTCCTGGAAGCCCTGGTCGGACAAATGCTCTAGAAGCCTGGTGACAGCTGCGGGTTGAGTTACTAGTCCTGGAATCCGTGGTTGGAACAAACACTCTAGAGGTTTGGACAACTCGGGTTAGAGACCAATCTAGTGATGGTTAGTGATGTCTCACTGTGAGGTGGAATCATTGGTTGAGGGTTGAGGTGGTTTGGCTTCTGGAAGCACTAGTTTGGTTTTGATTGATGTGTTTTATGAGATCCCATATTCATTCTTGGAATATGGCATGGGGGTGACTAGCTAAAAGAAATATTTTTTTTAACCTAATCTATGGATGGGTTGTTTGTGGAAGTCACATACCTAGTCAGACTATGCAATCATCAATAAGAGCTCTTTATCCTTGGTATTTTATGGGAAAATATACTTTTTTATATGTGGTTTATATGGTTGTTATATCCTTGATATTTATGTTGTTTATATGTTGGTTATGACTGAGACTTATGAAAATGATAATGTATGGCTCTCATCATGTTTTGGTTAAACTCTACATTTACAATGACTGTAAGGCTTAATAAATGGAAATGTAGCTATTTTGATGATACATCAATGCTTCTTAATGATTCTCGGATAAGTGTGAGACCCCTATGCTCAGATATGTTGTTTAAACCCATAGAATGCATATTTGTGACATGTTTGGCGAAATGTTTTTCATGGCCAGTAGGGGTCCAATCAAGTCCTTGCTCATTTATTTACATTTGTATTAGTGTTCTGATGTTATTTTTCATTTCTGAAAGTTTCATGGAGTTTTTGATATTAGCTTGAGTCCTAACCCTAAAAACGTGGCACAAAATCCGGAGTCATTGGCACAAAACTACCCAGAAAATTCCCCATTTGCATGCATGCCTTGTTGTGGGAGAAAATGGAGGGTCCCAGTCACATGCATTCCCATGTCAAGGGAGTGATTGAGGCTTTAATGTAAGAAACTACCATTTTGTCTCAGGGGTTGGTCACCTGGATGGGTTGGGTGGCTCCTCGGGGTTCTATTGCAGGTGCAAAAGTTCAGGTTGTTTGTGTTCTATCGGTTCCACTTCCTTAATTGTTAGATAGGGAGTTGAATCATATTATAGTAACTCTTTGTCGCATGTTTACCCTGGTTGATCGATTACTTGGGTAGATGTGGGAGGAGGGTGCTACAGAGTGGTATGAGAGTATGGTTATATTCTCCTTTGGTGATATCTAGTTTCCATTCTCCTTGGATGAATGTGTTGCCACATGTACATCTCGGTTTCATATAGGTCATTGTGCTTGTAGTCTATTTTCTTGTGGTGTATGCATGCATTGGTCATTTCTACAGTGGCGTTTCCATATGAAATTTTATGGTTTCATTGATGAATGTATTTTTTGTGAGTGTATGTCGATTATGCATTGGTTACGTGTGTCAATATTTATATGTTGTTATGCATAAATTGACTAGATGATGGTCATCATGCATGAAGTTATGGTGTGTGGTCAGAAGAGTCATGCATTGATAACTAGATAATGCCTGAAAATATTCTTATATATTGATCTAATTAGGTGTGTGTGTGTGTGTGTGTGTGTGTGTGTGTGTGTGTGTGTGTTGCGCTAATCTAGTCGATCTTGCAGACGAGACATCCCCCCCCCCCCCCGAAATATACTAAGGTACACTAGTTTTTTTACGATTTTTTTTAGCTCACATAATATACCTTGGAGGAAGAAGAGATCAAAGATGACTAGAAATATGGTAGACTACATATATTCTCCCTATGAATTATATGAGCAACGTGGTGTTGGGAACTCTTCTTACTTAGCATACACATTGAGAATTTTTAAGGAAGAAATAAGGAGTTGTAATTCATATAATGATAGAATCATGTAGGCATAGGAGAAACAAGCATAATTCAATGCAATAGTTCTTCATAGTTTGTTAGAATTGCAAAGACATGGGCCACTTCAAATCAACTAGGACAAGAGGATAGGACTAATGGGGTCTATGGTAGTAGATCCCATAGTGGGCACAGATCAGATAAATATCACACGATTAGGGATGGTAGGTTCTTGGATACTCTTGAAAAGGGAGGTGATGTACACAAGTGTTATTCTAGTGTTGGTTATGGCAGGTATCATGATCATCATCGTTATCATCCTTACAGGAGGAGTGATATGGGATATATGCCAAATGAGTTTAGGAAAGTAAATCCACCTACATTTGATAGGGAAATGAAGAAATCACATGATGTAGAAGAATTTATGCTTGGAATGAATAAGTTCTTCAAGTTACATGATTATTCAGAAAACATGAGGGCCAGAATAACTACATTTAGTCTTAAAGGTAAAGCAGATATCTGGTCGGAATATGTAAATAACGTTACATATATTTATGAGGAGGAGTTTCTTTGGAGTGAATTCGAGAGACTATTCAGGAAGAAGTACCTATTGGAGAGATACTATGACGACATGGAAAGGATTTTTATGAGTTAAATATGGGCTCTATGACCGATTAGGAGTACACTATCATATCTCTAGAGTTGTTGAGATATGTGCCTTGCCTCAAGGAGGAGAAGGATAGGATCCAAAGATTCGTTAGTGGGTTTTTGATAACATTCAAGGACATGATTGAGTTTGATGAGCCAAGATCACTGAAGGAGGACATCTGGAAGCTAAAGCATTTTTATGAGCAATCAAAGCGCAGATATGAGACTATCCATGACTGGAAAGGTAATGATAAGAAAAAAGGGAAATGGATAAGAAGCAAGCAAAGCCTCGGGACACAACTAACAAAGAGAATGAAACATTGTGCAAGAATTTCAATGCATCTGACAAAGGGAAGGGATTTAAATTTGATGGGAATAACAAGGGTGCAGGATGGAAGCCTATACAATGTTGGACTTGTGGCAAATTTCATCGTAGGAGAGATTGTCCACAACATCAGGGTGATATACTGCAGATATATAGTGTAAAGGAGGCACAAACTGTTGGGGGTGTTGGTAAAAGCATTCCTTGTATATATGCAACGTTAGATAATATGCAGACATATCATCAGGAATCTATCATTGAGATGGAAGATAATATTTGTGATCAAGTTGTTTCTATTTTGATTGACCCTAGAAATAATTATAGTTATGTTAATCTTGACCTAGTGGATAAGTGTGGTATGAATAAAGAAGTGCATGGAAATTATTTGTTAGTGCAATTGGCTATAGGTACAAAGAAGCGAGTTCATCATTGGGTAGGAGCTTGTTCATTTGAGTTGAATGGTATGCCTACATCAACGCATTTGAATGTATTGTAGTTGGGTTCATACAATATGTTGTTGGGTATGGACTGATTGTATCTCCATAGGACCAAAGTGGACTATTATGACAAAGCTATTGAGTGTTTGGACGATAATGGAGAACACATAGTCTTGCAGGGTAAGAAGAAGGAAACATTAGATAGGATCATAACAACTATGTAGGCGAAGTGTAGTTGCGGGAAAGGGTGTGTGTTATTTGCAGTACATGTTTCTAGTGACAAAGGTAAGGAAGATGAGGATGCAGATGTCTTGAGTAGGTACTTGGTTCTACAATAGTTTAAGGAAGTATTCGCCACAGAGATTTCAGAGTTACCGCCTCACAGGGAAGTGTATTTTTCTATTAAGTTGGTACCAGGGTCAACACCAGCATCAAAAGCACCATATAAGATGAGCACTCGAAAGTTGGTAGAGCTGAAGTTGCAGTTGAAGGAAATGCTTGACAAGGGACACATTACAAAAAGTGTATCACCATGGGGCATACTGATATTATTTGTGAAGAATAAGGATGGTACCCCTAGGTTATGCATTGATTATAGGAAGTTGAACAAGGTGACCACCAAGAACAGGTATCCATTATCAAGGATTGATGGTTTTTTTGATCAGTTGAAGGGAGAATCAGTGTTCTCGAAAATTGATTTGAGATTCAGATATCATTATGTACAAATCAAGGAAGAGGACATTTACAAGATAGCTTTCCGAACCAGGTACAGACATTATGAGTTTGTTGTAGTTCCTTCCGGTTTGACTAATGATCCAACTACTTTTATGTGCTTGATGAATAGTGTTTTCCATCCTTATCTGGACAAGATTGTTGTTGTATGCATTGACGATATATTGGTATATTTTAAGAATGAGGAAGAGCAAGCTGAACATTTAGTAGTAGTGTTTAGATTACTAAGACAACATCAGTTGTATGATAATATTAGAAAATGTAGTTTCTTTTAGACAAAGGTACATTACTTGGGACATGTTGTTTCCATCGGAAGGTATAGCAGTGGCTCCAGAGAAGATAAGGGCCATTGTGAAATGGGTAGCTCCTAGGAATGTGAATGAGGTAAGATCATTTATGGGGTTAACAAGTTATTACAAGAGGTTAATCAAGAAATGATCACAGATTGCATATCCTATCACATCATTGCAAATGAAAGGTAATAATTTTGAATAGACAGAGTAATGTGCAACAAGTTTTGAGTAGTTGAAACAATTGTTGACACATGCTCTAGTGCTAAATATTGCAGATTCAAATAGAGAATTTGTGGTATGCATAGATGCTTGCAAAAGAGGAAGTCTTGGTGGATTTCGTATTCAAGAAGGACAGGTAGTATGTTATGAGTCACGAAAATTGAATGAGCATGAGAAAAATTATCTGACACGTGATCTTAAGTTGGCAACGATCTTCCATGCATTGAAGGTGTGGAGGAACTATCTTCTTGGCAGGAGATTTGTACTGATGAGAGATCACAGTGTGTTGAGATATTTTTTTGACTAGCTAAATCTAAATTCCAAACAAGCTATATGGTTGGCCACGATTGGCGAGTTTGACTTTGAGTTCAGGTACATCAAGGGAAAAGAGAATAGGGTTGCAAATGCTCTTAGCAGGGAGATACATGTGAATCATATAGCAGCTATGGGTTCTTATGGGACAAATTTATAGGCTCTAGTATTACATGTAGGTCAGTAGGATAGCAAGTACATGGAGCTCAAGCACATGTTACAACAGGTACAGGTACTATACAGGTACATGTACATATACATGTAGTCATACAGGTACAGATAAAGGTACATGTATATATACATGTAGTGGTACAGGTATAGGTGCATGTACAGGTACACAAGATGTGGACTATCGTCTTACAATGGATGGATTGGTAAGATTTAGGGACATGATATATGTGCATGATGGCAGTGAGCTCAAGAAGCTTATATTGAGAGAGTTTCATGTGAAATCGTATTCAGGTCACCCGAGATATCAGAAGACATTGACAGTGGTGAAGAAGTTATACTACTGACCGAACTTGAAGAAATAAGTGGTAGAGTTTGTGGCGATATGCTTGGATTGTAAATAGGTAAAGGTAGAGTGTATGCATCCAGGTGGGTTACTACATCCAATATCAATTCCAGAGTGGAAATGGGAGGTCATTTCCATGGGCTTCATCATAGTTTTTCCAATTACATCTAGACAAAATTACTCAATTATGGTTGTGGTTGACAGGTTGACAAAGATAATGCACTTCATTCAAGTGAATTCTCCTTATTCATCTAATGATGTAGCACAGGTTTTCATCAGAGATATAGTGAGGTTGCATGGTGTACTGAAGAATATTGTGTCATCTAGGGATAGTAATTTTACTTCGAGGTTCTGGAAAGAGTTGTTCACAGGTTTGGGTACAAATTTTGCCTTCAGTACAACTTATCATCCATAGAAATATTTATAGATAGATATGGTCAACATGATATTGGAGGGCATGTTGAGGATGTATGTGATTCATTGGCAACGAAAGTGGGAAGATTACCTTCTGTTGGTTGAGTTCACTTACAAAAATGGGTATTAGGAGTCTTTGAGGAAGAGTTTGTTTGAGGCACTCTACAATCAAAGTTGTAATACTCCTATTAGTTGGAGTGATCCGGTTAACATGGTATTGTTACGGTCGGATATGTTGGCAAAGATGGAACAGGAAATGCAAGTTATCTAGCAAAATTTAAAGGCAACACAGGATAAACATAAAATTTATGTGAATCCAAACAAGTTGTTTAAGGAGTTTAAGGTTGGGAAACAAGTGTACTTTCACATCAAGCCCAAGAAGAGATCCTTGAGGATTGGATCATGTGGCAAGTTGGCACCTCGATTTTGTGGACCTTTCAATATTCTTGAAAGGATTGGACCTGTAGCCTATCGACTTGCACTGCCTCTAAAAGTGAAATTCTATGATATTTTCCATGTCTCATTGCTTAAAAATTATGTTAAATATGTTGATCATGTGATTGACTGGTTTATATTGTAGGTGGAGCCAAAAGGAGAATTACAACCGGAACTACAATATATATTGCCAAGAAATATGCTCATGATATGGAACCAAGCACTCGAGCATGTTAAAGTGCAGTGGAAGCACTTTTGTCCCTATGAACCTACATGAGAGATGGCATATAATATGTGGGCTATGTATCCTTCTCTACTTTTTGGTTGAGCAAATTTCCTTGATATATGTCTTTGGTATATGCTTGGTATGATGTTTTGGTATATGTACATATGTATATGGATGTATATACCAACATGAGCTATGTTATAAATCTTCAATAAGTGGTATGGTGTCATGTCATTATGGTTATTATTTTTTTATGTTGTCATGTTGGTTTTATTCTCAGTAGGTTGATCATTCTAAATATTGCAACAAGCTAAGCTATAAAGCTCCATGGGAAGTATGCTTTTCTTTCAGTAGTCTTGTTGGTTGTAGGTGTCATTTAACACTAAGGACAGTGTTCCCCCAAGGGGGAGGGTTCTGTAATAGCCCTGGTCAAAAATCCATGTAAAAGTTAATAAAGTTGAAATAATACCATGGTCATGGGTCACATATTCCAAGGTGAATGTTGGGAAAAACATCCTAGTGTGGGTGTTCATGGTTTATTATGGCTATGGAAATCGGAAAAGGAAATGGATAAGGCTTTGGAAAGGAAAAGTGGCATTAATTAGCATTTTATTTATGAAAATAATGGAAATTAGGAGAAAAGAAAGGGGAAATGTCACAAGGTCCATGTGAGGATGAAAATGAAGGAAAATAATGGAAAATTTAAGAAAATGGAGGCCTCATTAATAAAAAGGCTTATGAGGATCAGTTCACAGACTTTTGTTAGTTCAGTTTTGGAGCTCTCATTCTATTCTATCTCTCTCATACTCTTGGACACTTTGATTTTTCTTGGAGAAGACTTGGAGGAGTGTCGCACATTTGGTATTTGGAGCAACAAGGCAAAGGAAAAGAAGGAAAACACAAGAGGACATCGAGATCAACAACTACAATGGGTTCTCTTGCAAGTACTGAGTTGCATGTATGATTTCCTTGCTAGTTTTGGCATACATACAATGTGCATGTGGTTATTTTTTTATGATCTGTCATTGGCATGGAGGATTTCCTATATTGATAGTGGTTTTTCCTAACCTTTCCATTTACTAGATAACCATGGCATTGTGGGTTTACCTTTGTTTTCTATTTTTTTTCTTGTTCTTTTGGCTATGGGTTGAGTTATTAATTCCTTGAAGCCTTGGTTGGACAAACGCTCTGGCCAAAGCCCTGTAACTGCTTGGGTTGAGTTACTAGTCTTGAAAGCCTTGGTTGGAAAAACACTCTGGAATCCGTTAGTGGGTTGATTTAATAGTCCTGGAAGCCTTGATTAGACAAACGCTCTAGAAGCATGGCAACAACTCTGGGTTGAGTTACTAATCTTGGATGCCCTAGTTGGAACAAACAGTCTGGAGCCCTGGATAGATTGGGGTAGAGACTAATTTGGCGATGGTTAGTGATGTATGACTATGAGGTGGAATCACTAGTTGAGGGTTGAGGTGGTTTGGCCTCTGGAATCCCTGGTTTGGTTTTGATTGATGTGTTTTATGAGATCCTACATTCATGCTTGGAATAAGGCACGAGGGTGACTGGCTAAAAGAAATATTTTGTTTAGCCTAGTCTATGGTCAGTTGGTTCATGGAAGTTCCATACCTAGTCGCCCTATGCAATCATCAGTAAGATCTATTTCTCCTTGGTATTTTATGGGTAAATATACTTGTTTATATATGGTTTATATGGTTTTTATATCCTTGATATTTATGTTGGTTATATGTTAGTTATGACTAAGATTTATAATAGTTATAATGTATGGCTCTCATCATGTTTTGGTTAAATATTGATTATACAATGAATGTATGGCTCTCATCATTTTTTGGTTAAATACTGATTATACAATGAATGTATGGCTTAATAGATGGTAATGCAGTTATTGTGATGAGGCATCAATGGTTCTTAGTGATTCTCAAGTAAGTGTGAGGCCCCTATGCTTAGATTTGTTGTTTAAACCTGTAGAATGCATATTTGTGAGATGTTTGACGAAATGCCTGTCATGGCTAGTAGGGTCTGTTCAACTCCTTACCCAAGTATTTACATTTTTATCATTGTTCTAATGTTATTTCTCATTTATTAAATTTTCATGGAGTTGTGGGAAGTGGCCTAAGTCCCGACCCTAAAAAAGTGGCACACAATCCAGAGTCGTTAGCACATAACTACCCAAAAAATTCCCCCATCGCATGCATGCCTTTTTGTGGGAGCAAGTGGAGAGTCCCAGTCGCATGTGTGCCCATGTCAAGGGAGCGACTACGGATTTAATGCAGGAAACTGTCAGTTTGTCTCAGGGACTGGTCACCTAGATGGGTTAGGTGGTTCCGAGGGGTTTTGGTGTAGGTGTAGAAGTTCAATTTTTCTGTGTTCAGTCGGTTCCACTTCCTTAATTGTTACATAGGGAGTTGAATGATATCACAATAACTCTTCGTCACATGTTTACCCTAGTTGGTCGATTACTTGGGTAGATGTGGAAGGAGGGTGTTACAACTCATCTAGATCTTACTAATATTAAACCCAAGATCTCAAAATATACATAGAGCAATAAAGGGGTTGGCCTTGGCCATATTTTGATAAGAATGGATAGATTCTTAGTCAATAGCTCCATGTTGGATCAATGTATTTCTCATTTCATGTTCCACTTGGCATGGAGTGGCTCATATCATCATCCTGTTGAAAATGCAACAAGATGATGGAGCTTAGTGAAATGAAGTCGCCTTCACCAAGTGGGCCCGCAGGCAAATTCTGGCGCAAAATCTATTTTTAGCCTATGTCTATTTTTAGACATATGGAGCATGGTCCGGGGATTGCAGTATGAGATTCCTGGAGTATGTGTCATGTTGGTAAAAATAGATGAGACTCTATTTTTTGGACCTATAGGTCGAAGTCTATTTTTAGACTGCCTCTCCTTAAAATAGGGAAGTCAAATATTATTTACCCTTAATAATATTTGGACTCTAAACAACAGTTTACTCTCTTGGAGCACTTCAGTTCGAGCCTTGGAAGTGGCTCATGCATATGACAGAGGAATTACGCTATTCCTAGGGTTTGATGGCATCATGCATGGTTGACTTCAGTTAGGACTTCAGTGGCAGAAGTTTGGTGGAGTTAATGAGACAGCTAGTGGAGTTGTGTTCTGTTTATTTTAGTTGAACTAGTTGAGATTGGTTTAACTAGCTAATCAATTAGTTATGAGTGGAGTGAATTAAATATTATTTAATTCATTAATTAGTAACTCATTATTCAACTCAAGAACACATCAGTTCACTACAGTGCATGGACAGTTCAGTGGAGACCGGTGAAAGAGGTAGATGAAAGGGTGGAGTTAGCTATCAGTGGCGACATCAGTTGTGCATGAGATTTGCACCACACTTGGAGGAATTTCCCATGATGATTGCGCTGTCAAGCCAAGGAGATTCGAACCTTGGATCTCTATATAGACAGGCCATGATTGCGCAATAGAGCAAGGCAATTAGTGGTGAGTTTTGAACCAGTAACCTGTTCAAAACCAAGCTAGTTTGTGTGTAACTTTATGAGAAAGTACTGAGTACTTGTGAGGAGTATTGTACTGAGTTTGTTACATGATTTCTCCATTATAATATACACAATAGCTGCGGGGTTTTCAGCGATAAGCTTTCCCCATACATACTGTGTTAATGTGTATGATGATTTGATGTGTTATCGCTTGATTTTATTTCCGCATGTGTGATGATCTGAGTTGGTTGAGTGGAAGAGATTATGTGTTGCATATAAATTCGAATTGTATGTGATCGGGATAGTCTCGGTGGATAATTAATCATTATTCAGCAAATTTCTACATGGTATCGGAGCTATTGAAGCGGAGATTGATCATCACAGTGATTACAAACTTATTTCGGTAGACAAAGTCTGCATGCGGGCCAGGTAGCCTCCGGATTCATCTTTCTTCGGAAAGTGAAAGGTCTGGTAAATGCCCCTTGCAGTCAATCTCTGTGCTAGAAATAATTTGTTCTCATAGATCTAGAGCGGTTGAGCTTTGAGGTGGAATTCGAAATTTTGCAGCAGTTTTGTTTTCTTGGTGCCAGTGTTGAAAATGTCTTTCAACGGTTTGCAACTCGAATATGCTCTTGAAGGCAGTTCGAATTATGTTGCATGGAAGGATCGCATGGAGGCAGTATTAGAAGATAATGGTCTGAAGGATTTCGTAGATACGGATGTCCAAAAGCCCACTGATCCTGCTGAAGTCGAAGTATGGCAAAAGAAGATGGCGAAATGTCGAAGGATCCTGTTGGAGGGCGTCAAGGATCATATTGTATCCAGCCTGCATGGAAAGGCTACTCCATTTGGAAGGATCGCATGGAAGTAGTATTAGAAGATAATGGTCTCAAGGAGTTCGTAGATACGGATGTCCAAAAGCCCACTGATCCTGCTGAAGTCGATGCATGGCAAAAGAAGATGGCGAAGTGTCGAAGGATCCTGTTGGAAGGCGTCAAGGATCATATTGTATCCAGCCTGCATGGAAAGGCTACTCCATATTTAATGTGGAAAGCTTTGACGGATCTATTCCAGAGTAAGAGTGACCAAAGGAAGCTGGCGCTCAAAGATAAGCTCAGGAACATCAAGATGGAGAAGAGCGACAGTATCGCTAAATACCTCACGAAGTTCACTCAATGCAGAGATGAACTGGGAAGTGTGGGAGTTACTGTCGATGAAGAGGATATGGTCGACCTGGCTCTCCTTGGTCTTCCGAAGGCTTGGAACTCATATCAAGATAGTGTCAATGGTCGGGAGAAGCTGCCGGGATGGGAGCGCCTTTGGGCGGATCTCATGCAGGAGGAGATAAGGAGGACTAGTCAAGATGGATCTTCATCAAAGGGAGATGATGAAGAAAATTGCGCTTTGGTGGCCAAAGAAAAGAAGGGGAAGGGTAAGAAAACTTCTCATTCCAGTGCAAAGGGCAAGAAGCAGGATATGGCGAAAGTGAAGTTTTTTCACTTCCATGATCACGGACATTATGCTACCAATTGTCCAAAGAAGAAGAAGAACAAGCAAGCGGGAAGATCTGCAGATGGAGAAGCTTTGGCTTCACAGTTCGAGCTTGACTTTTCACTGATTGCATGCTTGGTTTCAAGTGTGATGGGATTGGTGTGGTTCTTGGACAGCGGTGCGTCATTTCATATGACGGGAGATCGGGAGTTGTTCTCAGATCTGGAGGACAGAGATTTGGGTGTGCACATCGAGATGGGCGATGATGGTAGATACGGTGCGACTGGTATCGGTACCATATCCTTTCAGAGGGAGTCTGGTAAACCCTTTGTACTGAAGGATGTCATGCATGTACCTAGATTGAAGAAGAACTTGATCTCTGTGGCGATGTTGGAGGATAAGGGGTATGATGTGGTCTTCAGCGAAGGAAAAGCCTTCCTGCGCAGTAAGACTACTGGAGAGACCCGGAAGATAGGGGTTTGAACCAAGAACCTTTATCAGTTGCAGGTAGATGGTTGCGCAGCTATGGCATGCAAGGCGGGAGAAGTGGTGAGCCGGGATGATGAGGGCGAACTGTGGCACAGGAGATTGGGCCACCTTCACCATGGATCTTTGAAGATTCTGCAGCAGATTTCTACTGGACTTCCTAAGGGCACTCTTGCGCAGTCAGATCAGTGCAAGGGGTGTACTTTAGGGAAGTATGTGAAAGCCACCTTTCACGAGAAGGATAGTCGCGCCACGACGATCCTTGAGAGAGTTCACACAGACGTGTGTGGTCCTTTCTCGGTTGCTTCGACAGCAAAGCACAGGTATTATGTGATCTTTGTTGATGATTTCTCTCGAAAGTGCTGGATCTTCTTCATGCAGAAGAAGAGCGGTACATTCGCGAAGTTCTGTGAGTTTAAAGCACTGGTCGAGAAGGAGTCGGGGAAGAAGGTGATTGCTCTAAGGAGTGATAACGGTGGTGAATTCATCTCGGCTGAATTCAGGGAGTTCTGCAGCGCAGAAGGGATTCGGAGAGAGCTCATCGCACCCCATAACCCACAGCAGAACGGGGTGGCTGAGCGGAAGAACAGAACGATCGTGGGTGCTGCACGGGCGATGTTGCATGATCGGGGCCTACCCCTTCACTTGTGGGCTGAGGCATGCAATACAGCAGTGTATGTGCAGAACCGTTGTCCTCACAAGGTTCTTGGCATGAGTACATCGGAGGAGGCTTATTCTGGCAAGAGGCCTGATATTTCCCATTTGCGGATCTTTGGTTCTCCTGTCTACATGCATGTGACGAAGGATGTGAGAAGGAAGTTGGATCCAACTGCTGAGGTTGGAATATTTGTGGGGTACACTGATACACCTCACAACTACCGGGTGTATTTTTCAAACAGTCGCAAGACTGTTGTGCGACGGGATATAAAATTTCAGGAGGAGAAAGCCATGCAGTGTTCGCTTGAGAGGGAGCTACACTTGCATGCAGATGAGGAGCTGTTAGTTCCTAAGGAGGAGCTTCCAGATGTGGATCAGCCACAAGAGGAGGTTCGGGAGGTGGAAGAAACCACCCAGGCAGCGCCAACCATCAGAGGGCGCATGCGCACTACAGAAGCTGAGCGACTGGCTCGGGATGCAGAGAAGGTTGTAGGACCACCTACAGCACAGCGCAGACAGAGACAGTCACCGGATCGGTAAACTGGATACATGGCTCTTATGAGTCAATGTGTTGTGACAGAGCCATCCTCTTTTGAGGAAGCTGTGGAGGAACCCGCATGGGTTGATGCCATGATCGAAGAATATGATTCGATCATCAGGAACGGTGCATGGGAGATTGTCCCAAGACCGGTTGGGAAATCAGTTGTAGGTTCGCGATGGATCTACAAGGTGAAGCAGGCGGCTGACGGGAGTGTGGAGAAGTACAAGGCGAGATTTGTCGCCCGTGGCTTCTCACAGATCGAGGGGATTGACTATGAGGAGAATTTTTCACCTGTCGCAAGGTACTCTTCCATACGGACGATCCTTGCTCTCTCAGCGCAGATGGGGTGGCACATTCATCAGATGGATGTGAAGACTGCGTTCCTCAATGGAGTTATTGAGGAGGAGGTGTACATAGAGCAGCCTGAAGGGTTTGAGATCTTCAGCAGTGAGTCGCATGTGTGCCGACTCAAGAGAGCACTGTACGGGCTGAAGCAAGCACCTCGTGCTTGGTACACTCGGATAGACAACTACTTCACCGGGCTTGGATTCTCCAAGAGTGAGGTAGATCCTAACCTGTACCAGATTGTGGTGGAGGGGAAGTTGTTGATCATCGTACTGTATGTAGATGATCTGATTTTGACTGGCGATGAGCAGTTGATACTTTCATGCGAGGAGGATCTTGCACGAGAGTTTGAGATGAAGGACTTGGGCATCCTTCATTATTTCCTGGGATTGGAGATTTGGCAGCGCAGCGGAGGACTGTTTGTTTCTCAGGGCAAGTATGCCCGGGAGATTCTGGAGAGGTTCAACATGCAAGGCTGCAAGCCTGTTGACACTCCTCTTTCTGGTGGTTGGAGGAAGGAGGATGCTACTTCAGCGGAGGTAGTGGATGCCACTGTCTATCGACAGTTGGTGGGGTCGCTTATGTATCTGGTCAATACACAACCCGATATATGCTATGCAGTTAACCAGCTTTCACAAGCTATGGTTAAGCCTACCAAGCTCTTTTGGAAGGCAGGCAAGCATGTATTGCGCTATATCAGAGGCACATCGGGATATGGTCTATGGTGCAGACAGGAGGATGGAGCGAAGCTTTCTGGCTTCACTGATGCAGATTGGGCAGGGAGCCCAACGGACCGGAAGAGCACATCTGGAGGAGTTTTCAGCATTGGGTCGACAGCAGTTTCCTGGTACAGCAGGAAGCAGAGATCCGTGGCACTCAGTTCAGCAGAGGCCGAGTACATGGCGGCTAGCTTGGCTGCATGCGAGGCTATTTGGATGAGGAAGATCCTCGCAGGATTGTTCAGGTTGCATTTGGAGCCTACAGTGATCTACTGTGATAACCAGAGTTGCATTAAACTCTCGGCCAATCCATTATTTCATGATAGGTCCAAACACATCGACATCAGGTACCATCATATCAGAGATTGTGTTCAGCGGAGAATCATGATGCTTTCATATGTTCCCACGGAGGATCAGGATGCCGACATCTTGACGAAGGCGCTCACCGGGAGCAAGTTCGAATTCCACAGAGGCAGGATAGGGGTTGCAGATAATCCATATCTTGCTGAGAGGGAGTGTTGAAAATGCAGCAAGATGATGGAGCTTAGTGAAATGAAATCGCCTTCACTAAGTGGGCCCGCAGGCAAATTCTGGCGCAAAATCTATTTTTAGACTATGTCTATTTTTAGACATATGGAGCATGGTTCGGGGATTCCAGTTTGAGATTCTTGGAGAATTGGTCATGTTGGTAAAAATAGATGAGACTCTATTTTTTAGGTCGAAGAGGTCGAAGGCTATTTTTAGACTGCCTCTCCTAAAAATATGGAAGTCAAATATTATTTACCCTTAATAATATTTGGACTATAAACTTCAGTTTACTCTCTTGGAGCACTTCAGTTTGAGCTACGGATGTGGCACATGCAACTGACAGAGGAATCACGTGGTTCCCAAGGGTTTGATGGCATCATGCATGGTTGACTTCAGTTGGACTTCAGTGGCAGAAGTTTGGAGGAGTTAATGAGACAGCTAGTGGAGTTGCATTCTGTTTATTTTAGTTGAACTAGTTGAGATTAGTTTAACTAGATAATCAATTAGTTATGAGTGGAGTGAATTAAATATTATTTAATTCATTAATTAGTAACTCATTATTCAAATCAAGAACACATCAGTTCACTACAGTGCATGATCAGTTCAGTGGAGACCAGTGAAAGAGGTAGATGAAAGGGTGGAGTTAGCTATCAGTGGCGACATCGGTTGTGCATGAGATTTGCACCACACTTGGAGGAATTGCCCATGATGATTGCGCTGTCAAGCCAAGGAGATTCGAACCTTGGATCTCTATATAGACAGGCCTAGATTGCACAATAGAGGCAAGGCAATTGGCGGTGAGTTTTGAACCAGTAACCTGTTCAAAACTGAGCTAGATTGTGTGTAACTTCATGAGATAGTACTGAGTACTTGTGAGGAGTATTGTACTGAGTTTGTTACATGATTTCTCCATTATAATATACACAATAATTGCGGGGTTTTCAGCTATAAGCTTTCCCCATACATACTGTGTTAATGTGTATGATGATTTGATGTGTTATCGCTTGATTTTATTTCCGCATGTTTGATGATCTGAGTGGAAGAGATTATGTGTTGCATATAAATTCAAATTGTATGTGATCAGGATAGTATCGGTGGATAATTAATCATTATTCAGAAAATTTCTACATGGTATCAGAGCTATTGAAGCAGAGATTGATCATCACAGTGATTACAAACTTATTTCGGTAGACAGAGTTTGCATGCGGGCCAGGTAGCCTCTGGATTCATCTTTCTTCGGAAAGTGAAAGGTCTGGTAAATGCCCCTTGCAGTCAATCTCTGTGCTAGAAATAATTTGTTCTCACAGATCTAGAGCGGCTGAGCTTTGAGGTGGAATTCGAAATTTTGCAGCGGTTTTGTTTTCTTGGTGCCAGTGTTGAAAATGTCTTTCAACGGTTTGCGACTCGAATATGCTCTTGAAGGCAGTTCGAATTATGTTGCATGGAAGGATCGCATGGAAGCAGTATTAGAAGATAATGGTCTGAAGGAGTTCGTAGATACGAATGTCCAAAAGCCCACTGATGCTGCTGAAGTCGATGCATGGCAAAAGAAGATGGCGAAGTGTCGAAGGATCCTGTTGGAGGGCGTCAAGGATCATATTGTATCCAACTTGCATGGAAAGGCTACTCCATATTTAATGTGGAAAGCTTTGACGGGTCTATTCCATAGTAAGACTGACCAAAGGAAGCTGGCGCTCAAAGATAAGCTCAGGAACATCAAGATGGAGAAAGGCGACAGTATCGCCAAATACCTCACGAAGTTCACTCAATGCAGAGATGAGCTGGGAAGTGTGGGGGTGACTGTCGAAGACGAGGACATGGTTGACCTGGCTCTCCTTGGTCTTCCGAAGGCTTGGCACTCATATCAAGATAGTGTCAATGGTCGAGAGAAGCTACCGGGATGGGAGCGCCTTTGGGCGGATCTCATGCAGGAGGAGATAAGGAGGACTACTCGAGATGGATCTTCATCAAAGGGAGCTGATGAAGAAAATTGCGCTTTGGTGGCCAAAGAAAAGAAGGGGAAGGGTAAGAAAACCTCTCATTCTGGTGCTAAGGGCAAGAAGCAGGATATGGCGAAAGTGAAGTGTTTTCACTGCCATGATCACGGACATTATGCTACCAATTGTCCAAAGAAGAAGAAGAACAAGCAGCGGGAAGATCTGCAGATGGAGAAGCTTTGGCTTCACAGTTCGAGCTTGACTTTTCACTGATTGCATGCTTGGTTTCAAGTGTGATGGGATCGGTGTGGTTCTTGGACAGCGGTGCGTCATTTCATATGACGGGAGATCGGGAGTTGTTCTCAGATCTGGAGGACAAAGATTTGGGTGTGCACATAGAGATGGGCGATGATGGTAGATACAGTGCGACTGGTATCGGTACCATATCCTTTCAGAGGGAGTCTGGTAAACCCTTTGTATTGAAGGATGTCATGCATGTACATGGATTGAAGAAGAACTTGATCTCTGTGGCGATGTTGGAGGATAAGGGGTATGATGTGTTCTTCAGCGAAGGAAAAGCCTTCCTGCGCAGTAAGACTACTGGAGAGACCCGGAAGATAGGGGTTCGAACCAAGAACCTTTATCAGTTGCAGGTAGATGGCTGCGCAGCTATGGCATGCAAGGCGGGAGAAGTGGTGAGCCGGGATGATGAGGGCGAGCTGTGGCACAGGAGATTGGGCCACCTTCACCATGGAGCTTTGAAGATTCTGCAGCAGATTTCTACTGGACTTCCTAAGGGCACTCTTGCGCAGTCAGATCAGTGCAAGGGGTGTACTTTAGGGAAGTATGTGAAAGCCACCTTTCACGAGAAGGATAGTCGCGCCACGACGATCCTTGAGAGAGTTCACACAGACGTGTGTGGTCCTTTCTTAGTTGCTTTGACAGCAAAGCACAGGTATTATGTGATCTTTGTTGATGATTTCTCTCGAAAGTGCTGGATCTTCTTCATGCAGAAGAAGAGCGATACATTCGCAAAGTTCTGTGAGTTTAAAGCACTGGTCGAGAAGGAGTTGGGGAAGAAGGTGATTGCTCTAAGGAGTGATAACGGTGGTGAATTCATCTCGGCTGAATTCAAGGAGTTCTGCAGCGCAGAAGGGATTCGGAGAGAGCTCATCGCACCCCATAACCCACAGCAGAACGGGGTGGCTGAGCGGAAGAACAGAACGATCGTGGGTGCTGCACAGGCGATGTTGCATGATCAGGGCCTACCCCTTCACTTGTGGGTTGAGGCATGCAATATAGCAGTGTATGTGCAGAACCGTTGTCCTCACAAGGTTCTTGGCATGAGTACACCAGAGGAGGCTTATTCTGGTAAGAGACCTGACATTTCTCATTTGAGAATTTTTGGTTCTTCTGTCTACATGCATGTGACGAAGGATGCCAGAAAGAAGCTGGATCCGACCGCAGAGGTTGGAATATTTGTGGGGTACACTGATACACCTCACAACTATCGGGTGTATGTGCCAGACAGTCGCAAGACTGTTGTGCGACGGGATATAAAATTTCGGGAGGAGAAAGCCATGCAGTGTTCGCTTGAGAGGGAGCTACACTTGCATGCAGATGAGGAGCTGTTAGTTCCTAAGGAGGAGCTTCCGGATGTGGATCAGCCACAAGAGGAAGTTCAGGAGGTGGAAGAAACCACCCATGCGGTGCCAACCATCAGAGGGCGCATGCGCACTACAGAAGTTGGCCCTGACCCCCATCGGGATGCGAAGAAGAGTTACAGCAGGACCACCCTACGGCCACAACTGTGACCGAGCGATCCAGGACGGTACACTGGATACATGGCTCTTGTGAGTGAATGTGTTGTGACGGAGCCATCCTCTTTTGAGGAAGCTGTGGAGGAACCCGCATGGGTTGATGCCATGATCGAAGAATATGATTCGATCGTCAGGAACAGTGCATGGGAGATTGTCCCAAGACCGGTGGGGAAATCAGTTGTGGGTTCGCGATGGATCTACAAGGTGAAGCAGGCAGCTGACGGGAGTGTGGAGAAGTACAAGGTGAGATTTGTCACCCGTGGCTTTTCACAGATCGAGGGGATCGATTATGAGGAGACCTTTGCACCTGTCGCAAGGTACTCTTCCATACGGACGATCCTTGCTCTCTCAGCGCAGATGGGGTGGCACATTCATCGGATGGATGTGAAGACTGCGTTCCTCAATGGAGTCATTGAGGAGGAGGTGTACATAGAGCAGCCTGAAGGTTTCGAGATCTTCAGCAGTGAGTCGCATGTGTGCCGACTCAAGAGAGCATTGTACGGGCTGAAGCAAGCACCTCGTGCTTGGTACACTCGGATAGAAAGCTACTTCACTGGGCTTGGATTCTCCAAGAGTGGGCCCTCAAACACATGCAGTTGTGAATGGAGGGAAGAGTATTGTATTTCGTCTTGTATGTGAATGATACGTTTTTATTGGCGATGGCTTGAGTTAGTACTTTCATGCAAGGAGGATCTTGCACGGGAGTTTGAGATGAAGGACTTGGGCATCCTTCATTATTTCTGAGATTGGAAATTTGGCGGCGCGGTGATGGACTATTGGGCTGTTTGTTTCTCGGGGCAGTATGCCCGGGAGATTACGGAGAGGTTCAACATGCAAGGCTGCAAGCCTGGTGATGCTCCTCTTCTGGTGGTTGGAGGAAGGAGGATGCTACTTCGAGCGGGTGAGTGGATACCACATGCATCGACGAGTTGGTGGAGTCAGCTTATGTATTTGGTCGTGCACGACTGAGTATATGCTATGTGGGTGTGACTTTGTGGCTATGGTTAAGCCTACCAAGCTCTTTTGGATGGCGGGCAAGCATGTATTGTGCTATATCAAAGGCACATCGGGATATGGTCTATGGTACAGACAGGAGGATGGAGCGAAGCTTTCTGGCTTCACTTATGTAGATTGGGCAGGGAGTCCAACGGACCGGAAGAGCACATCTGGAGGAGTTTTACCAACCGTGGGTGAAACGACGGGTTTCTGTACGGCGACCAGAGATCCATGCTTTCGATTCGATGAAAGCGAGTACATGGCAGCTAGCTTGGCTGCATGCGAGGCTATTTGGATGAGGAAGATCTTCGCAGGATTGTTCAGGTTGCATTTGGAGCCTACAGTGATCTACTGTGATAACCAGAGTTGCATTAAACTCTCGGCTAATCCAGTATTTCATGATAGGTCCAAACACATCGACATCGGGTACCATCATATCAGAGATTGTGTTCAGCGGAGAATCATGATGCTTTCATATGTTCCCATGGAGGATCAGGATGCCGACATCCTGACGAAGGCGCTCACCAGGAGCAAGTTTGAATTCCACAGAGGCAGGATAGGGGTTGCAGATAATCCATATGTTGTGAGAGGGGAGTGTTGAAAATGTAGCAGATGATGGAGCTTAGTGAAATGAAGTCGCCTTCACTAAGTGGGCCCGCAGGTAAATTCTGGCGCAAAATCTATTTTTAGACTATGTCTATTTTTAGACATATGGAGCATGGTCCGGGGATTCCAGTATGAGATTCTTGGAGCATTGGTCATATTGGTAAAAATAGATGGGACTCTATTTTTGTGACCTATAGGTCGATAGGTCGATGTCTATTTTTAGACTGCCTCTCCTAAAAATAGGAAAGTCAAATATTATTTACCCTTAATAATATTTGGACTCTAAACAACGGTTTACTCTCTTGGAGCACTTCAGTTCGAGCCTTGGAAGTGGCTCATGCATCTGACAGAGGAATTACGCTATTCCCAAGGGTTTGATGGCATCATGCATGGTTGACTTCAGTTAGGACTTCAGTGGGAGAAGTTTGGTGGAGTTAATGAGACAGCTAGTGGAGTTGTGTTCTGTTTATTTTAGTTGAACTAGTTGAGATTAGTTTAACTAGCTAATAAATTAGTTATGAGTGGAGTGAATTAAATATTATTTAATTCATTAATTAGTAACTCATTATTCAACTCAAGAACACATCAGTTCACTACAGTGCATGGACAGTTCAGTGGAGACCAGTGAAAGAGGTAGATGAAAGGGTGGAGTTAGCTATCGGTGGCGACATCAGTTGTGCATGAGATTTGCACCACACTTGGAGGAATTTCCCATGATGATTGCGCTGTCAAGCCAAGGAGATTCGAACCTTGGATCTCTATATAGACAGGCCATGATTGCGCAATAGAGGAAAGGCAATTGGGAGGGCTCGACGCAATTAAACGTTAACTAATCTCATCAGGGGGAATTTGATTGGCGGAGTTAACTATGTTGGGAAATATACTGAGAGGGGGGGGGGGGGGGGTGAATCAGTATCTTGATTTATCAATCAACTTTTTACTTTTATTTTTCTCAAAAACCCATACACTACTTTACATAACAAAACTAGTGTATATACGCGGTTATCCTTAAGGAAACTCGTGTATGCTCAGATCTCTTAATATGCAGATAATTATTATGTCTGATTATTGCATCATTCATTCATTAGATGTTTAGTAAGCAGTAGATATGTGCAGTAGGAACATAATAAATAAACACACATAAGTATCACATATGAACACCAGGATTTTAGGTGGAAACCCAATTCGGGAGAAAACCACCGCTGCCGTTGTCTCAGTATTCAATATTTATTATAAAGAAAACATATTACAACAATGTACTGGCGCAGACTCATACCAGCACGCAGGCACCCACCTGTAGAAGGCTACAACCTTCTCTCGTTTACCAGCCTCTCCTGGAAGGGAGCTACAACCCCCTGCTCTCGTTTACCAGCCTCTCCTGGAAGGGAGCAACTACCCCCTGCTCTCGTTTACCAGCTATTACTGGAAGGGAGCTACTACCCCCTTACTGAAGGCTTCGGCCCTTAGCACCACTGCAGACCACGTTTCATCAATTTTCAAACTGGATCAAACCGCTTCAACACAACCCTTCACTTATCAACAATCATACTTTGCCCATTGCTTCCAACAGAACAGTGAAACCACTGTAACCAGAATATCAGAGATAACCCAGACTTCAGAATAGATATGCAGAATCACATTCAACCTTGAGCAACTATAAGTTCAGATACCATACGCGCCTTTAGTTAAACAGATCCGCGTATACACGCGCTTTTCACGAAATGAACCCGCGTATACATCTGTGCATTTTTCAGAATAACCCTAACTGTCCATACGTGCCTTTGTTTAAATAGATCTGCGTATATACGTGCTTTTCACGAAATGAACCTGCGTATAGATTTATAAAAGATAAACTTTGCAGAACAGACCAGATCTATGAACTTACCCAGATTTCTTCAATTTCTTCAACAGATTTGCGCCAGGTCTTCATTACTTCTTTTCAGATCATCCTAGAGATTCATCATTTCCAGATCTAGAGATTTTGGACCTTCATCATATTCATAGGTGCATCATAGATTCAAATCTATAAATTAAGAACAGAGTTCAACCATACAGATAAACTTCAGAGTGAAGTATTCATTAAAGCCCAGACACTTGCACACCCTTGCACAATGATCTTCTTCTCCTTATATACATTTAGCCTTTGTCAATACCATGAGCCAAAACCACACCACTTCCGATGGTATTCCTGGACGGGATCAAATAGGTAATCCAGCGCTCAATACAATGGGTCAATACCATGGTAATTCCCCCTGGTTTTATGAATTAAGAGCGCAATAGGGCATACGCGACTTGGCACGTACTTTTCCGCGTACATACACTACTTCACCTCAACAAACCTGCGTATGCCTTCTGACATACCTTGTTCAACATTATTCTGGCACTTTCTGAATTTCTTTCTTCTGCTACTTCTGAACTGATCTGTAGATATATCAGATTTACATTGTTTTCATCAAGGACAACTTCATCAAGCAGGTTCCATCAAAGTCAATACATTGTGTCACATTTCCAACAATCTCCTCCTTAATTCATCAAGTAGGTTTCCATAAAGGACAACGTCATCAAGTATGATTCCATTAAGTACAATAGGTTTCCATCAAGAACAACTTCATCAAATAGGTTGCCATCAACTTTATCAAGTAGGTTGCCATCAAGGACAACACTCTTCATCATATTGCCAACAATCTCCCCCTTTGGACTTGATGGCAACCATGATGGTGTTTGATCATTACAACAGATAGATTCATTGATAATAACCGTTATGCAAACATATGCAAACACCATGATACTCTCCCTCTATTCAAACACCATGTTACTCTCCCCCTTTGACATCAAGGGAAAAGGGCGGATCAAAAACCAAGACAAGGTTTTTCTTCCCTTATATAAAGAAGAGCTCTGTAGATCTAATGTGCACTGAAGGTACCTTGCTCCCCCTGAATCCATGCTGAATCTTCAAACGAATTTTTCAATGACTCTATGACCTTTCCTACCACCAAGGACTCAAACTTACATCAATGATCCAGCTAAGTGGATTTACATATGAGACTCAAATACCCAACCAAGTGGGTTTACACCTTTTGACTCAACTACCCAACCAAGTGGGTTTACAAATTTGAAGAATCCCTTTACATGACAGAAAATTACAATTTACATCATAGGTCATAGACTTTTCATCAAATTACAAATATGAAATTTTATAACCAATACCAATACCAGAAGACCTTAAGAGAGAGATCATATTTCAGAACCATCATAATGCCAACAATGCATTACATTCAGCAAGGCTAATGCTCCCCCTGAAGCTGTGCATCCTTTCCATATGACCAAAACTTCTTCTTAGCTTGTGCAGCCTGAACACTTTCAACAGCAAGAACATCAAGGCATCTTCACCCAATAACAGAGAATGAAACAGAAATATAAGAGCTGAAATGCCACCAGAGACACCAACTAGCATCAGAGAAATCAAACACCATCAGAGACACCAACTAGCATAAGAGAAACCAAACAGCACCACAGCTTGTGCTGAAGAAATGATGACCCAGAAAAATTGTCAGCAACCACCCATACGCAGTTTTCTTTGTATGAACTCGCGTATATACGTGACTGTCTTTCAGGAAACCCGCGTATCCAATTTAATCTTCTGAATTTAGGTAGTTCTGATTTTCTGCACAGCAGAGACTACTCCCAGCTTCTGTCTGAGATATTCGAATACTTCCCTGGGCAGAGGTTTGGTAAAGATATCAGCAACTTGTTCTTTGGAGGGAACATACTCCAACTTCACCTTTTGTTCAAGCACTTGTTCTCGTAAGAAGTGACACTTGATGGGAATGTGCTTGGTTTTGGAATGCATAACAGGATTCTTTGAGATACTGATGGTGCTTGTATTATCACACATAATGGAGATAGGAGGTGAACATTTGATTTGAAAGTCTTGTAAAGTTTGCATCATCCAAAGAAGTTGAGTGCAACATGATGCGACAGCTACATATTCTGCTTCTGCTGTAGATAAGGCAATAGAGTTTTGCTTCTTGCTGAACCAAGATACTAACCGGGGCCCCATATAGAATGCACCACCACTAGTACTTTTCCGATCATCAACATTTCCAGCGCAATCTGCATCAGTGTAAGCATGAAGAGTAAGATCAGCATTCTTTGGATACCATAGTCCAAAGTCTTGAGTTCCTTGTAGATATTTGAATATTCTTTTGACATCCTAAAGGTGAGACTCTTTTAGATTAGCTTGGAATCGTCCAACAATCCCAACTGCATGCATAATGTCTGGTCTAGTCCCAGTGAGATAAAGTAGGCTTCCTATCATAGATCTGTATTCTGGTTGATTCACCATGGGAGAATCATCATGAGAACTGAGATTACATCCGGTTATCATTGGTGTACTTATAGGTTTTCACTCTTCCATGCCATACTTCTTCAGAATTTTCTTAAGGTATTTTGCTTGTGATAAGAATATACCATCTGTAGTTTGATGCACTTGCAAGCCAAGAAAGAATGTTAGTTCCCCAAGTAAAGACATTTCAAATTCTTGATGCATGATAGAAGCAAATTTCTGACTCATAGATTCTTCATTACTTCCAAAAATGATATCATCAACATATACCACCACAATCAATAGTTTATCATTTTCAATTTTTGTGTATAAATTGCTATCAGCAGACCCCTTTGAAAATCCTTGTTGATGAAGATATTTGTCAAGACGATAATATCATGCCCTTGGAGCTTGTTTGAGACCATATAGAGCCTTTTTAAGTCTACAAACAAGATTTTTATCATTTCCCAAAATGAATCCTTCTGGTTGTTCTATATAAACTTCTTCTTCTAGATCACCATTGAGAAAAGCGGATTTAACATCCATTTGATAAACTTTGATTTGTTGGAAGCTTGAAAAAGCAAGAAAAATTCTTATGGCTTCAAGTCTAGCTACCAGAGCAAAAGTTTCTTCAAATTCTATACCTTCTTGTTGAGCATACCCTCTGAAAACAAGTCTAGCTTTGTTTCTTACAACATCCCCATTTCATTTAACTTGTTTTTGAATATCCATTTAGTTCAAATGACATTTTTGTTATGAGGTCTTGGTGCTAATTCCCAAGTGTGATTCTTTTCAATTTGATCAAGCTCTTCATTCATGGCTTGAATCCAACATTCATATTTGCTAGCTTGATTGACATTGTGTGGTTCAATAGTGGATAGAAATGCCAGATAGCTAGAAGATCCCACAAGAGTCCTTCTTGTTTGTACACCTGATCCCTTATCTCCCAAAATTTGAGATTCTGGATGATTCCTTTGAACATATCTGGATGGAGCTTTTTCAGATAAATCATCTTCAGGTTATTCATTGGGTTCACTATCTATATCATTGCTATTTGATGTAAAAGGACATAAGTCACCATCGTCTTCATTTGTTGTTTGTTTTTCTTCTTTTGGGGCTACAGGAGACTCATCAATAACAACATCAATACATTCAACAATCTTCCAAAGTCTTTTATTGTAACATTTATATGCTCTACTTCTAGAGGAGTAACCAAGAAGTATTCCTTCATCTGCTCTGGGTTCAAACTTGCCAAGTTTTTCATCATTATTTTTTATAAAGCATTTGCTTCCAAAAACTCTAAAATGCTTCACAGTGGGAGGATTACCATACCAGAGTTCATATGGAGTTTTATCACTATTTACACGAACATGCGCCTTGTTAAGAATATTTACCGTTGTGTGTGCTGCTTCTCCCCAGAATGTGTCAGGTGTTCCGAAATCATCAAGCATAGCTCTAGCCATTTGTTGAACTGATCTATTCATTCTTTCTACAACGCCATTTTGTTGTGGAGTGCCAGCTACAAAAAACTGTCTTTTTATGCCATGTTGTTCACAAAATTCAAGGAATTCATCTGATGTATATTCTCCTCCTCGATCAGATCTAAGACACTTGATTTTTAGATCTAATTCATTTTCAACCAGTGCTTTGAAGATCTGAAATTTCTCAAACGCTTCATCTTTGTGTTTAATCAACCCAATCCAACACATTCTAGAGAAATCATCAATAAATAAGATATAATATTCTTCACCACGTGGTGACTTTTTCCTCATAGGTCCACATATGTCAGTATGAATAAGTTCAAGAGGCTTACTTGAAGATCCTTCCTTGGCATTAAATTGCACTCTGGTTTGCTTACCGAATTGACAGGATTTGCATATGATACTTTCAGGTAGAGTAATATTGGGAAGACCACGAAAAGCATTAAGTCTGCTTGATTTGTTGATTTGAGAGAAGCTTAGATGCCCCAACCTTCTATGCCATAGCCAGTTTTCTGAATATTTACTCAAGTAACATTGTTCTTTGCAGTTCTTCAATACATACAGGTTGCTTGGAGTTATTTTTCCTTTTATAATTGTTTTACCTGTATCAAGATCACGAACCACACATTCTTTTGAACTAAAGACAACTTCAGTTCCTTGATCACACATTTGAATTACAATTAACAGGTTATGCCTTAATCCATCCACATACATGACATCATTAGCCTTCACCTTTTCTTTAAGAAACACAGACCCTTTTCCTTTAATTATAGTAGGAGTATCATTTCCAAAAGTAACTTTCTTTTCCTTTTCAAGAGCACTATATGCACAAAGTTTGTTTTTGTCACCTGTCATGTGTCTTGAGCATCCGCTATCAATGTACCATTGATTTTCTTCTCCTTCTGCAAATAATGCTATGCAACAATTTTCAACCTGTAATTCCTTCTTTTTCCATACTTTGGAGTTTGAAGGAAGATGCTCTTTTGGCTGAACTTTTCTCCTGCATTCAGATTCCTCATGGCCAAAGTTATTGCAATAAGCACATTCAACTTCATTTAGAAGAGGAGAGAAGTTGTTATAGGTATTCTTCTTTGTTTCAATATCAATCCTTTTCTTTCTTGCTTCTCTTGTCATGATGGTTTTATATGCAACACATTGAGCAGCTTTATGGCCAAAATTGTGACATGAGAAACATTGTCCATTGAAGAAGAAATTTCTGCGATCATGAAATCTTCTACTTAAATTTAACTGTTGATTGGTGTTTCTTTGAAAGAAATTCATGTTAGTGTTCTTTGAATTGAGATGATCATGTTTTACCTATAAAGATTCTTTATTCCCTTGCTGAGTGGCAGAATGTTGTAGACCAGCTGTAGCTGCTTGTAGATAATTTGGTGCTGAAGCCTGAGAAGATTCTCCGGTATATCCAAGACCTGTCTTTATAAGAGGAGAACGTTGTACCTTGATAATCTCATCTAAGGTTTCTGATCCTTTAGCAAATCTAAGATTCGGAGTTTTTACTTTCTCAAGTTCTTTTCTTAGACTTACCACTTCACATTCTAATTTCTCCTTGTTTTTCTTGTCTTCTTCAATCTGATTTTTCAGCGTCTCTATGATTATTTTACTTTCTTCTAAGAATATTTTGAGTTGATTGTTTTTATCAAGAAAATCATTATCCTCTAGATCATCCACAAAAGTATCATTTTCTTCTCTAGATTCTTTTTCAAATGCCATTAGAAGTATAAGATCTTGTTCACATTCTTCCTCACTATCAGATACCCCATCACTGTCTTCATGAGTATAGTAACTTCTTCTAGTGCTAGATTGGTTCTTATTCCTTCTTGCTACTTCCTTTCCTTTTGCAGGTGTTTCTTTGTAAGGACACTTAGCAGCATAGTGACCAACTCTTCCACAATCAAAACATTTGAAAGGAAGCTTACCTCTAAACCGTCCTGTACCAAGTTGAAGTTTCTTTACAAAGTTTGCCTCATCTTCTTCTGAAATATATCCTGATCCTTTTGCTTCTTGTACTTCTTTCCCTTTTGTAGAAGCTCTAAAAACAGCTTCTTTGACTTCAGATGGTTCTCCTCTTCTCATTTCATATGCAGTTAGTATGCCATGAAGTTGCACCACAGTAAGATTTTGAAGATCCTGTTTTTCTTCAAGAGCAGAAACTTTTGACTCAAATTTTGCCATTAGCGATCTTAAAATTTTCTCAACCAAAGTAGATTCGGTTATTGTTTCTCCCAGATTTCTCATACGATTCACAACATCATCAAGACGTAAAAAGAAACTGGCAATATTCTCATCACTATGCATTCTTAAATTTTCATATTCAATTCTGAGAGTTTGAAGTTTTGCACTTTTTACCTTTGCATCACCTTCATAACTTAGAATGATTTTGTCCCATATCTCCTTTGTTGTATTCAGCTGCATAACTTTGACAAATTCAGATTCAGTTGGACTTCCCGTTAGAGCATTGACGACCTTTGCATTTGTTTCATAATTCTTCTTTTCAGTTGGATCTGTTGGTATTGCAGCTGGATATTGATATCCTTGTTCAACAATGGCCCATACATCTTCTCCCATAGACTGAAGATAAGATCTCATTCTTATTTTCCAGAAGATTAAATTGCTTCCATTAAAGAGCGGAGGCTTGATAGATGCTACTCCATCTTGATTGCTCATCTTGCCTGATCTTCCTTCTAGCGACTAAGTTTTTTCAAAAGGACCTGCTCCGATACCAATTGTTGGGAAAGATACTGAGAGGTGGGGGTGAATCAGTATCTTGATCTATCAATCAAATTTTTAATTTTCTTTTTTCTCAAAAACCCATACGCTACTTTACATAACAAAACTAGCGTATATACGCGGTTATCCTTAAGGAAAATCGCATATGCTCAGATCTCTTAATATGCAGATAATTCTTATCTATGATTATTGCATCATTCATTCATTAGATGTTTAGTAAGAAGTAGATATGTGTAGTAGGAATAGAATAAATCAACACACATAAGTATCACATATGAACACCAGGATTTTAGGTGGAAACCCAATTCGGGGGAAAACCACCGTTGCCGTCATCTCAGTCTTCAATATTTATTATAAAGAAAACATATTACTACAATGTACTGGCGCATACTCATACCAGCACGTAGGCACCCACCTGCAGAAGGCTACAACCTTCTCTCGTTTACCAGCCTCTCCTGGAAGGGAGCTACAACCCCCTGCTCTCGTTTACCAGCCTCTCCTGGAAGGGAGCAACTACCCCCTGCTCTCGTTTACCAGCTATTACTGGAAGGGAGCTACTACCCCCTTACTGAAGGCTTCGACCCTCAGCACCACTGCAGACCACGTTTCATCAATTTTCAAACTGGATCAAATCGCTTCAACACAACCCTTCACTTATCAACAATCATACTTTTCCCATTGCTTCCAAGAGAACAGTGAAACCACTGTAACCAGAATATCAGAGATAACCCAGACATCAGAATAGATATGCAGAATCACATTCAACCTTGAGCAACTATAAGTTCAGATACCATACGCGCCTTTAGTTAAACATATCCGCATATACACGCACTTTTCACGAAATGAACCCGCATATACATTTGTGCATTTTTCAGAATAACTCTAACTGCCCATACGCGCCTTTGTTTAAACAGATCCGCGTATATACACGCTTTTCACGAAATGAACCTGCGTATAGATCTATAAAAGATAAACTTTGCAGAACAGACCAGATCTATGAACTTACCCAGATTTCTTCAATTTCTTCAATAGATTTGCGCCAGGTCTTCATTACTTCTTTTCAGATCATCCTAGAGATTCATCATTTCCAGATCTAGATATTTTGGACCTTCATCATATTCATAGGTGCATCATAGATTCAGATCTATCAATTGATAACAGAGTTCAACCATACAGATAAACTTCAGAGTGAAGTATTCATTAAAGCCCAGACACTTGCACACCTTGCACAATGATCTTCTTCTCCTTATATACATTTAGCCTTTGTCAATACCATGAGCCAAAACCACACCACTTCCGATGGTATTCCTGGACGGGATCAAATAGGTAATCCAGCGCTCAATACAATGGGTTTCTGCTCCTTTGCGCCTCCGGTTTTATGAATTAAGTGCGCAATAGGGCATACGCGACGGTGAACATTTCTTCTTATGGCATACGCTTACTTCGCCTCAACAAACCCGCGTATGCCTTCGACATACCTTGTTCAACATTGATCATGTACTTTCGAATTTCTTTTCCGCTACTTCGAACTCGATCCGTAGGATATATCGCATTTACATTGTTTTCATCAAGGACAACTTCATCAAGCAGGTTCCATCAAAGTCAATACATTGTGTCACATTGCCAACAATCTCCTCCTTAATTCATCAAGTAGGTTTCCATCAAGGACAACATCATCAAGTATGATTCCATTAAGTACAATAGGTTTCCATCAAGAACAACTTCATCAAATAGGTTTCCATCAACTTTATCAAGTAGGTTTCCATCAAGGACAACACTCTTCATCATAATTCCAACAAACTAATCGTGAGGATTAATCAATTTGTTTATAAAAATGCAGTAAAGTGATCGGGAAATGATTTAACCAAGGTTAGCGGCTAAGGGAGGTATTGGGGATTTTACAAAGGGTTTATAGTTTTAACCTTGGGAAAGGGA